>OY751318.1:28909498-29429608 GCA_963564615.1 Rhorus exstirpatorius
GAGAATGGTAGCGAACGATTTATCGCTTTTTTTTTTTTTCTCGAATTTTCGATCATCTCAATGTAATCTAGAACAGATTGTATGGGTAAATTTTACTTTCCTAGAGGACAATCAAACGGCTCTTTAAGGTAGGCACTTAACAGTTGAATGAGCGCTGATGAATTTTCTAAAATTGTTTCAACGAATTTTCATACCTGAGATCTTAAGGATGTATGAGCACAAGGGTGGCGGGAAATGAGCGGAAACGTGGGCGCGGGTGAGCGCGGTGAGCGAGGGGCACGCATGAAACAAGAGAGAGTCGGACCGCTCATTATGCGACACACGCGAAAAATTTCCTTAAAATCGATAATGTATGTCAAAAGGTTCGTTGACCCCCATTTTTTATGGAACGTATGTAATCGTGATAGGTTTTCTGAACATTTAACAGTTTTAATATTGATCGTATCTGATCGTGAAAGATACGAATTTCAGTTTCGAAGTTGCGTCAGCCCAGAATTCGTATATGGCGTGGGATAAATATCTTGATTTCACGAATTAATTACTGGCGTAAAGAGTCGTTGACCCACTTTGAAATTTTGCAGGTTTTATCATATCACACTTCTGCTACACCATATAAAAAATTCAGATTTTTATATGATCGTGAAGCTAGTGCTCATACATCCTTAAGTCCCGAACGCGAATCGCATCGAGTATGAGCTCAATATAGACAAATCTATGTTAGATGACTCTCGTATGTAAACGCAGCCGCGAATAAATAAGTTGTAAGACAGAGCGAGCAGCGTGTGCGTGCCCGAGGGAATCGAAGAGAAACGCGCCCGCGGTTGTAAAGCGGTCACGAGATTTTCTGCGCTTCTCTACCCATATGTACACGCTTTAACGCGCCATTTTACGTCACATCAAAGCTTCGCCACATTGTTGGCAAGTGCCTCGAGGTGAATATAATGCCCGGAGTTGTTATATGTATACCGATGCTTCGCGGCTATATTCGTGGCAAAATGGGAGAATCTCTCGTTCGAAAATCATGCAAAGTCTTTGCTGTCGCGCGGAGCTATATAACGATATGTATATGTATATATAGTCGCGAGAAGCGTCAAGAAAGTCTGTATAGAATGAGAATACCCGCGAGAAGAGGATTTGAAAAAAATGAGGGAGCAGAGAAGGAGAGAACGGAGAACGAAAAAAATAGAGAGTAAAATGGAGGCTGCATGTGACTGTGAAAGGGACGCGCGGTGACCAAGCGAATCAAAATGTCTCGTAAAGACTATCAAAGGGTGCCGAAAGAGATGCCCGGTAATATCGAAGAAAAAGAAGAAGAAGAAGAAGAAGAAGAAGAAGAAGAAGAAGAAGAGAGAGAGAGAGAGAGAGAGAGAGTAGAATGTTTGCTACGGTGGGGTTATTCGTTGATGGCACGACCTCGAAGTTCTCGGACACGCAATTCAACACGCGCCCCGAGAGACGAGCTCTCGCCACGACCGGTATACTTTATTGCTCGCAATATTATATTTGAAGATTTTATTGTCGTCGTATTCGTTCTACGTTATTCCGGCCAGGCAGTCTGGTCGGATGAGTTTTTCCATTGGCCACCCAGGGCGTCCTCAGGAGATCTCTCCTTCATCCTTTAATTTTTCTCTGTATATGACTGCAGACTTCTCCCTTGTTCCTGGACCCGGAATTACGCGCCACACCCTTTAAATTGTATGCATGCATGCATATATTTCGTCGTCTATCCTCACATATATACTACGTCGTTTTGACTATCCCCTATCTATGGATATAATCTCGGAGAGTCTTTTTCTAGCTATATACTCTTCGTAATCAGTGCAGACCTTAGGAGAGCGAGAGAGAGAGAGAGAAAAAGAGAAAGAAGATATATATAGATAAATAGATATTTTACGGGCGCGTCGACTGCACCCTCGGAGAGCCTGCACCGACCTCTCGTTATAGTGAGAAAATTGGTTAGGTGCTACCATAGGTTTCCCGGGCTCATTTGAACAACAGATAAAGTTCCTCAGCCATCTTTCTTCTCGCCAAAACTTGCCATCATTATTTCCATATCGCCGAGTTTAGTGGAATATGTCATTTTTTTTTTCTACTCATTATTCTTCTCTTTTCCTTTCTCATAATTGCTCTTTCGTCTTTATTCTTCAATAATTTGAGTCTTTCATTCCATTTCGGGCATCCCCTGCACCAAACAAAGTTCAGTGTTGCACTGCATTTCTCGCCTCAACACTCGACGAATATGCAGCCCCGTCTCTTCCTTTCTCAGTCTCGTCTGACAGTTAACTCGCGACGGATCGTAAATTACACCAATATTTCCGCGAAATCCTAACAAGATTATAAACCAGATTGTAACACTGTGCTCTCTCTCTCTCTCTCTCCTCTCTTTCTTTCTCTTCTCTGGTGCATTGAAAAAAGGTTTCAAGTACTAACATATAAGCAGCATCCCTCCACCACGCATATCTTATACACGCGCGTCTCTCGAAGAAGTCGATCTCCTCTTTTCTCATCTCATGTCCTCGCGGCAGTTCCTCCGGGAGAAAGGGTTATAGACATCTATTTATAATACGCGCGGGCGCGAAAGAGCGTTCGAGTCTTTTGGACCGCGCTACGGCCAGCCGGTGAGGCACTAAATGTCACGTGTATTTCATACGAGAAACTCCACCCCCGCGCAGACGAACACGCCGCGTGTCCGACACCCCTCCCCCCCTAACCCCTTCTGCCGCCCCATTTCTACCTTCTTCGCTCTTTGCAATAGCAATTTCGTAGCGAGAGATTTCTTTCATTTTAACTCGCTTGATAATCGCCGCTATGCTATATATATATATATATGTGTCGTGCAAGTCGGACAAAGTTGAGCCGAAACCCGGCATAAATTTCACGGCTGCGATCCTCGATCGGCGAATCTGTTTATCCCGGCGCAGGGCAGCCAAAATTCCCCGCTTGAAGGCGAGTAACGAGAAATTTATGATTTATCAACATTTATCAACGTTCGTTCACCCAATATTCTTTTGTTTGGTGTCCATGTCATCTTTTCTGCGCAACGATAAAAGTTTCGCCTTTGCTTTTGCTGACTATATAACTTGGAAATTTCTTTGTCAAACGTTTCATGATCCCAATCAATTGATAGCTTTTAATTAAGTTATTTGGTTACTGTTCATGCCTTTTGCGCTAGCATGTGCGCCACTATATAGTCATCGTAGCTATCGATCCACGGATGAAAATCTCATTTGTTGCTTAACGCGGAAAACATAATATAGAACTTTGGTCGAGCGTGCGGAGAACTCGTCAAGAGCTTTGACTGCGTTGATTGTTTTTTTTTTTTTTTTTTTGCTGCTGCGATTACGTATATCAGTGATACGGTGGAACAGCCAGTGTTGAAACCGCGATCGATCGGACTCGGCTAGTTTAGCTATGCGGGACTTTTATTCCAATTTATTTTTGTTCCCCATCAACATTGCTGCATCTCGCATTCACGAATTCCGCGAAGGTCTTTTGCTATTGAATGCATTGGCGATATATGGCGCGAGTTGAAGATTGAATTTGCCTCTAGAAAAAAAAAAATGGCAAAGCAAATACAATATAGAGCCGTGCTCGGTACTTTTTTTTTTTTCCCCTTCCTTTTAGTTTTACTCTCGATAAAATTCAGGGTCGTCACGCGACTGATTCCGGGAAAAGTAGTTTCGCCGCGCCTGGCGCTGCTCTGGTGTGTCGCTTTATTTTACTTCGGGGCCCAGAAACCCTTTGCACGTGAATCGGTAAATACGGCCGCACCTCATCGAATCTGTATACTATATGTATCGAATTGCTCGGGGAACGATAGGACGTTACTCGCGTTACTTTTACGCATCGAATCGGCCGGATTACGCCTTTTTGTTTCTCAGCAAGCGATATACTTATAATATATCACTCGGCTCTATATAGATATATAATACACGACTAATATTCGTACGGGTTAATAAAGGCCTCTCGGCGGGGTCTGCGGGTCGATCGTTATTGGATTGGGCACTCCCTCTTCGCGTCTCAGCGTCCCGCAACGCCCATAACGCAATAACCCATAAAATGCAACATTTTGTATCGCATATAGCAATTATTTGCGCTGCTCTTTTCTCTCTCTCTCTCTCTCTCTCTCTTTCTCTCTTGCTTTTTTTGTTCGCAATGTGTGGCCGTTGCGAGGGCGTGACACACACACGCGCACACGCATATTTAAACACAGACAGAGTACCCCGGATTATGTGAACAACGAATATTTGCCAATCTCAGACGATATTTATACGCAAAAGCCTCGGATGGGACATTATTCTTAGATTCGTGAGAAGCGGACAAACTTTCCGTGATTCGAGAATTTCTGGTGCGACAACGTAATCCACGTGTCATGCACAACATAATATCGCACCTGTATGTCCTGCTGTACAAGGTGTCTATGCGCACATTTAGGAGAACGTTTAGGAGAAGGTTTCGTTATCTTATCAATGTCAATTATTTTTAAGCTGATTATCGCATTTGCACCAGGAAATTAATCGAAATAAAGGAACTTGACCTCATATCCATCGTGTCTAACAGTCGCAGAATGATTTTTGGACAGATTATAGCTGTGCAGACGTTTCGAGAATAGCTTAACATTACATAAAGTTAGCTAGCCCATCGCTTACCATAACTTATTCGGTGAAAACTTGCCAGACACAAACGTCGTATTTTGGGCCTTCAAGCCCCGAAATTTCCGCAACTGTCTGATACGAGACAGAGACAAAGTTATGGATGGTCGAAAAAAAAAAAAAAGAAATAGTAACATTGAATTATATGAGTGGTCACAAGTTTACTAACGCGAAACTATAGCCTCGATCCCAGCAATATATGGCAGCTACGAAGTATGACTTATACTTTGGATCATTCAAGAAGACGAAGAAGCAAAGGTATGCAATGGTCATCATTGCTTGATGCTCTCTCCCTCTCTCTCTCTCTCTCTCTGTCTTTCTCATTCTTTTGCCGTCCCTTCCCCCTCAATGGTTACACCGCAGCAAGCGACGTGCCAGGGGCCATTATAAAAATAACTGCTGATTGGAGGTCCTACCAAGAAAAGTCGTAATCGCATCCTGAATGCTAGTCGCTCTCGCTCTTCTTCTCTTTCGATGTCGATATCTCTCTCCTTTGCCATCTTTCTTTTTCTCTCTCCCTCTCTCTCTCTCTCTCTCTCTCGACACTGCGCTAAACAATGAGATCTCTCCCTTTGCCTCTCGATCGTTATTCCCTCTTTTCATCTCCTTCTTTCCCTCTCCCTCTCGCTCTCTCTCTCTCTCTCTCTCTCTCTTAGTTTTCTTCTTTGTCTTTTGCTGCTGATGGTTAGGCCACTCTTCTCTCGCTGATTCTCCTCATCATCATCACGGCGTTTTGTCGCGTTCCACACTTCTTCCTCGATCTTTCATATACATTATACTCATCGATGAACTCTCGTGCTTCTCTTCTCTTCGACCTCTTTATCCTCCATCTCTCTTCCTGGCGCCCATAGCGTCTCTCCACCTGGCTCTTTTCAACTCTTCTCGGACTATGCGGGAATGTGCGACGTTGCGGAAAAAAATACTTCACGCCGCGTCCTCAAAGTCGAGATAGCGAGCTTTCTCGTGCCTATATACTAGGAATAAGCACGTTCATTTTTATGTCCCTTCTTTTCTCCCCGACGTGTGTTATTCCCCATCAGCAATATTCTCACACCGGAGTCGACACTTCGTAAAGTTCGCGCTTTTCTCTCTTTCTCTCGACGATTCGTAGTATATACAACAATGTACACAGATATATATGTATACGATCTGTCTTTTGCTCTTGGCTGCATATATTCAAATCACGTTTCGCGCGCGTCAATCTATATAATCTCATCGTAAAAGTTGGGCGCAACGAGACAAGCATGTAACAGGGTGTGTGCAGGGCAAAGACTGGCGGCTTTTTACAAGAATCATTGGCGTTATTATATATATACTGATGCGATGTTTCGAAGTCTTTTTTTTTGTATAAAATAAGACGAGAGGTTTTTTTTAAATATTCTTCTCGCCTCGAGGAGTTTTTTTCGAGGGAATTTGAACTTTTGGTCGAACGGGGAAGTTGCCATTTTGGCCGCTTGCTGGAAACGGTTTTTGAAAATTTTGTTCGCAATTTCGTCGACGGTTGGACAAATCTTACGGCCATTACGGTCCCGGTCCTTTACTATATACGAAGCTTTTGAGTCGCGGTGTATGCGAGAGTCCGCTTACCAGTAGTAAGAGCCCGTGTTGGTCCGACCCGATGAACCGCGAGACTTTACATAAATCTACCCGCTGAAGTTTTCACTGCACACACACACTTACATTTGTGTTTATTTATAAACTTTTGCGCATACATAAACATTGGGATGGTCGGGGAAAAACCACTTTTTTGATTTGTCGTTCCACACGATATCCTCGTACCGTACTGTAATTATAATTAATTTAAAAGTACATCAATTAAGTGTTTATTTGGGATTATTATAACTTCTATAATATAGACATACACTTTTCCGCGTATGCTCGCCATGCGCGAGCATAAACGAGATATAAATATAAGCTCGTGGGGCGTAAAGAGCACCCTTTGCACGCACTTCTGCCGTACAGATATGTATATAACGACGCTATATATGGTCATTCGGACCTCGCCACAAACCCCAAAAGTCTCACTCCGCGACGCTTATTCCTCAAAGTTGATTGTACAGCATACTAAAATATAGTGCATACACACACAAATTTTTTGCACTCTGCCTTCACAGTTTATACCATTTTATCATTATTCAATTTTAATCTATCCCGGCGCTATTTTGATTATTCGAAATGGCAGAAATATATCTGATTTTTTTCGAGGATCACATCGACATAAATACAAAAGCATGAGAGAGCGATCGATCACGTACGATCTGTATGCGCTAGAGATTCGACCATAATTTGTCAATTAAATCCCAAGTAAATATTTAAAATGAACGGATCGAACAATTCGTTAACTTCTTCGAGAACGCGAAATCACTTTTGCAGATTTTCTTTAAGATTTCTTTAACGTCGATAATTATCGCGATTCGATGAGACAACTCTGTCGAATCGAAGAAATTCTTCAAACCCCTTTTCCTATTCTCGCCGTAAATATATATATTATATTGTAGGAGAAAGTCGCGACACAACAAAGTTTCTTCCTTATGCCCGTGTATTGCGCACGTTAGCGAATATGGGAGGTGATGCTTATACGAAAAACCAGCGCCATTTTGCGAAACGAACGGGGCGCTTTATCGTTGCCCTCCCTATATATAAAAGAACATTAAAGTGTGGCTTGGTCGGGGCGCGCGTATATCAACAATAATTGCCGGGGCCAATAATAAAGCCCGCGAGGGGCCAAAGGGAGCAGGGGCTCTCGATAGCCCGAAATTGCGGGTTCCCCTACTATACGGGACACCATAAGCGCGCCCCGATTTGTGTTGCGCGGCGACGGCGCGCGGGTTCGCGGTTATTACTTCGGCGCCGTCCTGTTCACCGCGATGCGCCCCGGAGCCTCGAGGAATATGGCGGCAGCCCCCTTCGTCCTCGATGGCGGATAAACGATCTTGCGCGATACTTACCTCCCTCTCTCTCTTTCTCTATCTCTCTCTCTCACTCTCTATCTTTCTCCCTTTACCTTTGCGTATACATATATATTAAACTCCGAATACATTACTGTATATATAGCGCGTATCTCTGTACACGCTTCGAGATAGTGGTGTACCGAGGGAGGCGTTTTGTTGAACCACCATCATCATGAATTCTGCCATAGCGAATATCGCGAACGAAATACATGTGTGTATGCATATATATATATATATATATATATATATATATATATGCGCATAATGTACAAAAAGAGTGTAACAAAACTCGCGAGGATCGCGCTGGTCTCGTCGGCGATCGTTGGCAAACTCGTAAAACTATACGTAGCTCTCGCGTGATAGTCGCGAATTCGTTATTACTCTCGTTAACGCCGGTGGGGTACTCCAGAACCCTGGGCAAACTCGTTAAATTTCCGAGTCGAGCTTCTTTCCATTCTCTCTCTCTCTCTCTCTCTCTCTCTCTCTCTCTCTCTCTCTCTCTCTCTCTCTCTCTCTCTCTCTCTCTCTCTCACCCTCTTTATAACGCCTTCACCCTGGTGCACTTCTATCGCGAAACACGCGTGTCTATAAATTTTTCCTCCCCAAAAAAGCACATACACGTTCTACGAGAACCCAAGAATTGCGCTAAAAAAAAAAAAACGTCACCATACGCTGACAACCGTTCGTGCCTCTCATATTTTCTTCTTTCTCGTTACGCTTTTCCAACCCCTGCTCACCCGCGGTTTTTCTTAATCAATATAGTCGGCGGACCATATTTCTCGTTCGGAGTGCGCTTTTTCAATCGCTCAAGATGAAACGCGTGCGCGAGCAAAAAGCGCCATATTGACTCCCGAGGGATATATTAAAGCGTTTTTTTTTTGCGCCGGCTATTGTCCGACAAGGCGTTTAAATGCAAAATACTTTTTTTTTTTTCATAAAAATCGATGTCGCGTGCGTTTGCTGTTCTTTTTTTTTTTTTGCTTGAAACTGCCAGGACTATAAATTGTCCATGGTCGTTGCCTCGTCCGCTCGTGTAAAATTGAAACGTCTGGCAAATTTTTCCCTCAAACGGTCAGAGAGCTCAATGTTCGCGTATTATATAATTACATATATATGCGAAGAGCGTCAAGTTGATTTTTCGCTTCGCGCCCGTATATCTGATTTCAGGTACGCCGATCAATCGTTTGCCGATAATGGCGAAATCGGTGCTGGATCTCTACGAGCTCTTTCAGTTGGTAATTGCCCGGGGTGGCCTAGTCGATGTTATTAACAAGAAACTCTGGCAGGAAATCATCAAGGGTCTGCACCTGCCGTCTAGCATCACATCCGCCGCCTTCACGCTTCGGACCCAGTAAGTACATCATAATACGAGCGAGCATGATTTTTCTTTGTATATATCTTCCCCGCAATTGAAGCATCGTTTTTAGAAAAAAAAAAAAAACGACCCAAAAATAACAAAAAAGATTGCCAAATCTCGAGATTTTGGATACCTCGGAGTATCCAAAAGTTTTCGGGAATAGCCACGGAAAATCACATTCAGATCCGTCATTGTTAACTCCCAAGCTCGCGATTTGTAAACCTGACCTGCCTGTCGCGTGTCTCGAGATGTAAAGCTCACAAATCGCAATTAAGTTACTCATAGAGTGTCAAAATTGAAAAAAAAAAAAAAAAAAAAAACGATACTCTGGTCATTTGATCCACGGGAAGCAGCTTCAAAGACGAAATATCTTCGTCTTGGATGACCGTAATAAGACACACCATGTGTGAAGAAGTTAAGTCCGAAAATATCAACGAGACTCTCCCAATAGCAGACAGAGAAAGATAGAAAAGAGAGAGAGAGAGAGAGAGAGAGGGATTTATTTCAACGTTTTTTTTTTCTCTATAATCATCTATAACGAGAGACTTTTCAGAAAAATAATAAATCAAGTAGCCAAAAAGATTGACAATTCACCAACCCAATGAATAGTAAACAACTAAAAAATTTATTACTCAGCTGAGTCAACAATCTGAAACAAAACAAAAAAAGATCGAATCGAAAAATCGTCTCGTATATGAAAAATTTCATCGACGATACACGTCCTCTTTGCTCTCTCGTTTCTAAAAAATCGTCGAACAACAGCCATTGCTCGAGAATCCAATATGGCGGTTGAATGTGAAGAAGAAAAAAAAATCCACCGTAGTTGAATAATTGATTCGGGAAGGCAAAAAGTGTCCCATCTCCGAAAGTACAAACGTTTTATACTTTTTACATAGCTCTCTCTCTCTCGCTCTCTCTATTTCTCTCTCGTATCCTCTATACATCGCGTTCATACACATACATCTGAATTACAAGTACTTTGTATACTGGCGGAGGGAACGGTCGCGCCACCAAGCGGTGGCGTCCCATTGCTCGAATGATGAATGTTCCCCGACGTTCTGTCGCACGTCACACACACACACACACACACACACACACACACACACACACACACACACACACACACACACACACACACACACACACACACACACACACACACACACACACACATACACAGAAAACTTGCCCGATGCAGAGTTATTTTGACGATGAGCGTGAAGAAGACGAAGGAGCAGAAGGAGGAGTGAGAGAGAGCGTAGCATCGTCAGCGTCCTCTATATTTCATATTAGACCATACGCTAGTTAATACGTCACTCAGTCGCGAGACTGTCTCTTTTTCTCGCCTCATACCTCACATGATGGACTCTTCTTCGATCCCTCTCTCTCTCTCTCTCTCTCTCTCTCGCGATTTCTTCATTTTTATTTTGTACACTGTGCCACAGCTACGCCTCTCAATTCCATCGCGGAAGCCTCATTTAGAAATGTCGTTGGTCGTTCTCTTTGGACCGACGTTAAAGACATTGCGATCTCGAAACTCGTTCTCCATATGCTTCCTCGCCCTCGACTTTGTATTATTATTCGCTTTATTATACGACGAGAACGTGCCAGAATTAACCAATGAACGAGCCATTAAGAGACGAAAAAAAAAACAAAAAAAACACAAAATGGAAAAATAAAATGAAGATGAGACATGCTCGAAAGATTCGATTATTGTGATACTGAATTCGTAATTGAGAAAGCTGGATCGATGAGGTCGAATGAGTTTCGGGTAGTGAGCTAAAAAAAAAATGTACTTTTGCAAGGCATACGAATATCAATCGATATTTATAGCTATCGTGTTGCGGAATAAAGAATTCAAGTGTTCTTGGAAAATTAACAAACATACATTGACAAACGATGATTTGTAAGTTGAAATATCGTCGAGAATGTCAATCCTGACACGAACACGCTACCTGATACATATATATATATATATATACACGTATAATATACAATATCGTAAATGTATATACGTGTATAAGTGTGTACATAACTGTTCTGTTATTGCGCTAAAAAGAAGAGCGGCGATATGTGTAACTCGTTAATATTATGTTCCACTGGTCGCTTCCACGGATACATATCCTTTTGTACGTCACCGGCTTGTATATTTTTCTTTGGTCAGAGCGCGAAAGCGCAAACGCTTATATGATACGATATGAAAGAGAGAGCGATAGCTTTGCCGCGGTCGGATCTCGTGAATACAAATAAGCCAAACAGGCTGCGTGGCGCTGTTGTTGGCGAGAAAAAAAATAGAGAGAGAGAGAGAGAGAGAGAGGCAGGGCGTGTATCGAGCGCCCTCCAAGCGGTAGCGTCATGGCACTAAACCGCGAGGCTCGCCACACCGAGCGCTTGTCCAAACGTTTCGTTAATATGCACACACATACACACACACACACACACGCACATAATGCGTATAAATTATTGTACGTCAGTTCGCTTTTGATGTTTTCGCATATCGTAACAAAAGTTTCAACGCTTCTGTTTTCATATTTTCATACGCTCTTCCCGTAGATGAGTGATAAAAATCCTTTTGTTTGGCTCTTCGTAATTTTCTTTAATCCTCTGAACGTGCGATTGTTACAACAACGCATCTATCTCGCGATTTCAATTTTCCTTACATTCTCAAAAGTTTACGAGCAAATGACGTAAGGTAGAGAAAGAGAAAGAGAGAGACTGAGAGAAGTCAATCAGTCGTACGAAAATCGACTTTAGTCGAATGTCAGTCGAAAGAATGGTTGCACATGACCTGATACCGGATACCGATAGAATCTTTTGCCTCTCACGAATTTGATTATCACCCTCCGAGAGCCTCCAAGATTTACACCACCGGGTCTCATCTCTGTCTCTCTCTCTCTCTCTCTCTCTCTCTCTCTCTCTCTATCTTGCTATATTCTCTCGAAACACACATACACTCATGCATCTTTCGTTTCTTCTGGCTCCCTTCGAGACTCTTCTCGAAAGAGCGTATATGTTGTCTCGTAGACTAAAGGTGCAAGAGGTTGGGCCGAGCTCTGCTTGAACGCGTGGCCGAGGCAATGGCTTTTATACTTTTAGGCTTACTCTTACCCTGGCATGTTTTTGTACGCCTCTCTTACATATCTATCTCTCTCTGTGTCTGTGTGTGTGTGTGTGTGTGCATGTGTTGACTGCAGAGAGGCCACAGTCTGGCAGCAGACAATCGTAAAAATCGAACGATGCTCGCGCGAATTATAGGCTGCGGTATAACAACCTTCACCAATAGAATATATACAAGCCCAAGCTTTACCCTTATACACATACATCATACATTATATTTTTCTACCAGTCTGAGCTCGCTCGGACTCTCCTCGTACGTGTTTGCGGACTCGTCCGCGGAATATTATACGACATATATAATGTAATTCTCCTCCCCTCTCGCGAAACAAAAAATACGCTCAGATGGGAATCAAAGGATATGCGACACCTCGCTGGTAGGATCGAGATACGGATAAAAATCAATCGATCGAAGATTATTTTCCATTGTAGGGCTTTACAGAGATAACCACCACCGGCTGCAGGAATGATGATAAATGGACAAGTCGAAAAATTATACCACGCGCCGGACATTTTGTTATTGTTTTTGTCTTTTTTGTTTCACTTGCCATTCATTCATCTGCCCTCAAACTGTCATCGCGTTCGTTGGAACCTTTAGCTTTATTCTCGTCCTGAATTGTCATTTCTAACCGTTAATTCGTTCGATCTTTCGGAAAATTTGGCAAAAAAAAAAAAAAAAAAGAATGCATTATTTCGAGGAACGATCGACCATCGAACATCCCCCAGGAGATTGTGTAACTGTGAGGAAGGATTAGAATTCCGATTAAAAAAAAATTTATCGATCGATCGTTTGTTACGTCGAAGGTAATAACGGGAGATCGTCTCCTCGTAATTTCAGATATATGAAATATTTGTATCCGTACGAGGGTGAAAAATTGGGTCTTTCAACGCCGTCCGAGCTTCAAGCGGCGATCGATGGCAATCGTCGCGAGGGACGTAGAAGCAGCTACGGGACTTATGGCGGTGGCGGTGGTGACGGTATGATGCAACGAAATCCTCATACACCCGGGGCAATGGCGTTGCACGCGCAAATGTCACCGCTGTCGCTGGTTTCGGCGGTTGCCGGTGGTCAGCATCATGGTTCACAGTCACTCGTCAATGGTAGCGCTGCTCACACGCCAATGCCACATCATCCTCATCATCCGCAGCATCCATCAGCTCCGTTAGGTCAGTGATTCGATGATTCTCTTCTTTGTTCTTTTTTTCGGAATTTTTTTTTTTTTTCGACTTAAAAGTTCGATGCACAGCGTTACCCGGAAACGAATTAAAATGCCTGGATTCTTCTTAAAAATTGTTTCGAGACATTTGGGTTTTTTTGCAGGAAACAACGTTTAAACTCGTAAAAAATTAATTCGTAGAGCTTGCAATCGGACATTTCGTTGATGAACTTTCAGACTAGATATATTGGAACGAAAGACACTTTTGATATTCGTTATTTTGTTGTTGTTGTTTTTTTTTTTCCCCCCAATCATTGAGACACTCATTGGGCAAGGGTGACCATGGTTAGGGAAAACCTGGAAATGCCAGGAAAGATTTTAAATTTGGTCAACGAAAAAAAACGTAAAAGTTTGAAAAACTTCAATCAAACTTCTCGGTTATCCGGGATGAAAGGTGATTTTTTCTTGAAAAATTTTCACTTCCATACGCACCCAGGCATTATAGAAACTCAATCCCACAGGCTAGCCATACAGTCAGGAATTGAGAAAAAAAAAAAGAAGCCCTTCTCCCAAGCCCCACAAGGCGATTTATCGCACCCTCCGAAAACGCAAATTCTATACTTTCTCCGAGATGATAACAAAAGCGATCAAGATGAAATATAAGCTCAGCCACTGCGGTATGTTGGCAAAGAATGGCTAAGCTTTTTTTTTTTATTGCGTTCAGTTGCGTCGTTTGGAAGAAAGTACTTTCAAGGATTTTCAGCTATCTCTCTCTCGCTCGCACTTACGCGTGTCACGTGCGATACATGCGTGACTTCGCCTCAAGGCGAATGTCCCGAATTGTGACTACCCTGATCCCCGCTCGCCATTGGCAGAGGGAAATCTTTATTTAAATTTGTCCAAGGGTCGAAAGTATTGATATTATTTAAAAGCGCGGAATATCCAGCTAACGGAAGCTCACCTTTATTTTTATCATTCCTTTGATTATATTTAAGGTGGCTCGCCAGTGAATTAAAAAACCGTTGATACGAATGAAGTTTCGGGAGAGTGTTGTATCTATAAGATGCAATGAACAATCTCTCAAAATTTCAGGGTACACGTTTCCAGGCAAATTATTGCGAACGAGTAATTTAAGGCGGCCCATCAGTCGACGACACTAGTCAAAAAATCGTGACGTGAAAAAAAAATCATAAAACCTATCATAATATTTTCCGAATACTCTGTCTAAATGAAATTTATGAATTTCGATTACGTTTCCCGTGATATTTTATTCATAATTTATTATAAATAATATTATAAATAAAGTATATATAAATAATATTATAAATAATATTTAATATAATATTATAATATTATATTAAATATAATATTATAATATTATATTTAATTTTATTAAATTAAATATTATAATATAATTAAATATTAAATATAATAATATATTTAATTATTAATATTTTATTATTTTATATTTATATTTTATAATTTTATATTTATATTTATTATTTTATATTTTATTATTAATATTTTTATATAATAATATATAAAAATATTAAATATTAAATATAATATATAAATAATATTATAAATAAATTCATAATTTATTATAAATAATATTATAAATAAAGTCTCAACTGACAAAAGTATTTAACGCTGTCGGAGCTATCAAGTCAAAAACGATAGCTGATATTCATATGCGTTTCCTCGCGTGCGGAATGACAGACATATATATTGTATCCGAGATTTGCACACACGATGACTTTCGCGATTAAATTTCTCGGGAAAATCCCTGGCAAGACACAATTTTTTAAATACCATTGGAAATTTCACAATTTCATGTTTCAATACTCAAAATTTGAATAAGAACTCTCGTCTATTATCGAAAGGTATCGTGTCACTTCCGGTGAAAATGGAATCAACTGCCATAAGATCAATGCTAAAATAGGCAATTTTAAATTACTCGTTCGCAATAATTTGCCTGGCAACATACCCTGAAATTTTGAGAGAGCGTTCATACTGCATCTTCTTCATTAATCTCCCGAAGTTTCATTCGTATCGCCGGTTTTTTTAATTCACCGTGATGAGCCACCTTAAAATTACCTATTTTAACATGGATCTTATGACAGTTGATTCCATTTTCACCGGAAGTGACACGATACCTTTTGATAAAGACGCGATATCTTATTCAAATTTTGAGTATTGAAAGATGAAATCGTGAAATTTCCAATGGTATTTAAAAAATTGTGTCTTGCCAGAGAGATTTACCAGAGAAATTTAATCGCGAAAGTCATCGTGTGTGCAAATCTCGGATACAATATTATGTCTGTCATTCTGCACCCGAGGAAACGCATATGAATATCAGCTATCGTTTTTTTTATACTTGATCGCTCCGACAGCGTTAAATACTTTTGTCAGCTGAGACTTTATTTATAATATTATTTATAATGAATTATGAATAAAATATCACGGGAAACGTCATCGAAATTCATAAATTTCATTTAGACAGAGTATTTAGAAAATATTATGGATAGGTTTTATGATTTTTTTTTTCACGTCACGATTTTTGACTAGTTTTGTCACTATAATGGGCCGCCTTAATTGATATATTTCAAGTATGCGCATTCATTCAAATGGCCCCGAATAGTGTCCTTACTCGTTGGATGAACGTCCCTTTTACTGACCTATGCAAGCCCCGAACGGTGATCTATAACCCTTTCGGTAATATATACCCGATTAGCGATGCGGTACCACCACACATCGCGATGTCCCAAATGGTGCAATATTATTCATATAAGCGGTATCGATCATGAAAAATAATTCGACATGACAAGTATTTAAGGCTGTCATTTTCAAAAATATATACAAAATCGTGAATTACGTATCGCACTTACGTAATTATTTAAATACGTAATTACGTAATTATTATAATAAATTATTTAAATTATTTAATTAAATTAATTAAATTATTTAATTCAATAAAGAAATTTAATTAAATTAATTAAATTATAAACTATATAAATTATTACGTAATTACGTAATTATTAAATTAAAAATAAACGTAAATTATTTAATTACGTGATTACGTAAATCGCTCTTAAAATCAGGCAACTCACAAATCAATTCTTTCCGTACAGTAATCTGATAATTTTTTTTTTTTGTTTAATTTTGAAAATATATTTTATTTATTTTAACAAAAGCTTTCGAAACTTCATTTTTCAATAATTATTTATGATGCTCTTTCTTGACTTTGTCATCACCAAAGTGTGGTTATAAATTACTCGAAATAGCGATCAGCTAAATAACATTGCAATTAAAATCATGAATTTTATGAGAATTGTAAATATATTTTATGAGAAAAAAAAGCTAACGCGAGTATTTATATTAGCGTAGCGAGTCGACGAGCCGAATGGATTCGCTCGGACGGTATTCGGGGCACACGATTCTCACTGTGTACCGATTTATGACCTATACAATATTTTCGGCCAAATATTTAATTTGCTCGTCCATTTTCGTACTACGCTACTTCAATTCGTTGTTTATAATATATTGAAACTCGTTTCAACTAAATCGATGATTTTTTAATCATAAAACAAACCTTTTCGCGTTACCACTTCCTTAGCCTCGGGGTGGTAAGGAAACGACCGTCTTAAAAGGATGTATGAGCACTAGCTTCACGATCATATAAAAATCTGAATTTTTTATATGGTGTAGCAGAAGTGTATATGATAAAACCTGTAAAATTTCAAAGTGGGTCAACGACTCTTTACGCGAGTTATTAATTCGTGAAATCAAGATATTTATCCCACGCCATATACGAATTCTGGGCTGACGCAACTTCGAAACTGAAATTCGTATCTTTCACGATCAGATACGATCAATATTAAAACTGTTAAATGTTCAGAAAACTATCACGATTACATACGTTCCATAAAAAATGGGGGTTAACGAACCTTTTGACATACAATTATCGATTTTAAGGAAATTTTTTGCGGGTGTCGCATAATGAGCGGTCCGACTCTCTCTTGTTTCATGCGTGCCCCTCGCTCACCGCGCTCACCCGCGCCCACGTTTCCGCTCATTTCCCGCCACCTTGTGCTCATACATCCTTAACCTCGCTCGGCGATTGGTTCACGAATTACGGGCAAATAAGCGAAAAATACTGTTAACTCATAGCCGATATTTATTTTGACCGAAAATACGTAAAATAAAGATTATACAAAAAAAAAAAATTATATTTTTTGAACGTTAATTGAATTTATTGTAGTAAGAAATAGATTGGACGAACACTGTTCGTTACACGCAGTCATAATTCGGGACATTCGCCTTATTTCGTTCTGATTCTCGTATCAGTTTACTCATGCCTCGCTACGACGAGAAATCAAATCGATAAAATTCCACGTTTTTGTTATTTTCATTTACTCCACACTCAATTTTCCTCGCTTTCGCGCCAATCGTCTGGACACCAATCGCCAAGCATACACACGGAAAAAAATTTTCTGTGAATTCTAGTCATGTTTCCATCATGTTTTACAGTTTTGTTAATAGAGAATGCCTCTCGGGAGGAAAATTTCGGAAATTCTTTAGAATTTGAAATAAAAAGCACCAAGTGATAGAATGAATTTTTACAGTGTAAAAGTGTAAATAGAGTTTACCAATGTGACAAACAGTACAAATTATGAAATCAATTATAATATAAAATAGCGCATCTTTTTGGGTTTAATGTTTGAGAAATTGCAAAGTGAACTGTAAAAAATAAAAGTTTAGAAGATTTTGAAAAGCGCGGGTCGAATTAGCATAATAAATGCAGTTTATTATCTATCAATTAGTAATTAAATCGATGAACGAATTTAAAACTGCTGTTCCATTATCTTTGAAAATACTGTGAATTTTGAAAAAAAAAAAAAAAAATCGTCATTGACCGGGATTTGAACCCGCGATCCTCCGCAGTAAACGAATTCAATACTTTCGATCCTTAAATAATCATTAAAAAACAAAAATTAAAGATTTGGAGATTTTTTTTACGAGTGTTTCTGGCTTGGTGGTCCGGACTTTTTTCTGTCGAAATTAATATTTTGAGCCTACCTAAGATTTTACCTGAGACCTACCTAACGACCGACACTATACCACTACGCTATTGATTTTATGAACGCTTATTGATCCTTATGAATTTCTTGTTTGCGTCGTATTTTCAATACACATTTTAAAACTGTAATTTTTCCATCATTTTCACAGTTGAATTCGACGAAAGCATGTTACAATTTTTCTTCATTTTAATTTCTTTTTTTCATAGAGAATTTAGTATTTTTTGTTATGTCTTACATTCGTAAAAATACTCTCTCTATACAGTTCATTTTAATGCGTCAGCTTTTAAATTTTTCTTGTACAAATCTGGTGGTTTTTCATTTTATCTATAGCAAAATTCATTGCGAGCATTTTCAATTTTTACATTGTCACTTTTTTGAAGTGGAAATAGTTGTTTTTACAGTTTAAACCAACAAATATGGTTATACAGATAGTATACAGAAGTATATTCCGCACATTACTTTTTGATCAAAATACTGTAAAGAGATTAATTTACTGTGTTAAACTGCATTTTTTCTCTTCATCGTTGTATTTTTAAAATTTCAGTTATTATTTTTTGATATGTCTTTTTTTCCGTGCACCACCTAAAATCCAAAACAACAACAACAAAAAAACGTCAATTTCCCTTAAATTCTTCATCCTTCGAGCATCCCCCATTTTTCCATCCGTCATCGGTCCTCCCAAATATTTCCTGCAATACGACGAAACGGTATATAGACTGCAACGAAAAACGGATTCTCCATCCGCTGTAGCATACGATGTCACAGCCTATATTTGATAACGAAACAGGATATTGCGGGTGAATGGGGACGAGACGCGGATAGAAAAAAAATGTTGAAAAAAAAAAAAAAAAAAAAATGAAAGAAAATACGACGATGCGAGAAATATGAGAGTGAGAGCGTGGAGTTTATTTTAAATCGGTAGTCAGGAGGGCTCATATCTCTCTCTCCCTCTCCCTCTCGCTCTTCTGAGCCTCCCCGAAGATGATGATGCCGAGAGAACGAAGGAGTCGTAATTGATTGTACGATCCCCTGGTAGACAGGCGTTAACGGATGACTCTCGCTAACGAGCATTCCTCCGATCTCCTCTCCCCTTCACCATCGCTCCCCTGTCTCCCAAACCTCGCGCTTTTCCGCCCTTTCGTCATTCACAACGATCCCACTCTCACCTCATCCCTTCTTTCCACTCCACATAGCCCGGATTCACCCTCGAGGGTGATCATCTCACTATCCGGTTGGTTCCTTCATCTTTCGATCCCGCCTACAATCACAAAACTCCTCATTTCACGATTATACGAGACTGCGAAGCGCAATGACGAAAGAAAGAAGAAGAAGAAAAAAAAAAACCGAAATGCAACCGAATACAAGCTCGAAGCTATATTTTAGTCTCCTTCCCTCGGCGCAATTCGTTTGACGAGGTCTCGGATTGAGAGCTTTGCCCACAGAAATAAAAGAACGTCACGCTTTCAGTCAAATAAACCGTCAAGTGACGTGATCTCCGTCTGCCTCTCTCCCGATCTTTCCTCCTCCTTCCCTGTCCTTTCATCTCTTCCTCTCTCTCTCTCTCTCTTTCTCTCTCTTATTTCGACGGACTGATGGACCAATGCCAATCAACGAAGCCCGACGACACGAATTTAGCATCCGTCAAGCATAACTCTCCCTCTGTATCTCTGCCTCCTTTACTACCGAGGTCCAAACGAGATGATAGAACGAAATATCATGACATTGGTGAACGATCGATCAAGACTGCGTGCCCAAAAAAAAAAAAAAAAAACAAAAAAAGAACCACAGTCCCCGGACTACCTCGAGAAAAGCTATTTCTTCCTTGGCTTATACTCATTAGCAATCTTTCTCATGTCCACACTATGATTGCAAGATTTCTAGGGGAGGGAGTTTTGTTTTTTTTTCCTCAATTTTACGTTCATGTGGATCTTGTTTTTTTTTTCCCCGACCAAAGCAGGACCCATACCGGGAATGGCACCTGCCGAATTCGAGGCACGTATGGTCGAGTACGTCAAGCTACTTAACAAAGAGCTGAGAAACGCTAGTGGCGGTGGTGGAACACCACCGCCACCGATGATACATCGTCAGGGTAGCGCATCACCGCCATCGACGACACCACCGCGTGACAGCGCTTTCAGCGCCCTAGAAATGTCACGACTAACCCTGTGGAACATGTACAACAATAATACCCTTTATCCGGGTGTTGGTCATCAACCGCCATTGTCGCCGCAAGCCTCGAATTCACCGCATCGACAAGCCGCCAGCCCCGAGCTACAGAGAGAAGCCCTCGATCTTGGCCTCAGGTGAGTCCGGGAGTTGTCAAAAGTTGAACATTTTTTTACCATATATATACAGCACGACCGTGTTTTCCTCGCTTTAAGGACTTGTAGACGAGAAGTTAAAAGTAGTACTTTCAAGTCCTATAGGACTTGAACGACGAGGGGTAAAGAGTAGTAATTTTAAGTCCTAGAAATTTCAAATCCTAGGACTTAAAAGATGAGAAGTAAAAAGAAGTACTTTTAATTCCTAGGACTTGAAAGACGAGGGGTAAAGCGAGTAGTACTTTTAAGTCCTAGAAATTTCAAGTCCTAGGACTTAAAAGATGAGGAATAAAAAGTAGTACTGTCAAGTCAAAGATGAGAAGTAAAAAGTAGTACTTTTAAGTCCTAGGACTTGAAAGACGAGGGGTTAAGAGTAGTACTTTTAAGTCCTAGAAATTTCAAGTCCTAGGACTTAAAAGATGAGCAGTAAAAAGTAGCACTGTCAAGTCCTAGGACTTTAAAGACGAGGGGTAAAGAGTAGTACTTTTAAGTCCTAGTAATTTCAAGTCCTAGGACTTAAAAGATGAGAAGTAAAAATTAGTACTTTTAAGTCCTAAGACTTGAAAGACGAGGGGTAAAGCGTAGTACTTTTAAGTCCTAGAAATTTCAAGTCCTTGGACTTAAAAGATGAGAAGTAAAAAGAAGTAATTTTAAGTCCTAGGATTCAAATCCTAGATAAAAAGAATCCTAAATAAAAAGAAGTACTTTTAAGTCCTAGGATTTGAATCCTAGGACTTAAAAGTACTTCTTTTTACTTCTCATTCTCGTCTTTGAGATGATGTACTCAGTAGTACTTTTAAGTCCGAGGACTTGAATGACGACCTAAAAAGTAGTACTCTTGAGTCCTAGAATTTCCAAGTGCTAGGACTTAAAAGACGAAGAGTAACAAGTAGTACTTTACTCCTCGTCTACAGGCCCTAAAAGCTTGAAAAACATGGTAGTGTTGTATAAAGTAAACAGTGCACACACCGCGGAGGTAGGTCTCTCAAGGCCGTGCACGATGTTTTAAGTACTCGGCCTTAAAAGTGGCACTTTACCTCATTGGTACACAATGTACTATTTTATTTACCGACAAATTAGAATAATTAGAATAATTAGCATAATTAGAAATTTTGCAAATTTCTTCCTCATTTATATCTTGCTCGCAAAGCAGCGAGGAAGTGAATTTTCCAAATTTGGCATCCTCATAGATGAGGGAGATTCATGAGAATGACAAAATAATGAGGAAGCAATATTGAAAATTTCTAATTTGCACGCCTTTTTTTTCTGAATTTCGATCTTAATAACGATAAATCGATGAACGCAAACTTTTCAATGACATTCGAAACGATAAGGGTAATTTTTTTTTCCAAATTTTCTACAATCTTGACTCCCCTCAATCGGTTCTTGTCCAAATTCCAATACCAATCGACACTGTAACTGAAACGTCTATTTTTGTATGGAAAAAAAAAACTTTTGGGTCGTTGGAAAAAAATTTGCGGAAATTAGAGCTGTTGGAGATTCGAAATTAAAAAAAAAAAAAAAATTGAACCCTTCAAGCGATTTTCCGTGAGTCTCGGTCTTTTGGCTCGATAGCCAAAATTTTCCGGAAGTTACAGCTATCGGAAGTTTTTTTTTTTGTCAAGTTCAATATTTTTTTGATATCCGAACCCCTTGAGCGATTCTTGCCAAATTCAATACCAATCACGCTTGTGACTGAGTCTATTTATGTGAAAAAAAAAAAATAAGCTCGATTGCCGCAAAATTACGATAGTTCGAGCAAAATTATGTGAAAAAAATGTCATATTTTGTCGCATAATTTATTTTTTCACACCGCCATGTTCCGATTAATGAAGAATACAACGATCGTTGAAGATTTTTTAGAATTGACGAATTTTAGGCGGGAAAAAAGAGATTCATTTGAAAAATTTTCAAGCTGAAAGAAATCTACGTGAATTAAAAATTGCGTATTATTCATAAAGAAATCAGCGGATTTCAATGCATAAAAAAAAGTACATGTTGTCTAAAAATTGCAATATCATCGAAAATTTTCATTTTTCAATCTTATCGCATCTCCTGTAAATTCTTAAGAACAACGGCGGGGCGACGCTTTTTCGTTGACTAAATTTTCCTGCGAACGAGGGAAAAATTTCATGACCAAGTTTTGTCCAAATTTTTAAGTTTTTGGAAAAAAAAAAAAAAAAAACAAAAATAATCATTCACAGATCATCGCCTCTTTCCTCGTCACCGACGAGACACAGTCCTCCCTCGTCCAGCAGTAGCGTTCAGGTCAAGAGGGATCGAGCGCTCGCAGGTACACCCGGTCCACCGACTGCCAAGAGGCCACTTTCCGACGACGACAGTTTCAATGAAAAAAGTTGTCCAGCACTGGCAGGCACTCACATCAAAATTTCCAACCGTGGTAAGAATTAAAAAAAAAAAAAAAACCCAGAATCATTGATGAAAAAAATGGATTATTATTTCAACACAATCGCTTGAACGATAATTCTTCAAGTTTATCCATTTCTAACATTAATTTAAAATATATTTTACACGTTCATTCATTTCTTTGTCATCGAAATTATGGAATTCCAAAAAAATTACATTGTCCTCGTGTTTGGCAAAACATTTTCAAATTTTCTTCCGTCACAGTTCAATACTTAACATTTTACAATATGATATTTCTCAAAAGCAATTTTTGTTCCGAAGCAAAAAAAAAAGCAAAACAATAATAACGATAGCCTCATTTTCTCGAACAGAGAACTTGCATTATTTTTCACTTTTAAATTATACAAAAGATAAATTATTAAAAAAAAACATCATTTGCATAAGTTTTTTCGGTTGCTCATTAATAATTTAATTAATTATACGAGCTTGAAAATTGAGTTGCGCTTCAAACGTATATCACGTGACAGTGACGTCACAAAACCCCGGTGCAGCAGCGCCTCTAGCGGTAAAATTAAGAAATTCAAGCAGCCAATCATTCCTAACCTAAAAAAATCTTCGTAATTCGTAAATATGTAGTCTCTAAATGAGGTTAAAACATGACCAATGTACCCGAACAATGGAAAAAAGTGAACAAATATTGTTTTTGTACCATATTGCAAAAACACAACTGTATCAGAACCGGAAAAAGAGTTTATATTTGCTTTAGGAAAATCTCTGAATCGATTCTTGGCAAATTTGCAGATGTTGCTTTCATGTATGCTTGATTAATTTTTTTTTCTTTCAAATTACAGCATACGCTGTAAAATTACATTACACACACTCGTGCACTAATTATTTAAGAATGTTCCTCTATTTGTTTACGGGACAAGTCGTCCGAGGGGGGGTCCTTACGCTTATACACAAACAGGGCTCACGATCAGTGGTGCCAGCGTCAAATCCTCGCTCATCTCGGCCAATCAATTTTTATGTTCTCAAAATCAGAATTAGAGCTGTGAGTTTTCGTTTCGAATGCCGTTCGATGGTAAAAGTGCATTGCATAAAATGGCAGCGTATAAAAATCATAAAAATATACTCCTGTGTGTTTTTGAATTATCAACCGTTTATGTTGCAAAAAAGAAAATTCAAAATTCACATTTTCCTGGCTTCAACTCGAAACGCTGTTCGAACTATTCAAGATCGAGAAAATTGCACACGAACAATTTTGTAGAGAATTAAATTTTCTATAAAAAAAAAAAAGTCCTCGACGGCATGCCGTCGAGGACTATATATATAAACGAAATATATAAAACGTGAACTGCTCAAATCTCGAGTCGTGCCTCCATCTCGTTTTTGTAAAAATAATTTTCGAAAATTTGGCTCATGCACGAGGAATAAATGGGCTCAATATTTGTTTGAGCTGTCAATTCCATTAAAATACTACCGCCAGCATGAAAATTTATGTCAGATCTTTATTAGATCTTCGATATGACTGTCAACAAATTAATAAATAATTAATTTCTCGAAAACGAGGCTCCTGATCTCATTGAATCTTTCCACACGCGTTTCGGGGATAAGCACCGATTTGCCGTTAAAAATTTCAAGTTCCCATATCGTTATAACGGAGGAACATCCTTTAATCTTATCCCCGAGGGATGTTGTGACGTCACTCGACCCACAGAGCTCGTAAATTTCTTACAATTTTTACAACTCATGAATTTTAATAATTTTTACAAATTTATAATTTACTTGCATCAATGATATCTATTCAATGTTCATTATCTTCGGAAAATATTTAAATATGACAGAATGATGAAAAAAAAAAGGAAAAAAAAATCTTTTACTTCCAAGTTCTCTACTGTTCGCATCGTAAATATTTTTTTATTTCATTTTTTTTTTTTCATCCTTTTTAGGCGATGGACGAAACGGCGATAATTCTCTGGTCGTCAGTATGGAGCTCAACGGAGTAATGTACCAGGGCGTTTTGTTCGCTCAGACGGAAGGCAGAAGTACGACGAGCGCTACTACTAATAATAACACAAAAGCAGCGAGAAGTATCGTCTCGTGAATGCCCAAATCGCACGAGTGAAACCGAGAGAGAGAGAGAGAGAGAGAGAGAGAGAGAGAGAGAGAGAGAGAGAGAGAGAGAGAGAGACTCGTCTCTCGTAACGTAAAAAAAAAAAGAAAAAGAAAGAAAAAAAAACCCCAAAACGACGTTTATCTGTCATTTTGTTCGTTTTTTTTCTTCTTCTTCTTATTATCATTATTATTATTATTATTTTTTAATGTACCTCTAAGTATATATGGATAAAGCAGCGTCTGTCGATTTCCGGTCTAAGAAGCAACGAGTCTACCTTACCATGGATCTTAAATCTTGGGGGAAAAAAAAAAACAAAAACAAAAACAAAAACAAAAACAAAAAACGAACCCCTGTCAAGTCCCCCTGGGATCGAGGGATGAAACTTGATCGTGGAAATTCATTATGTGAAATGATAGTCTCGAATTCATACAAGTATAAATATTTCCAGGCTGAAAAGTTTATGTGCTCGCTCATCGTTATTCTAATATCGTTGATTATCGGGAAAGTTTGGGCCACTTTTCGTTATTTTCAGCAAAAAAAAAAAAAAAAAAACGAAAAAACGAAGAAAAAAAAAATTGCTCATTTTTCTCCTACAAATTTCCTCAACTGTGAATTGATTTTTTTTTTTTATAAAAATGACATCCGAGAGCGATCCGAGGGGGAAAAAAAAAAATAATCGAAATTTTTGTCGTGCATAAACGTTCACTAATGGGTATTTTTTTTTTTTCTTTTTAATGATTATAATTGATTGAGAGAGAAAATTTTATTGGGGATGGAAAAAAGAAGAGATGAGCGATAAATGGAGTTTTTTTTTTTTTTTTTTAAATAAATAACGAGAAATTCTGGTCTCCCTGGTCAGAGTTGACTCCGAATATCGAATATGTAATCAAAGTGCATGGATGCTGTGAGTGATCTTGGCGCGTATCTGTGAAAAAAAAAATGCAGAAAACGTAAAACTGGAAAAAAAAAAATTTTGATTGCACTCAAAGTCCGTTCGTAGCCGAAAACTTTGCGATGCTTTTCGTTTCGAGGGACTCTCGTCGCGAGCTCAAAGTATTCCTCGCGTATCTTAACAATTTTTTCAGCCAGAAATGAAAATGTAAAAAAAAAAAACCATCATCCCACATGCCCGGAACGACGATCAGTTTTCCTCCATTGAATCATTAACAGTTTTTTTTTTTTTTTTTTTCAATTCATTGATAATCTCGCAATCGTACGATTCGAAGGGCTTCAACGTTTGGGGACTTGGAAAAGAAATTCAGGATTTGAAAAAAAATATATTTTTAAAGGTTTAATTGGCATTTTGTTTTTTTTTTTTTTTTAATTAATCGAATTCTTTTAAACACTCGTGGCATTTTGTCGGAAAAAAATGAGAAAAAAAAACGAAAAAACTTGTCCAGTGGACGAATCGGAAGGGGTCTCGGCTCTGATATTCAAAAATTTCAATATATATATATATTTTTTTTTTTGAATCGCTCGTTTGTTTTATTACTTTTTTTTTTTTTTTTTAATTTAATACGAAACTACGACGGGTAAAAGAAGAAAAAAAAAAAAATCAAACGCAACGTGACTTGCTCGTTGAGGATTCTTTCTCCCTTTTCATTCCGATTTTTCGGACAAATCATTTTATCAAAAAATATTTAACACGAAAAGAAAAAAAAAAAAAAACGGGCATGTGGATTTTGTTTTTTTTGTTTGTTTCTTTTAAAAAGGCTTTCTCGAAGAAATCCAAGGAGTTATACGCGCACAAGATATTTTTTTTTAAAAAAAGTGTATAAATTGACCCGGGAACTTTTCAGCCGGAGATGGTATTGTAGAAAAATTTGAAAAAAAAAAAAATAATAATAAAAAATAAAAAAAAACAGACGTCGATTCTCTTCCAGTGGAGATATTATGTGATCGATCGATTATAATCGCTTTTACCGTTGAATCAAAACGAAAAGAATAAAAAAACGAAAAAAAAAGAAAAAAAACACACAAGAGGCGGAAAGAGAAAAAAAAGAAAGTCTTAATTTATTTATTATCATTGGACGTGTTTGGAGTTTGCCACGTCTGAATCGCATTTTTCCACTCATCGATAGAGAGAGAGAAATGAGGGCCAAAAAAAAAAAAGGAAAAAATTGTACGCGTTGATATATTTTATAGCATTTTATTCTCACTGATTGTGTACATTCTTTTTTAACTGCGACCAAGAGAAACGAAGCAAAAAAAAACATTTCGGCGCGTGATGATTGAAAAGAACGAAAAAAAAAAAAAAAAAAAAAATGATCCTCACCGTCGCCTGGGCGGAATTTTACAAGTTTTTTTTTTTTTTTTTTGTAAATATCTTCGATGAGTTTTTCTTTTCTTTTCTTTTTTCCTCTCGTAGATTTAAAAGTGAACACGGATTTCACGTGGGACTTCCGGTTTTTGTATTCCTGGGTCGATATTTTCTTCCCGTATCCCCCCCCCCCCCCCACGCCCCTACAACAGTCAAGTCGATTTTGAAATATTTTCCGTTTTTTTTTTTTAAGCAAACTTTCCAATAGATCCGTGGAAAAGAAAAGAAAAAAGAAAACAAAAAAAAAAAAAACACCTCGCTTGAGGAGCAAAACTATGAATTTATATATATATACGAGACGATGGTATATCGGTGCGTAAACCACGTAAAATTTTTCATGCGCGATGATCTTTCGAAAAAAAAAAAAAAAAAAAAAAAATCGAAAAGAAGGAAAAAAAATACAAAAAATGTGTTTCAGAGATGAATGCAATACTTGCTGGAGTAGAAAACATCTGTTTAGTCATAATAATTAGCGTATATAGATGTGTAGAGAACGTAAGATATTAGTTATCTAGCCATTATAAAGGATAATAATTAAAAAAAAAAACAATACAAAAAAACAAACAAACAAATTAAATCTCCGATTGTCGGACTGTCCGTTGAATAATTTGCGAAAAAAAAAAAATACGCGGTAGACAAGACCGTGCAACGTATTTTAGGGTCTCTTGATTTTTCTTCTTCTTCTTCTTCTTCTTTTTCTTTTCGTTCTTGAAAATTTGAAGGAAACACGCGAAAAAAAAATATATTTTTATTGTTCATATAGTTTGAAGGATATAGCCAAAAAAGACTGTTACATAGGAAGAATATTATTCTAGATACGACTTTTCACTACGAATATTATTATCCATATTGATATCAACGTCACTATTATTATTATTATTATTATTATTATTACAATTATTATTTTTTTAAGTCATCATTCGAATCATCGTGGCTTATAACTTCGTTTTGTTATTGCGCGAGCGCGAGACGTTTCAACAAAACAAAACAAAAAAACAAACAAACAAAAACAAAAGGATAAATAAAATAATATGCACTTCTAGCAAAGTTTTATTCGAAATTTCGACGTGTGAATTATGCATAATCGAGCAATCATCGCTTTTATAGTAATCTGCGATTGTTTCATGACGAAGCGACAATATATATATATATATATGTATATATATATATATATATACATATTTTTATGTATATAAGGTAGCCGCGAGAAGATACGAGCACTGGAAAAATCATTGAAGATATTTTACAAGAGGCAAATGAGTTTGAATAAAGAATTAAAAAAAAAAAAAACGAACAAACACATTCAACATGAAAAATACAACAATTTGTTTCGAAATCAATCTTGATAATTCGATCTTTAACGATTTTTTTTTTGGTTATAATTATAATTATTGTGATATGAATATTTAAAAAGAAAAAGAAAAAAAATTGGTTTTCCATTCGAGCTGTGCTCTCTCGTCCCTGGATCCGCGAGATATGGCTATGGAATTCGCGAACGCAATATGTAAGAAAATAAATTTAAAAATCATTTTTTCGTTTTTTTTTTTTTTTTTTTCGGCAAATATAGCGATAAATTCGCTAGACTTCGGCAATATGAAAACTCGTCAAGCACGTCTGATTGTGATTAAGGTGTGTGTGTGTGTGTGTGTGTATGTGTGTGAGAGAGAGAGAAAGAGAAAGAGTGCGTTTTGTTAATTAATGTTTCAGGCGTACATAGACGTTTGAGCCAGTAAAATAACGCCCAATGAACGCGCCTATATAGATACATGAACAATTTTTTATGTATCTTACTATCGCACCGGCACTCACCCAGGCGCATATATATTATTATTATCATTATTATAAATGTTGTGTAAATATTATACTAAATGATATCACCGGAAGGAAGAAAGAAAGAAAAAGAAAAAGAAAGAAAAAATGCGCTGATAACATTCAACTATATATTGTAGTTTCCGTAAGTAGCAGCTTAATTATCATCTGTACATCTATATATGTAAACGTAACCTCCTCACCACCACCACCACCACCACCACGACTATGAATATAATGAATAAAATCGACATTACTTTTAAAATCGTTTTGTAATTCGTTTATTGAGGACAAACAAGAACGAAAGGCGAACGCACACGGAAGAGTCAATGACAAAATGGCGGACGAAGAGTCATCGTTTATCTTTCACGTAATGGCGGAGGCGCGAATGTATCACGTGACACGTGACGTGTGCGTGAGAGAGAGCTGAAAAATTCTTAAACAGATATTTTCTCCCAAACGACGCGACCGATGGGGATAAAAAAGCTTACAGCGACTTTTTGCCAACGTAGCGCAGCGGGCTGAGCTTACTTCATTTCCATCGCTTGTCTCATCTCGCAGAAAATAGAATTCGAATTTTCGAGGCGGTGTCGGAGCATGCGATAGAGAAGTTCAAGAAATTATTCACGTTTTATCGTACGAAGGTTCTTTTATTCACGAGGAAAAAAAAAATACAAAATAACAACGTATACTTAATGTATAAAATGAGAAAAAAAATTTTCATTTCGTGTAATTGAATAAATCATTGAAATTCGATTTGTCAAAGAAGAGATATCATAAAAGTCATACGATATCAAACTTTGCGCCGGTTATACGGTATAAAAATGCGAAAGGCTTGTGTTTTTTTTTTTTTTTTTTTCTAGCCAGCCATTGTTCGTAAGTTTTCTCTTTTTTTACGTTTTATTTCGATAACGTTCAATTGCAATAAACGGAATTTACAGCCTCGGCCAGAACAGTCTTTTCCTTGTCAGTTGCAAAAGCACATTGGACGGACATCAATGAAATGTCTTTTAGTTCCTGTCGCGACAAGCCAAAGTACTTTCCCGCAAGCTCGTATTCCCTCGATAGCGTTGTGTCGAAGACACCCTTGTCATCCGTCTGCGGATCGATAAATAATTAGTATCGAGCGAAGAGGATTCGGCGTGACCAAAAAGCAAATATTATATTTGAGCTAGTCTACGCGGGGCTGATCGGTCGAATTATTTTAAATTGCCGATACGATTTTATCGCGCATGGAAATAATACTCACGGCTAGACAAATCGGATGTCTCGCTTGGTACAGGTATGCAAAGTGATGCTGCTGATAAGACGTTACTGTTTTACATTTTACATTCGACGTGAGACACAATTCTGCAAAATTTGTGTAAAAAAAAAAAGAACGAGCCGTGACCGATTAGGTATTTTTTTTTTTGTTAATTTTCAATTTCCAACGAGAATCATTGACTTTTTCCTCACCGACGGGTATACGCGACTGGAGAAGCATCTCGTACAAATTTTCCGAACCTCTCGAATTCGGATGAACGCACGTACAATGTCCGAGTCTGTCGGGCTTAAAGTTAAGAATATCGACTACCTCCATCTCGTTGGGGACCTGCATTGCAATTTTTTGTTTTGTTTTTTTTCTCTCTTATACAAGTCATATGAGGATATCCATCTATATATCTATACAAATGAAAATTAAATGCTGTTCGGTTGGTAAGCGCATCATTTGAGAACGGCTGGACCGATTTGGCTAATTTTTTTTTTTATGTTCGTAATAGTCCGAAGTGGTTTTTAGGGAAAGAAAAATTGGAAAAGTTGCCCGGAAAATTTGAAAATTCGGGAAAAATTGAAAGTCCTTTTTTCTTATATGATTTTTGGATGAATTCAAGACCATAACTCACGATTCGAACGATGGATACGCGTAGTTCTTTTTTTGTTTTGTTCTTTATGGTGCTGGAAAAGTTTTCAGAAAAAAAAAAATCCGGGACGATTACAAAATTCGGACAAACTGCAAAAATCATAATTTTCGTATGCACTCTAGATGATAACGGACGATAGAAACGACATATTTGGTTGATTCTTTTTTTTTTTAGTTATTAGTCTTGAAAAAGTGTTTTTTTTTTGGCGAAATATTTATATTGCGCATTTACAATGAAAAAACCCGAAATTTAACGAAAAATCGATTTTTTTTTTCTTTCAAACGCTATACCGCCGTTATTTGATGGAAAATCGATATTTATTATTCTTGAAAAAGTGTTTTTTTTTGCTAAAATATTAATATTGCACAGTCACAATGAAAAAATCCAAAATTCAACTAAAAATCGATTTTTTTTTTCTTTCAAACGCTATACCGCCATTATTTGATGGATGATCGATATTTATTAGTCTTGAAAAAGTGTTTTTTTTTTTGGCAAAATATTAATATTGAACAGTCACAATGAAAAAACCCGAAATGCAGCGAAAAATCAATTTTTTTTTCTTTCAATCGCTATACCGCCGTTATTTGATGGAAAATCGATATTTATTATTCTTGAAAAAGTGTTTTTTTTTTGCTAAAATATTAATATTGCACAGTCACAGTGAAAAAATCCGAAATTCAAAGAAAAATCGATTTTTTTATTCTTTCAAACGCTATACCGCCGTTATTTGATGGAAAATCGATATTTATTATTCTTGAAAAAGTTTTTTTTTTTGGCAAAATATTAATATTGAACAGTCACAATGAAAAAACCCGAAATGCAGCGAAAAATCGATTTTTTTTTTCTTTCAAACGCTATACCGCCGTTATTTGATGGAAGATCAATATTTATTAATCTTGAAAAAGTGTTTTTTTTTTTTTTTGCCAAAATATTAATATTGCACAGTCACAATGAAAAAATCCGAAATTCAACGAAAAATCGATTTTTTTTTTCTTTCAAACGCTATACCGCCGTTATTTGATGGAAGATCAATATTTATTAGTCTTGAAAAAGTGTTTTTTTTTGCCAAAATATTAATATTGCACAGTCACAATGAAAAAATCCGAAATTCAACGAAAAATCGATTTTTTTTTTCTTTCAAACGCTATACCGCCGTTATTTGATGGAAAATCGATATTTATTAGTCTTGAAAAAGTGTTTTTTTTTTCCCCCCGAAATATTAACACTGCACGGTCAAAATTTGTCGCCCGGGATATCGTAGTACAGCCCTCTTACCTCTCCGCAATGAGCCGAAATTTTCAGTCCGACCTCTCGACATTGAGCCAACAAGTGAACATACGCGTCGCCCTTGCTAGGATCACCGCTGAGATCTATACCGACGATGTAATCGGGATATTGGCGGTGCAAGCTAATCGCCAATTCGGCGTTCTCTCTGGCAGTCTCGTAAGGCTGTTTGCGATCGATCGATATCAACAGCTTAACAATCATACCGGGACACCTGAGCGACGAAGATCTGGAAAAAAATGTTTAAAAAAAATTCTGCGAGCCGGCGTATTCGGACTCGAGTGAACGGCGTAAAGAAAAAAAAAAAAAACTGGTAAATTTACCGAATTCCCGATATAATCGCCATTACGTATTCCAACTTTGTCATTTTTCCATCCACTGCTCTGGGTGTGCTGCGTAACTCGAGATAAATGACATTGTCGACGTAAAATTCTTGTATAGTCTCACGGGTAGCCGTAGAAACGGCTTGCGGCGAGTCCGTCAGCGAATGAGCGAGCGCAAAAACCTCGAAACATCTGCAAAACGTTTATTCGTCGATCCGCATAATTTTCTTCATCGGCTGACCAAATTTTTCCTTTGCAATGTTAACGTAAAGAAATTTCGACTCTTATCTCTAAAAATTTATGAAAATTCGAGCAATCACGAAGAGATTTTTGATAATTTTCAAAATTAATAAAAATTTGTAATTAATAAATAATAATTAATAAATAATAATTCTCTAGTCATTTTAACCTTTTTGCAAAGACACCATCTTCGGTTTGGGACTTTTTTATAAAATAATTTTATTCTTATCTTAATGATCGTACTCTGCTAATGACGAGTGCCTCATTGCATTCATCATATTGTAATCGTTCGATTCCGATGAATTTTTTCTGAATGACAATTTTTTCAATGTCTCTGCACTGAGCGAACCGTTCAGATGAGCATGAAGTTCCTACGAAACGCGGGTAGCAATATTCGTAATTATAACCTCCAAATTTTGCATTACGAATGAGATATACATTGTAAATATGACGCCCAACTCACGAGCTTTGGTAAAGATTTACAAAATTCTTGTAAATCCATTTTGCACAATGTTTAAACGTTTGTTTTTATTTTTTCGGGAACACTGTAAACGGTACAATTCACTGCAGACGAGAAAGATAGGTTAATGTTGTTTGATATAAAAAAATAAGTAAAAACTGTCTACTCTGTTTTCTGTTTTCTAAAAGATAAATATGGTTCATTAGTTGTCGACGGTAGGGAGATTTCATGAATCTCTACCCTTTCGGCGCGCTTATCGACCGAATGAGGAATGAGTTTACCAATTAAAGTCCAAAATGAGTACGTTTACACGACGCTCTAAATCCGGTGTTGCGAAAACCGGTTTAGTTAAACCAGGCGTTTACACGGTACCTAACACCCGCTTTACCTCGTAAAGCGGGTGTTAGGACCCGTTTACACGCACTTTAACGCCTGATTTAGCTAAGCCGGTTTTCGTAACGCCGGAATAAGAGCGTCGTGTAAACGTACTCTATGATTGGCTCATGTGGGCACACGATAGATGCCGCAACGTGCAATATCTCAAGTTCACGTATTTCCATATAAATAAAGAAAAGTTTTCATATTTATTTAGAACAGTTTTGTCGATTTTTGCCGGCTTCTTTCAACGTTAAAGGCCCAAATGTTTATCAAACCTTTCAAAGTGAAATCCAACAATCAACTTAAGGGAACCGAAAGGTTAGTAAAAATTTTAAAACAAAAATAAACCTGCGGAGAGTCGCGTATTTTCATCTCACAGAGGTTATGTATCTTGAGCAATGTGTCACATTGACAATTGTTACGGTAAATCGTGTTGAATTGATTATTGTGAAAGTCAGTGGTGTCGGATTCATAATTATAAACGTAAATTCGTGTCCCCGTTCATAATTATAACGGTTGTCTTCATTGATGTAGAAAAAAATTATGCGAAGAAGTCGCAGCGGCATATCCATCGCTGAGCGACGACCAAGTGCAAAATCTTTTTCCAAAAAAAGAGGCTATGAGTTCCATGAAAATAATGACACATGGCGGACAGATCGGCAGGGTTTACTGCGTCGCAAAAATACCGATGTTCTTTCAGCTCGAGCAAACCTCGTCAAATTTATTGCCCACGATCTTTACCCTCTGGCATCATCCAAAATTATTGTATATCTTTACGACCGTCGAACCCGTCGTTCCTAAACTCGCTGGTGGCGCTCATTTGATGCTGCCGGGCGTCGTACTCGAGGGACCGCCGACGCTGTGGTCTTTTGGTAAATTGGCCAAAGGAACGCCCGTCTCCGTCGATACGGAGGAAAACAAGGTTCGATTATTTTGGTAAAAAAAATTTTTAGCGACGAATCAGCATGAAATTTTTACTTTTCCGAATTTTATTTTGATTCAAGTGAAATTTGCCCGCTACATTCTCATTTTTTGATCTCCGTCGTAAATGATACTTTACTCGTGTCAATTTAGCCCGATATCTCAAAATTTTCGGTAGTCCAAGTAATCTCACATATTTAGGAAAAAAAAAAAAAAAATTTTTTCCTCATTGAATCTGCGTTAAAATTGGCAAAACAACATTTATCCGCTGCTTGGCATCGATCGTTGGAAAGGGTAGCCGTCGCTGTTGGATTGACCGCTCTGTTCTAAAAAATCACTATGTAGATCTAAATTATATCTACGCAGATAATATTTATTCTAAAAAATAACGCAGATCCGAATTAGATCTATCCGGATCAAATTTGCTCCCGGAAATAACTTTGTAGATCTAAATTAGATCTACGCGGATGAAATTTGTTCCAAAAAATCACTATCTAAATCTAAATTAGGTCTACGCTTTAAAAATTTTTTCTAACAAAATTAATTACGACGATTTAAATTAGATCTACGCAGATCAAATTCGTTCTAAAAAATAACTTCGTTCATCTAAATTAGATTTACGCTGATAAAATTTGTTCTAAAAAAATAACTATGACGATTTAAATTAGATCTACGCAGATAATATTTATTTTAAAAAATAACGCAGATCTGAAATAGATCTATCCAGATCAAATTTGCTCCCGCAAATAACTTTGCGGATCTAAATTGGATCTACGCGGATGAAATTTGTTCTAAAAAATCACTATCTAGATCTAAATTAGGTCTACGCTTTAAAAATTTGTTCTAACAAAATTAACTATGACGATTTAAATTAGGTCTACGCAGATCAAATTCGTTCTAAAGAATAACTTCGTTCATCTAAATTAGATTTACGCTGATAAAATTTGTTCTAAAAAAATAACTATGACGATTTAAATTAGATCTACGCAGATAATATTTATTTTAAAAAATAACGCAGATCCGAATTAGATCTATCCGGATCAAATTTGCTCCCGCAAATAACTTTGTAGGTCTAAATTAGATCTGGGCAGATGAAATTTGCTCTAAAAAATAACTTCGTTAATCTAAATTAGATTTACGCTGATAAAATTTGTTCTAAAAAAATTAACTACGATGATTTAAATGAGATCAACGCAGATCAAGCTCGTTCTAAAAAATAACTTGGTACATCTGAATTAGATTTGCACAGATAAATCTTGTTCTAAAAAACCACTATGTAGATCTAAATTATATCTACGGAGATAATATTTATTCTAAAAAATAACAGCGCAGATCTGAATTAGATCTATCCGGATAAAATTTGCTCCCGGAAATAACTTTGTAGATCTAAATTAGATCTACCCAGATGAAATTTGTTCGAAAAAAATCGCTATCTAGATCTGAACTAGATCTGCGCAGTTAAAATTTTTTCGAAAAAAAATAACTATGACGATGCAAATTAGATCTACGCAGATAATATTTATTCGAAAAAATAACAGCGCAGATCTGAATTAGATCTATCCGGATAAAATTTGCTCCAAAAAATAAGAGAAAAAAGAAAATAATTTTTTCCTCATCGAGTCTATGTTATAATTGCCTGAAAAAAAGTTTTATCCGTCCGTTGCTCGGCATCGATCGTTGCAACAGGCAGCCGTCGCTGTTGGACTGACCGCTCTGTCCTCCGAGGACATGTACATGTCGGGCGGTCACGGCAAATGCGTAAATATCATTCACGTGATCGGTGATCAATTGTGCCAGCTGGGTAAACATGTACCGAGACCCGATCTTGGCCCGTCTTGCGCAGAACTCTCGGAAGAGACTTCAAATTCCCATGATCCCTCGGTGGAAATTTCTCAAGTTTCCGATACATCGATAAGTAACATCGATGATCTCGTTATAACGAGTGCGATGAGCCATGAAACTAGCGATCCCTCGTCAGAAGTGCGTACGACGATGAAAGCTTTTTTTTTTTTTTCAACACCCCGTCCCTTTTTTTTATCCTCCTCCGACAATATTTTATTTCATCGCAGGCCAATTCCATGCCGATCGACACGACGGAGACTATCGTCGCGCCGAGAGACACGGTCAGCGAAATGGACGATTTGCTGGAATATTGTTTTCTGAAAGCTTGCAAATGCATGAAGAAAACCGATCTGCCGGTTCTGAGCTCAAATTTTTTTAAAAATCATCTCATAGCCGCGTGCCCGGAAGGACGGAGCGTGGATATTAAAAAATCGAGTTACAAAAAATTATCCGCATTTCTGTCCTCGATGAGAAGCAAGGGCGTCGTGAATACGGAAATACTCAAAGGTGTCGAGTCTATACTGTCGATAAAAACGGAACATCCGCTCTTGCGAGATCTCGTGATTATGGAAAAATTAACTGCCGCCGAGCCGGAAACGAGCAATGCACCCGTTGTCGCCGAATGTTACAAAGTAACGGCCGATGTTCTTCCGATTTTGTCCAAATTTCGTTACGAGTGGGTGAACAATCGATAATAATAATAATAATAATAATAATAATAATAATAATAAAGAAATGAAAAAAAAAAAAAAAATGTTGATCATGTCCATCGAAATATCTTGCTATCGAATTACCACCTAATCAAGATTCCACATACAGTCGGGCTTCACAATAAGAGAGTTCTCAATAAGAGCGCACAATAAGAGCGCCACGGATGACCGTGCTCGAGCGATACCCCCGCTAACGTGCTTGTTTTGAATGCCACCGGATTCATTTTGCAGGCTTCTCAATAAGAGCGTCGGTGAAGTATGATTACACCCGGCACACAAAAAAAAAAAAAAAGTGGTCCGTAATTTTGACCAGACCCATTAAGGGTTATGGATTTCGATGCGCTGAATCCGAATTTAAGGTCGGTTTAACCCGTACACCCGGAAAATTTTGAGTAAATTGCAAAAAACCGCTAAAAATCGCTAAAAATAGCAAAAAAAAATGCAGTAATGCAAGCGAGAAATTTTTTTACGAACTAGATCAATGTTTGTTATGTATTTCGATACGCTGAATCCGAATCCGAAGCTGATTTAGCTCGTCAACCCTGCAAATTTTGAGTAAATTTCAAAAAACCGCTAAAAATCGCTAAAAATAGCAAAAAAAATGCCGTAATGCAAGCGAGAAATTTTTTTACGTACTAGATCAATTTTTGTTATGTATTTCGATGCGCTGAATCCGAATTTGAAGTTGATTCAGCTCGTCAACCCTCCAAATTTTGAGTAAATTGCAAAAAACTGCTAGAAGTCGCTAAGAATAGCAAAAAAAATGCAGTAATGCAAGCGAGAAATTTTTTTACGAACTAGATCAATGTTTGTTGTGTATTTCGATACGCTGAATCCGAATCCGAAATTAATTTAGCTCGTCAACCCTGAAAATTTTGAGTAAATTTCAAAAAACCGCTAAAAATCGCTAAAAATAGCAAAAAAAATGCCGTAATGCAAGCGAGAAATTTTTTTACGTACTAGATCAATTTTTGTTATGTATTTCGATGCACTGAATCCGAATTTAAGGTCGGTTTAACCCGTACACCCGGAAAATTTTGAGTAAATTGCAAAAAACCGCTAAAAATCGCTAAAAATAGCAAAAAAATGCAGTAATGCAAGCGAGAAATTTTTTTTTTCCGTACTAGATCAATGTATGCTATGTATTTCGATGCGCTGAATCCGAATCGGAAGTTGATTTAGCTCGTCAACCCTCCCAATTTTTAGTAAATTTCAAAAAACCGCTGAAAATCGCTAAAAATCGTAAAAATTGAAGTTATGCGAATGAAAAAAATTTTCTCGAAATAGATCGAGTATGTTTTTTGTGTGTTTCGATGCGCTGAATCCAAATCACAAGTTGATTTAGCCGGTAGACCCTCTAATGTTAGAGTAAATTGTTAGAGTAAATAAAAAAATTGTTAAACTAAATCATGTATTTTTCTTTTGTATTTTGATGCGCTGAATTCAAATCCAAAGTCAGTTTGGTATTTCAAAGTTGAAGGGTGTACAAGCCAAACCGACTTCGGATTTGAATTCAGCGCATCAATATACATGAGAAAAATACTTGATTTAGTTTAACAAAATAGTTTTTTTTCGTTTGCATAATTGCGATTTTTCACGATCTTTTAGCAATTTTCAGCGATTATTCGCAATTTACTCTAACATTTGAGGGGTCTACCAGCTAAATCAACTTGTGATTTGGATTCAGCGCATCGAAATACACGAAAAAAAACATACTTGATCTAGTTCGAGAAAATTTTTTTCGTTCGCATAACTTCAATTTTTACGATTTTTAGCGATTTTCAGCGGTTTTTTGCAATTTACTCAAAATTCGGGCGGTTGACGAGCTAAATCAACTTCAGATTCGGATTCAGCGCATCGAAATACATCATAATCATTGATCTAGTTCGTAAAAAAATTTCTCGCTTGCATTGCGGCATTTTTTTTTGCTATTTTTAGCGATTTTTAGCGGTTTTTTGCAATTTACTCAAAATTTTGAGGATGTACGGGTTAAACCGACCTCAAATTCGGATTCAGCTCATCGAAATAAATAACCCTGGATGGTTCTGGTCAAAAGTACAGACCACTTTTTTTTTTATGTGTGCCGGTGTTATTAATGACTTTCTCGTTTTGTTAAGGATGTATGAGCACTAGCTTCACGATCATATAAAAATCTGAATTTTTTATATGGTGTAGCAGAAGTTTATAGGATAAAACCTGCAAAATTTCAAAGTGGGTCAACGACTCTTTACGCGAGTGATTAATTCGTCAAATCAAGATATTTATCCCACGCCATATACGAATTCTGGGCTGACGCAACTTTGAAACAGAAATTCGTATCTTTCACGATCAGATACAATCAATATTAAAACTGTTAAATGTTCAGAAAACTATTACGATTACATACGTTCCATAAAAAACGGGGGTTAACGAACCTTTTGACATACAATTATCGATTTTAAGGAAATTTTTCGCGTGTGTCGCATAATGAGCGGTCCGACTCTCTCTTGTTTCATGCATGCCCCTCGTTCACCGCGCTCACCCGCGCCCACGTTTCCGCTCATTTCCCGCCACCTTGTGCTCATACATCCTTAATGCGACGATTTAAAAAAAAAAAAATAATTCATAACACAAATGTTTCGAGATTTTTATTCATAACTTACATTATTGTCGACATTTTTTTTTTTTTCAATTGTTATCGTTCTCATAAATTAGAATTATTGTTGTTTATCGTCCTGAAGCGTTACGCGCTAAAATCGAGGATAGTCGCAGCGCTCTTATTGAGAGACCCGCTTACGTTTCGAGCGAGCGAATTTTTCGGTAGAGATTGGGGGTGTACCGCACTTCTCGGAAATTCCTGACCCCTACAGCCCCACGAGCGCTCTTATTGAGAAGCCCGGGGACTGTACATCCGAGGGAATAAAATTTTAGGATATTCAATTTTGTGTGTGTTTTATACCAGAATTCACCGTTTTGAAAAAAAAAAATTTTCAACCCTCGATCTCATGTCAGAACAAGAAATGACAATGCTCTGCTAAATATTATCATCGGTAATACGGATATTTCGATGAATTTCCTTTGATTACGATTCAGGCCTGTTTCGCGTGATCAGTTTTGTTTTTTTTTTTTTTTTTTTAATTTATTTGCCCAGGAAAGGAGACGTCATGAAGAGGCTGGAGATTAGAAAATGTTTCACGGATTACGTGAAGAGGGAAAATCTTCAGGATGGAAAGTAAGTATACATTTTTTGTCCCAAAAATTCTTCATCATCCAAAGGAAAAGCTGGGAAACGGAAAAGCTGAGAAAAATTTGTTAATATTTGCAATTTTTGTAAAGAAAAATGAAAAATTAGACGTAAAATTTTGATCTTGTCGCAATAATTGACATTTTCGAAGGACATTGAAGCTCGATCCGCTGCTCGCCGGTATGCTCCGAACGAAAGAGAGCCAATTGACGCTGACGATGGAGGACGGTATAAACAAGTTCATCGGACGTATGACCCACGTGCATGAAATTACATTCGAGGGTACGAGAATATTGCACACGGGAAAATTAGAGCCGATCGATATAACGGTAACGACGAGAGCGAGCAATAAGAAAGTCACGCTTATCAATAATCTCGAAGCTTTCGGCATTAAGCTCGAGGCGTTCAGCAAAGAGTGCCAGGGTATCGGTGCAAGCGCAACGATAATCGACGTACCCGGCAAAAAGACACCGAGCGTACTCGTTCAGGGCAATCAGGTTATCTACGTCTACAAACTTCTGACCGGTGAGCCATGATGAATATTCGTAACGACATGAGATTCTTTGGAAATTTTATTTGCCGAAAATTTCTTTGAATTTGCAGAAAAATATCGTATCAACAAGAATTACATAAGGGGCTTGGAGTATGCGCCGAAGAAGAGAAAATGAAAATAATCAGTAAATTATCCTTAATTTTTCAAATATGTTTTCATGAAAACTCCCCCGATGACTTTTCTCCCAAATCGAGATCTCATATCCTCGCTCGCTGGCCTCGGTCTCGAATCCCCGATCCGTACCGAATGATATATTTTTTTTTTTCCCCCCCGCATAGCGCGGCGGAGGTAAAAAACTGAAAAAGAAACCGGAAAGTACGATATCTTTACGATGTGACGAGGTAAAGAATTTCAACGTTTCGTCGATTGTCAATTGTTCCGCTGAAACTTCGTACTGAAAAAAAAAGAAAAAAAAAAAAAAAAAGAAAAATAACGACTGGACATTTTACATTTTACGGATTTCTTGCTGCAAATTTAGTCCGTGACTTTGACTCGCGCTATTGTCGCTGTGAATTTTTTTTAAAATAATTTTCTCTTTCCCCGGATTGAGGATCAGCGATATGTGTATGTAAAACAATACTTGAATCGTATGGAGAATAAAAGAAGGCATATACGGCGAGAGGGTTTTACGAAAATCTTTAAAATTCATGAAAATTGATTACGCCGCTTACGGTATGTGCCTGCGATACGTGTAACTATGTTATTCGCTGCGCGCAGTGCCATACTATAGCGGCTGAGAACGACTTGGAGCGCTCATGGCGGCGAGAATGCGCATGTTTTGCTGGAGTCGCTTAGTGGCAATTGAGGGCAATATAATAGAGAAGTCGCGGAAAGGAAATTTAAACTGTCGCGCGAATTCATATAAAAAATGTTTTCCGTTACGCAACTTCGGAAATTAAGTTTTACGCGTTTCCGACAGCAATTTATAAAGTTGAGCAGCGCAAAAACTAGATTCGTTGGATGCAAATAACGAAGAAAGTAAAATTCTTGAGGTTAAACGTGCATACTTTGTCTGGTATGAAAAATTCATGTCAGGATATTATAATACAAATAAATTGATTTTTTTTTCTCCTTTTTAGTAGCTCTCATGATTGGCTACCCGAATATGCAGTGAGAACTTCGTGGATAATCGTTCATCTACGTTTTACAATCAAGTCCGAGTTACGTGTCTTTCTTGTTCTCGATACGAGCCTTGTCGGTTCGTATGACAAGACCGACAAGGTTCATGCTTAGCCTCAAATTGAGAAGGAAAAGTAGCCGTAAACCTATTTTCATTACATCGTAATTACGTCGATTTATTTTATTTTTTTCAACGCAGTTATAGTCAAGCTCATCTCAAAAAAACTCTATGCAGCACGAATATAAACGTTCGTTTATTAAAATTAAGATTGTTGTGACGATACTTCAAAATGATGCCACGCAGACCAAATTTTTCCACAATGTATATAATTATTTTGCCTACGTTCCTGTAAAACTTGGGGTACGATTCACAGTACAGTTTTTGAGAAAAAAAAATTCGGAAAGTTAATGTGTTTCGTAGGTTAACTGCAACTATGATAGATAAATTCTGACAATTTTTGCAGTATTTACGTAATATCTGACAAGAAAATGGTGCCAACAAGCTGAAAAATGTCGTACGTTTTAAGAGACATCACCTGGATATTCTGTAAAAATTTCAGAATTTTTGACCGTACCGTTTTTAGAATATTTATAATGAAAGAGAAAAAGGATCCGCTCGGCCGTGAGCGGCGCAACATTGTATCGTCGATGCATCCCCCGCGCTCACCGCGCGTGGACTCCGCCCGCTCCCCTGGTTGAGTAACCAGCACAACAACCTTAATCCAACAAGGTTTTGACTATGTGAATAAATGAGAGCTATTCCAGCAAAATTTGCGGAGTAAAGCCGGTCGTGGCGCCACTTGGCTGCCTGCCTTCTGCACACAGCGAATATGTGGGTTTTAAAAATTGTCCAACTCGAGGTAAACATCGAAATAGGTTGACATGTAAATTCCTTGAGGAGTACAATGTTGATTTGGCCATCGAGAGAATAGATGAACGTTCGGTGCATCGTGTATCGTGTGCTAACGTGGTAGAGAAAAAAAAAACAAAAATTCAGTGAAACAACACGATGAATGGTCAGACGAATTTCTCAAAGGGAATATAATCGTAGTTTGGACGGACGAAGCAGTAACGGCGTGTTTGCACGGGCTTGGGGATACGTTCATCTCGAATCGTATTAACGCCTGATCAAACGCGTGCTCGAACTACTTGCGGCCTTATACCGATGCGTTTTCTTGCATCGTGTAACTACGATCCGTTTCCACAAGCTTTGGGACAGCTATCGAGACAATGGGCAAATACGAAAATCTCGAAATTTACCCACCGTTGTGTCAATTGTATGGGGAATTTAATTAAAATTAACAAAAAAAAAAAATGGAATTTACGAAAAATTGCTCGCTCTCTCTACTTTTAATTTTATCGAGTGGCCTTTTTTTTTTTTTTTAATTCTCGTCCAATACTTACCAAAAGTTCTATATTTGCCCAATTGGAAAAAAACTAAAATCTCGAAATTTATCTACCGTTGCGTCAATTATATGGGGAATTTAATTAAAATTAACGAAAAAAAATGGAAAAATTGCTCGCTCTCTCTACTTTTAATTTTATCGAGTGGCCTTTTTTTGTTTTTTTTTTGTTTTTTTTAATTCTCGTCCAATACTTACTCAAAGTTATATATTTGCCCAATGGGCAAATACGAAAATTTCGAAATTTACTTACCGTTGCGTCAATTATATGGGGCATTTAATTAAAATTAACGAAAAAAATGGAATTTACGAAAAATTGCTCGCTCTCTCTACTTTTAATTTTATCGAGTGGCCTTTTTTTTTGTTTTTTTAATTCTCGTCCAATACTTACCAAAAGTTCTATATTTGCCCAATTGGAAAAAAACTAAAATCTCGAAATTTACCTACCGTTGCGTCAATTATATGGGAAATTTAATTAAAATTAACGAAAAAAATGGAAAAATTGCTCGCTCTCTCTACTTTTAATTTTATCGAGTGGCCTTTTTTTTTTTTTTTTTGTTTTTTTAATTCTCGTCCAATACTTACTCAAAGTTATATATTTGCCCAATGGGCAAATACGAAAATCTCGAAATTTACCAATCGTTGAGTCAATTATATGGGGAATTTAATTTAAAAAAAAATGGAGTTTAAGAAAAATTGCTCTCTCTCTCTTTCAATTTTGTCGAATGGCCATTTTTTTGTTTTTTCTTTCTCATCCAAACCATATACCCAAACTTAGAATACGCCAATGAAATTTCTTCTGCAAGATATTAACTCTTTTTTTTTTTTCTTTACGCCCAACCTATCGTATATTTTTCTACGCATCTTTAAAAATTTTTTTTTTTTACAAAATTACAAAATTTGGCGATTGACTCGCGTTGAATTTTCGCAGGTCCTCGAGTCGAAGCTGTTTCGCTTCGTATAATTATTTCCTTTTGTGGCTTGCCTTACACGGTGTGTATATGTCCATCAGGTCGTCCCACAAGTTACGTCGTTTGAGTTAGCCTTGTTGTTTCGAAGCAACGTAGCCGTGTATGCGTGTCCGCGGGTCATGGGATGGGGCTTGAGAAGTCAGAAACACGTCTTTCACCAGTTCGAGAAGTCAGAGATTATATACAGCAGATGCTCCAAGTGGACTTTCGTGTCCATTTGGCTGATCGTGAGAGCGTTTCGAGTTTGTTAAAACGTGTTGCACGTAAAATGAGAGTCGACTTGTGGTGTGTCTGCTGGTTATCACGAAAATCTTGAAATTGGCGGAAGAAAAAAAAATGGATACAAACAAAATCGACGAGAAACGTTTGATGCTACGAATACAAAAAATTCTTCAGGATAAGGTAAGATTTTTTTTTTTAATGCCCTTCCTATAAATTTTTCAATCTTAATGCGAAACTTGGAAAAATATTTATATTCTCGGATTATGCAAGATACCGAGGGGGGGTATCGATACGAATTACTCGATTTATAAAGACATAACTGATACAGCTATGTATCTTTAGCGAAACTGCCAGAAAAATCTGTGCCTATTCGCGGATGGTCCATGCAAAACAGAACTGATAGATCTAAATTAGATTTACGCAGATAATATTTATTTTAAAAATTAACAGCGTAGATCTGAATCGAATCTATCCAGATCGAATTTGCTCCAGGAAATAACTATGTAGATCTAAATTAGATCTACGCAGATTAAATTTGTTCTAAAAAAAAAAAAATCGCAGATCTGAATTTTAGATATACGCAGATCAAATTTGTTCTAACAAATCACTACCTAGATCTAAATTAGATCTGTACAATTCAAATTTGATTTAAAAAAATAACTATGAAGATTTAAATTAGATCTACGCAGATCAAATTTATTTTAACAAATCACTACCTAGATTTAAATTAGATCTGTACAATTCAAATTTGATTTAAAAAAATAACTATGAAGATTTAAATTAGATCTACGCAGATCAAATTTATTGTTCTAAAAAATAACTTTGTACATCTGGAATCAGATTTACGCATAGATAAATCTTGTTATAAAAAATTCTTATGTAGATCTAAATTATATCTACGCAGATAATATCTATGCTGAAAAATAACAACGTGTAGATCTGAATTAGATCTATCCAAATCAAATTTGCTCCAGGAAATAACTTTGTAGATCTAAATTAGATTTTCACAGATGAAATTTCTTCTAAAAAATAACTTCGTAGATCTGAATTAGATCGACACAGATCAAATTTGTTCTCAAAAATCACTATGCAGATCTATAAATTGGATCTACGCAGTTAAAATTTTTTCTAAAAAAATAACTGAAGATTTAAATAAGATCTACGCAGATCCACTTTGTTCTATAGAAAATAACAACGTATAGATCTGCGTTAGATCTATCCAGATCAAATTTGCTTCAGGAAATAACTTTGTAGATCTAAATTAAATCATTGCAGATCAAATTTGATCTAAAAAGTAACTCCGTAGATCTAAATTGGATCAACGCAGATCAAATTTGATCTAAATGGTAACTCCGTAGATCTAAATTAGATCTAAGCAGATCAAATTTGATCTGCAAAATGACTACGTAGATCTTGACGACTTTTCCCCCGGGCTTCTTCTGAGAGAATAAATGCCTCAATATGCGGCCATCCATCCGAGTAATGATCCATCCAAGCTTCAGTATTTCTCCCTGTAGTTTTTAATTATCGTAAATTTTTCTCGAAAAAAAAAAAAAAAAAATAAACAATCGTCATACACAAGCCCCGATCGAATCAATCGCATAATTTATTACTTCCTTCGAATCCAGCCTAATGAAAGCCTTCGAACTCTTAAAAGTAAATCTTCGATAAAAAATCTCCGTTCTCTAAATTCATAATCGAGTAATTTTAAGAGCAAATGAGATGAACGTCCCTCCCAGAATCGAACATCATAAAAATGTTAAATGATAACGAGGCAATCCCCACCGTACCCGGAAGTCGAGTAATTATCGTAATTATACACGATTCGACGTTTGAAATCGATGGTCGATTCGAAAAGGGGGGGGGGGGGGGGGCACTTCCGCATATTTCGGCTGATTCGAATTCGGTGGACATGCTGACACGAAGTTACTTTAGGAAATGTGCCCTCCGAGGTGGAAGATGGGTTGATTTATGCTTGATGGTCGATGGTCGCCTCGGAGTCAGGGACTTCGGGTACAGAGGATTGGGGTTGGGGGAGGGAAGTTTAGCGGTGGTTGGGTTATGGTTCCCTCTCCAATCCAACGTGTGCGGTCTCTGGTGCGGTTTTTAGAGCTTTGCAGAGTCCCTCACAAGCCGGGAGAGGGTCGGTGGATGTTGCGCGAGACGTAGAATCTCGATGCTCCCCCCCCCCCCTGCGGAATCGAGCGACCGAACATCGAGATCCGCGCTTCAAAGAGGCCAGTCTCTCGTTGGCGGTCCTTGTGCGAGGTCGAAATAAGTCGCGGGGGTGATTTGGACAATTACCGCGAGACGCGTGTGCCGGGTGGTGGTTCCGCTCGATCTTTCATTATAATTTTTTTTTTTACCTCAAATCGTGCGAAATAAATTTGTAGAAAAAAAAAAAAACAATTTATAATCCACAAGTGTGACAATAAATATCGAGAGAGGAGGTGGGGGTGGGGGAAAGAAAAATTAAAATTTTTCTCGGAGCTTGCCGCGATGCCGACCGTCATCGCGGGGCAATGCTCATACGATAAATTCATCATAAGATCCGGCGAGCGTCGCTCATCATCGACGCGCAACTTTTCATACCACGTGGACTCGTTCCTCGTTCTCCTCAATATTCTTCTCATAATAACGCCCAGTAAGTCATCAAGATTTTTTCAATTTTTTTCATTATCCATTCGCAACTATGTAAATCTCTTTTCTTTTTTTTTTTATTGTTCGTCAAAATGTTTTTTTTCTTTCCGTTCGCTTGATCTCATGTTTCAAGAGATCGCGGTCACGAGGGGCGACGGGGGGTTGAAATTTTCATGACATCGAGACTTTGATGTGTGAATTTGCCGGTCAAACCACGTGGGACATCTCGGAGCCGATGAAAATTCGTCGATAATTCATTCATTTCTTTTTTTCCAGTAACAATCGCAATTTCGAATGTTTCGTTGAGTTTTTTCGTTCAATTTGAAAAAAATTAAAAAAAAATAGGCAACCCCTGATAGGTGGAATTTTAAGCAACTATACGAGGAAGTATAAAAAATCCTGTAAAGATAGAAACTGAATTTTTTTTGCTTTATTTTTGTTGTTTAGTTCAGCTAAATAATTCCATTAATTACTCATTGTACACGTAGTAATGAAAATTCGTCTACTTCCTCATTTTTTTCGTGTCATTTTTACCGGTTACGTATGCGTCTCGTTGCGGAATATATATATATTTATATGTAATATCTTGACAACATCCGGAACTGAAAGAAAAATTACCATCGAAATGAAATAGTCTAGTTAAGTTTTTTTTTTCTTCATCTCTCTCGTAACTGTGCATGGCAGTCTGAAAGTTTGTTCCGTGGCCAGTAATATATACATCGTATTTATGTATAATGTATATATATATTTATCGTATATACATGTAGTTGTTGCATAAACTCTTGAAACAACCGGGTGTACTTTATGTGCAAAGATTTCCGGGATAGTTTTGCCGGAATTTACCGTTATAGTATATATAGCTTGTATGGAGAGCATTTCAGGACGAATTCTCACTCGGTCCTGAGCCTCGCGATCGAAGATCTTTTACCTCTTGAATTCTTAAAAATTTCCAAAAAAAAAAGAACGAAAACCCTTCCCCCCCACAAGATAATGTTAACACTGTTGGAAAAACTCAGTTAAATTGCTCTCGGAACTTTGAGTTATTTTCTAAGAAAGAAAAAAGCAAATTTTTGAGACTCGTCTGAAAGCAAAAGCTGCCAAAATGAACGTGCCAGAAGAAAATAAATATTATGAGCAAGGGAGTTGATTCATCTTTTTTAAAATTAAAATTAGCTTCTCCGTAGAGGAAACTTGACGATTTTTCAAAACTAACAACATGCAAATTTAATTTCCATGCTTGTTTTCATCACATAATTCGTGTATTAATAAATAAAATAATATTGTTTTAATAATAATATGTCCATTTATAGGATATAATTAAAAATTCCGTACTATCCACTTATACTTTATCTATTTTAATTGATATTCCGAAAATTCAAAATGGAGTTCAAATTCATTGATAACTTCCCTGTCAATTTGACTTGCCCTTTTTTTCGATTCTCGTTATACTCGAGCAGAGTCGGTGCCGAGAAGTCCCCATACACATTTATTATGAATTCAATTCGGTCGTGGACGTCTCGTAACACCAGAGTGCAAAGTTAACTCTCAAAATGAACTTTTAAATAGGGTCGATGGGGCGAGGGGGTAAAACATTGTTGCGAGCTGCTCGTACTCTGTAACAACCGACTATAGGGGGTCACTAATATGCCTTTCCACGCAAAGGCTCGTATATATACACACATATTCCGTATGTAGCGAACAAGTTGCATGGCGTATAAGAGTCTGGGGAGCTTCTCTCGACATGTCGGTATAGTAGAAAATGTACTTGTCGCCGAGACGCTACCGCGACTCTTGATTGAGGCCCATTTCCTCTGATGGTGAGTATATATTTCGATAATATCATTATCGGAAACTTCATCGCGAATTTTCCAAGAATCACGCGACATTGTAATACCTCTTGGTGAATAATTAATCACTAATTTGTACATTTTGAGTAAAAATTTTCCATCACCCATCATGGATAAAAGATACAGATTTTTGATAAATTATAATGATAGATAAATCGTTCGTTTTTCATTTTCTTTTATTTTTCGACAAAAGTTTTTTTTTTTCAAGCAATGTTATAAAAATGTTTATTCCCGTGAAACAATATAATACAACGAGGGACACAGCGAGGATTTTTTGGGATTTCGCGAGAGAAAAATTGTCCGAACATAGCAAAACAGGCGCACACACCGCGTAAAATCCTCGGTGCGGTACTAGAGAAACTAATTAAAACTGGCGCTCGAGACAACCAGCCATTAATGAGAGTGGGCCGGAAAGTCTATACGAGCCATATATATATATATATAGAGAGAGATTTTTTTTCTCACTCTTTCTCGTCAGATTTTGCCGACGGTTCTTCATCCTTTTTTCTCTTCTTTTCTTCGTTTTTTTCACTCTCTCTCTTCTCTCTCTCTCTCTCTCTCTTTCTCATCATCCACCAACAATAGATACATATATATTCCTCTGATTGTTAAACTTGGCTACCCCTCATCGGGAGAGGGAGGATGTATCCTCGCGACATCATTACTCTTGCTTTCTTTTTTTATTGTTTGTTGTGTCGTTTTTTCTTTTTTTTTTGAAAATCTGGGGCTCTTAAGATTATATTGGAAGCGAGAAATAATCCTACTGTGTTGCAGCAGAAATTGGAGATGTCTAGTGAAGGATTATATCCGGATATGAGAAATTAATACGTCCCGCGCATAATATATATATATCTCGCGTATGCACAAAAGCCATTGTGCTGTTCCTATCAGCGTGCATTAGTAATATCAAATGGAGAGATAGCCCATTGTGACGTTACGTATAACTCCGCGGTCTATCAGGAATTCCGTGGCTATACGGATGACATTGCGTAACGAGAAGACCCGTGATTGATATCAACAGTCTCTGAAAATTCCATTGTCAATGTGCAGGAGAAATGAAAAAAAAAAACTTTAATCTTTGCATGGTGAACATTACATACTTCGTATTCTCGGTAAATATATATGGTTAAACGTATTTATAATGTTAATATATTCCCATAAAGTATCCTTGAGCATCATTAGCACGGAGTATTATCCGGAAATTGTATTCGAGAAATTAAAAAAAAAAAATAATCGATGAATTGGATACGTTTTCGTCAGAGAGGTTCGTTTCATCGATTGAAATTTTTATTAATAAAGAAACGATCAATTTATTTACTTCGAGTAATTCATATTAAAAATCATAGTAAAATGCGTAAACAATGAATTCGAAAAACATAAAGGTAATCATGAGAAACTCTTGGAAAATATATATCATTATTTATTAATTTCGGCAAATTAAGTATCATATTACGTCTGCATATTCGATGCTTCATCTTGTACCACTAAAGGATATTAACCTTTCGTGGTCACACCTCTGTAGAATAACTTAGTGGTCACACATGGGTAAAATTTACCCAGCCAAGTTTCCAATGGTTGCTGTGTGAAAACTATCAGTCCGATCGGGATCGAAAAAAATACGAAAAAATACTTTGAACATTATAAAGCACGTGTCAATAGTTGGTATGACAAAATTCAAATAAAAATATGCTGAAAAAAAAAAATCGTAAATAGGTCAATTTGTAAAAGAATACACCATTCGTGCCAAAAGACGTGGGTGAAATTTACCCAGTGTGACCACGAAGGGTTGAGGATTCATTCACGATGATGTTCGATAATAAAAAATAATTGAAAAGTATATATTGAGTATTTTATTGAGAAACTTTCAATCTTCCCTAGATAGCGAAAAACAAAAAATATCCTCAGAATTTCGTAGACAAACTGCTTTTCATGAACTGCTACGCACCATTATTTTTCAGTGAATACTCTTGCTTAAGCTCCGTATTGTAAAGAAAAATCCCCCAATCGAAGGGGTCAATAGTAATGGTCTTACCCAAGGTCGAATTGAAAAATGTTGCCAATCCTGAGTTTATCGTTCGCTCGATTGAAAATTACTCCAAAGTTCCTGAGATCAAGCTGGCTCACCGGAGGTCAACCATGCGGAGCCTCGCCCTTGGACAATGGATAGAGAAAGCCGAAGCAAATTTATCTGACACACACGCTCGATTAGTCGGTGCTCTCTGTTACTGACATGAGACGAAGAGAGCACGAGAGAGAAAAAAAAAAACGAAAAGTTACTCTTTCATTCTTTTTCCGGTTCATTGCCGATTGTCAGTTACTCGTTGGTTACATTCTCTTTTGTTCTTTTCTCTCTTATCGGCTTCTCGTTTCAATCCCTTCGCGGGAAGGGCGAGTCGCGGTATTTTTTTCGCGATTCCCCGTTCGTCGAACCACCGCGAAACAGGCTAAAGTTCGCAAGTACATACGAAATAGGCTACAACGATTCATGTGGCTGTGTCTGATACGTCGAGAAGGTAAGCCTAGATGGTTGCTGGTACGGAGGAGTTCCATCGTCCGGGGACCGGGTTAGCGCAACGGAACCGTGTAATAACCGTATATACAATGGGTTTCTCGCATATATATATATATATATATATACGGGTGGATAAGGTATATACATATCCCTTGAGTATATGTATATATAGAAGTGCCGCCGGTTAGTGGATGCGTATACAGTGAACTGTACGTCGTGGAGTGAACCGTTGCAGGAACGTGAACAGCCACGGGGGTTTGCCACTGCATCAGGTCTGCTATGGGTGGTAATGTTGCGATGCTGAGCGCAGCAATGCACCCCACAGACCCGTTGAATCCACTAGAATCGCGTGGGCCGTGGCGTTACACACATACCCCGTGCCCACGTCTAGGCCCGGTTTATCCTTATCGGAGGCTTCCGGGCAACATAAATCAACGTGTTTACTCGGCAGGTGGTAGGTTGGGTATTCTCTTTGCCCTCTTGCTCTATCTACTGCTCTACCAAACTCCGGTATACAGCATACCCAGGATCAGAGGGCTGTAGAGGCATAGACTGTGGAATGGCTGTATAATACATATAGATGCTGACGTGCATGTGTTGGTTGGTGGAAAGAGGGACGTTCGATGGCGGGAGAAGCAATGTTCCTCCCTCCCCATCCTCCCCTTGCCTCGTGTGTTTCCACAAACTCACGGCTAATAATGAGCACTCCGGATCTCTCTGACCCCGGGGGTTGCACACCGACCATAGTGGCTATTCAACGCCTGAACGGTATTCGACCACGATCGCTTTCCCACCGGTCGCGCTTCCCCACACTGGGCCACCAACCCTCAAAACGCCAATCTCATTCCCTCCACCTCTGTGTGTATATATATATTCTATGTATTTTGGTATGTTGGCGCTGGTATTACTTGTCAGGCTGCGGAAACCACTTTGGTCTTTTGGGAAGTAGTTCTGCCGATTGAACCAGCTCACGTTAAGACGACGAGAAGTACATTACTGAGATTAACGGGGAGCGGCCTGTTATACTTTGGCAATCGTAACGTTGATGATGGTGAAGTTGCTATGGCTGTCGTATAGAGTCAATTATCACATTGCAGACGTTACAAGAAAAGCAGATTGTCGATTCAGGGCGGAGGATGATGGCCAGTTGATCGCTGGAAATTAATTAGATAAATTAGATCGTAACTCTTCTGGGCTAATTGGTTTGTTTGATTTGATTTTTTTAGTTCACGTTTCTGCATTAGAAGTTAAGTTGCTATTAAAAGTTTCTTTGACATTCGAAACGTAGGAAATTCACAATCAGTAAAAGGATCCGACTGGCTGTGATGACGCGAGATTTGATTCTTCATAACTCGTGAAGGATCGAAACTATTTGTTCTGGTTTTTTTTTTTTTTTTTTGAAATTTCACGAAGATCACTGAGATCGAGATCTCATTCATGATGAATTTAACTGCTATACACCAAAGTGGCAATGAAGATAAAGATTGAATATGTGGATTGGATACGATGCGGTTCCTCGTAAAATTCTTCAACGTTGTATACTTGCTCTCAGAGAAGTGTCTTCCAGGGATGGGGATCTTAAGGGGGCCCTGACACACAACTTTAAATCGGCTAGAACTAACAGCCGAATTCTCGATTGAAAGTGATGGGGCTCTTTGAGGAGTTTTCTCGGGTATACCTGTTCTCATCGCCAATACAGACATCAATTTCCTGCAAATCGATAGAGCACACGGGGCCGGTCATGGAAGACGTATTCGCTTTTATATAACCAAGAACATCGCTGTCTGTATACTTGTATATACATATATATAGTCTGTTGAACCTTTCGCTGCAGATAGAGTATAAAGAAGGAGAGGGTCCTTCTTCTTTTCTCGCATGCTCGCAAGCCCGCGGAGCAGGATATACTCTGGGAAACCGCAAAGTTTTTTTTTCTCTCGTATTGAATCGCCTCAATACAAGTTTCTAGAAATCTCTTATACATTGGAACGGGCTCTGGATATACGTTATTTATTTTCAGTTTTTTTTTTTTTACATTTCCATTATCGGCGAATGCCGTTGATAGGCAATTTCCGAATTGACGCGTGCATGGTGGCGGAGGGCGGAGGGGGGGGGGATGAACAACCGTCAATTGGATCGTCAAAACGCAAGATCGATGATCCTGATGATGTTTTTTTGGACTCAAAAATGTTCAATTAACGGTGAGGAAGGGTCGAAGGTGTATTAGTTATATACCGTGCCATGATGTATGACGGTAAAATTTGCGAATCACGATGCGTTCGCGATATCAAAATATTTCCCTCGAGGTTTCCCCATGCATATATATAACCGTGAAAAGCGAAAGCTTTGAAATTAGCGGATCCGCGATATGAAACGCGCGTTCCACTCCAATTGGCTCGCGTATGTGCGAACACATCCGGTGGGTGATGGTAGAAAAAAGAAAAACTATTCACCCATCGGCGCTCACCCTCCACCCTCTCGCCCCTCTCTCTCTCTCTCTCTCTCTCTCGATCTCTCTCCATTTGTCTTCCATTAATCGGGAAAGAACACAAAAGCTGCTGTGCATGGCCGCCTGTTGATTTTACTCTCTACATATAAATATACGTATACATATATACGCATCTATATGTCTATCTATGCAATGCCAACCGCACCATTTTGTCTTTATATACAAGCATATGCATGTACACATATGCATGTATATCTATATTGACGTTAATACGTATGCATTGCGGCCGGGCATATGTGCATTTTCACCGCGCTTTACTCGGTTTATTGGAGAGCGGATGAATCGACGCTGGGAACTTAATAAAAATGCAATTTACCGGGTATATCATCATAAGAGATTTTCAGCTCTCCTGGTCGATTTATTTTTATTTTTTTCTGATGGAAAAAGCGTAATTATGCGTTATAATGAAAAAAAAACGAGGCTTTTGATCATCGCGCATATTTGGAACTGTAAGGAACTGTAAGGTATGCGGTATATAGTGAATATGGGGGATGGAGGAAAGATTTTATGGTACAGTCGTAGGGGTGAACGGTGCGATAAAGACCGATGGGTTTCAAACTATCTAGATGTGATATGAAGATGGGTCTTATTTGTAGTCAATTATTAGACGATAAATAAGATCATTGAACCTTATTTAAATTTTTTAGCTTTTATACGCTCGTTTTGTAGAACAATTTATATTTTATTTTTTTTTTATGGAAGGCGTTGTTCTTTCAGCGGCATTTTGAGGTAAACGTCGAAATGTCAATATTGTGTCTAGTACTTTGAAAAATGCTTTGAAAGAAGTAATCTAAAAAAATTGTCTCCTTAATGCTTATACAATCAACGTGTGTACTATATACTAGTTGATGAATTTATCAATTTTACAAATCGATATATATATATATATATATATATATATATATATATATATTGTCGAGCATTCGTTCTTTCCGCATTTACACGCATGTTTGTGCTCGTGTAACATATAATAAATTATTTTTCTTAGCTGCTTGAAAAGGGATGATGAAAAATATATATAAAATAACGAAGGCTCCTATATCAATTCTCCAATTACGCTTTGCCATTAATCTTGCCCCCCCCCGCCCCCTCTTCAACGATTCCTCTCCTTTTCTCTTTCTCACTTTCTACTTCAGCTTTTGTGGGTTTTTTTTATATATCCATTAACTTCTATTTTCCCTTATGCTTCGGGTATATATAAGAGAGAAAGAGAGAGAGAGAGAGAGAGAAAGAGAGGAAGAGGGAGAGAGGGACCAAAACCCAGCAGCGCGCCAGCCAGAGAGGGCTATGCCCATTACCTGGGATATAGCTGGGAAAAATCAAGAACCTTAACTCTCGTGGCCCGGGCTTTGGGGCTGGTCAGAGACCCCGACGCCGCGCCGGTACATTGCAAAGCCTTTTCTCTCAACCAGTACTCACTTACTCACCGTCTCTCCATTGCAGAGACGCTCTCCCGCAACTCGCACATTTCACCCTCTCGCTCTTTACTCTTTTATTTCTTTTCTTTTTCTCATTTCAAAGCCACCAGCATACCGCACATTCGTCTAGCGGTGTTCATTTCTCCTTATTATATATAGATATATACATATATACATGTACTGTTATCTATATTAATATAAATGCAAGAGCCCGGGGTATTGTGGGCAGGCTTTGAGCGCTTTTTTTTTCCGAGGGTGCACTTTTCCACCGTCTTCTAAAAATTTCACCGAAAAGCAACTCCGCTCCTGTACCTATATAGAGATGACAACTCTCGGACCTTTATGAACGAAAATTCTCGGATAACGGGTTATGGAATTCATGGAGGTAAAGATTTGAAAGGCATATGCTTTTGTTTTGAGATCGAAAAAAGTAAGAAAGAAAGAACATCGAAGAGAGAGAGAGAGAGAGAGAGAGAGAGAGAGAGAGAGAGAGAGAGAGAGAGAGAGAGGTGAAAATAATATTATTATAATTATTACTGTTGTGATAATTATTATTCCTAGGAGTTTGGAGAATTGCGTATAGCTGTCGCTCACTTCGTGCCTCATTCAAACTCAAAGGCTACCAAACTTTTATTTCAAATCCAATTTTAATCCATTTTTATAGATCGATTTTCTTTTTCATTAGGCATATTAACTTTGAAGTTTATGATTTTAAGCATTTGAGTTGATTTTTTTGTTCACATCACTTATTGCATTCGAATTATTGCGATAGAGATCCGATTGCGTTATTTGATCAGGTTTACGGTTTTGGAGTTTAATCCTCGTTCATTCGGTTCTCGCGAGAGCTTAGTCTTATTAAGCCAATGAACTCCGCTTTATAGTTCCTGCCAAATTCAATCATTATCATGTATGTATATATTCAGCATCAAAACCCCTCTCGCAAATCCAGAACGTGTTTATATGCTTATAATGTATATTATAACGCTCACACCTTTGAAATCGGCACCATTGTTCACTCGTTCACGCGCGCGATTTGAGCCATAAGGACCATCTTATTAATGCGACCCTCTCTTCGTCGTAACGTGAAGTATTTCCTGGTATATATATATATATATATATATATATATATATATATATATGTATATATACGTGTTCCTTGAATCCGACAGGAAATTGGCGTGGTCGTCCTTACAATATAGGACCTTCCGTTCATCACTTTGGACTTGCATGGGGCATTCCACGTCATGTTGAGTCCTTCGAATTTCGTCCCTTGCAAAACACGTTTTATCAAATATCTGGTGAACCGTACATCGTACGATAAAAATAGTAAAACCCTTCTTTGTAGATAATCAAATTCTCTATAACTTTTGTTTAAAACTTTTTCCTGTATAGCACACGGTTTTTGATTTATAGCACGGAAAACTGTTCCAAATATGATTATTACTAAATATATAGTTAACGGTTGATGTAACAGTAAAAATGGTGATGTTTGGAAAAGTTTTCCGCGTTATAAATCAAAAACCATGCACTATACAGGAAAAAATTTTCAATAAAAGTTGTAGAGAATTTTATTGTTTATAAAAAAAGTATCGACTGTTTTTATCGTGCGATGCACGTTTCACGAGATATTTGATGAAACGAGTTTTCCAAAATGACGGCTGAAGCTCGATCCCCCCGCATCCCACCAACTTGAATTTGCACTCAGGGGACACCCCTGAACCTTTTTCAAAAGGGAAATAAATTCTGTAGAAGATTGCATAATGAACTTACTTTTTTTGGACTAGAATGACTGGACTACACATTTTAGAAGATAAAACTAAAAGTTTCATCGAATTTTTATTCTAGAAAAATCGTAAAAATTGTGGTCCGATATATTAAAACTAGCTTAACATTTTTTTATGACTTACGGACGATTGGCATGAATTTGATGATCATTAATCATTTGATAATCGTTAATGAACTATTTCATTAACGATTAGCGTTGAACATTGATTAGAAAATTGAATTAACATTAGCGATTAGGTTAGTGTTGAAAATTGAAGAAGGTGAGTATCAAACATACATCGATGTGGACTAGAATGCTTCATGTATCACGGGATATTATACTGTAGCTAACGACGTGGCCCATCTATGGCTTTGCGATTGTCATTCTCAGGGCATCAAGGCTCTTATTCGTGAAAGAGAATTCCCATAATCGAAATTTATGTTAACATAATCGAAACATTATGTATGATACATCTTCAACGAACGCCATACAGGTTGTACTTGGTTCGCCATTGATGGACCAAAGTTACTGAAACTCCATTTCGTATCTCGTTCATTCGTGCATGGAACCATACCGATCGACCGACCGGATGTCGGCCGTATACACGATCGAGTATATCCTTTCAGCGATGAGCAAATAATCTAAAACTTCCCAGCTTAAAATCGTACCGTAAAATCGTATCGTAAAATCCATAGAGAAAAAATCATGACACTGTTTTTCCTTCATTCTTCAGTTCTCTCCCGGAGCATTTGTCGAAAAAAAAAGAATCTCTGCGGTCTAACAGAGGACATTTATGCTCTGAAAATGAACTTTTGGCACACGCTGCACAGCTCCAGACTTATCGTTCCGAATGAAAAAAAAAAGTTATAGGATTTTTTTGTTACGTCTTTCGATTCTGTGCCGGAGCGTTGAAAGAAAAAAAAAAAAAAAAAATGGTTCCGCTCGTGGAAAGATGGGTATCCGGGTGAAATGAACTTTTGGCACGCTGCGTCAGTGAAAATACCGTAAGAATTTCTTGTAAGTTTTTTATTCTTCTAATTCTCCAACGCGGTGCATTCGTTGGAAAATTTGCTCCCGATCAATGCAAAATTATCGTAAAATATTTGAGGCCCTAATTTGGTTAAGGGCCACTCGGGTGCTCATGGATTTTCAGCTCTGAATTTTTTTTTCTTCAAGCGCATATAGCATACGTATGTATGATATATAAATTTATGCTAAGCCGCAGTTTGCAGCACTATATGGCGGTAAAGTATAGTGCCATATCTACTTTTCCTCGAGAGCATACTTTCGCTATCCCTGTGGCTTCTTGGCTCTCGCTTTACTTTCAGAAAACAAGTATAACTATCACCCATTTTGCTAGGAAATTGTGTCTCTCGCCTTTTTTCACTTTTGTCACACGCGAATATACTTGTATATTTTTATCAACAACCAGTACTAGACACAAGGAATACAACAATGAGGAGCAAGGTGATATAGAGAGACAGAAAGACCGAAAGAGAGAGAGAGAGAGAGAGAGAGAGAGAGAGAGAGAGAGGAACAGCTAGGATTTTCTTTTCTCGGGAAAGAGCGCAGCTGTGGTACTACGTTATATCCAGCACACCATCGTCGAAACGTTATTTAATTATTCATGATTGTCGAGAAACAAAACACCGCATTTGTATATATACACACCTCGATCCCCGACCACCCTATACTTTTCCACGGAGAACAACGAGCCAATGTTTTTTTGTTGTTGTTTCTTCTTTTTCGTCTACCTCATCGTGGTAGAGGAGAGCGAGAAACGGAATTTACCATGATTAAAATGTTCACGAGAGCGCAAATAAAAATTTCCGTATATACGTATTCTCGTTTAAAGACACACACACTATATAGTATATATATATATAGGTGTACGTGAACACTTTTGTACGAGGCACACGCGACGAAAGGGCGAATGGAAAAAAAGTTGAATGAAAAAATTTCCCGTAAGACTTGGTTCCCTCGCATATGTTTACCGAATCATTCAACTTTCGTCTATTCGTCGAGATTACATTTTTCTTTCCGTCGCCATTGTTAAACTCGTTTTGGCTTTCGCTTTGTCTTGACAAAGAAAAAAAAATCATACCGCAACTGAGAGACGATAGATCGGCGAATTTTTCGGGATTTTGAGGTATTTGGTATGTACATGTGTGTGTGTGTGTGTGTGTGCGTGCGTGTGTGTGTGTGTGTGTGTACATTTGATGGTCTTTGCGAGACGGTGCACGATGCTTCGACTCCCCTGCTATTTCATCTTATAGAGCGCGCAAACTCTATCCTACATACTTACTTCTTATGTGCAGTGTTTATATATACCCGTATATATATATATATATACCCGTTCATACTCACGCTAGGGTATTAAGACCCGTTGAGCTCTTTACGAGAAGGCGAGCTTGGTGGCGTGCAGCTGTCAGTAGCAGCATTTATTGTTAGTTAAACGTACAGGTTGGGTGGTTTCGCCGGGGTACTACAATCTATATATACGAACGTACTACTCGCATACGTATATAAAGCCTGTTAGCAAACAAAAGGGCTCAACCCAAACAATTTAACACTCAAAGCAATTTGGGTTGGGTCCTTTTGTTTTATGGCTGGTTGATACATGTACAATCGTGTATGAACTGTATACAACATGGACAATAGAGTATATAGGATGTTAACAATATATATACAACCTATACGTGCAGTAGAAAAAGAGTGAGAGAAAGTGCAGTGTGAGACTGGGCGGATGCAGCGAGAAATGACGAGGGGGAGATGGAAAAGTAGTACAAGCTTAGAGAAAGCCTGCGAGCGTTCCGTACCACGGGTCACCGCCGTCACAGAACAATACAACCCTACCACCCCCAAGCAAGAGCTCCTTGATGCTGCAGCGTACAGCTCCTTCCTTACTGATGCCCCAACCCTTACGTCCGGCTGCTCGCTACACGTACTCTCCTTTGCTACTACGGTAATATACTTTCGTACATTTGGGTCATTTCGTGCCAATTTGAACAGTCGATTTTTGAAATTTTTATTCCCAGAGACGGCTCAAAGTGTTAAGAATTGCTGCATATCAATTCAAAATTTTTCAAGAGCTTCCTTTAACCACAATAAAATAATGAACGTCGAAGAAAAGATTATAACTTTGCATCATAATCAGTTTCCTGAATCCAAAGAGGTCCTTTTTACAAAAAAAAAAAAAAAAAAAAAATAAACCACATGGAAATATAATCGTTGAGCTTTTAAGGATAAAATATGAGTTTGAAAAATGCGAATCAATACGCTGATGTTTTTGGCACTTTGAACGAGACACGAAAAAATTACGAAAAAATTTGATTGCTGAGCTGGCATGATACGCCCCATATAATATCCACCACTCGTTTGTGTGCTCGTTTCTCAGTCTTCTACTGTGCTCTCTGTTTTCTCTATTCTCACCCTCCACCGCCCACTTTTATTATCTCTCTCTCTCTCTCTCTCTCTCTCTCTTTTATACCGCACACCGGAAAAAGCTTTTCCACACGGCCTACAACTCACAAGAATCGTAACTATACCAGCAGCAGCAGCCAAGACTCCAGAGCTCGCAAAACCTTCACACTACTTGGTGCTTTTCTTTTCTTCTTTGCTCTCTTCTTGGATGAGCAAGGAAGAGGGCAAGGGGATAGAGGCGCCGCTGCCTCGTCCCGTGATCCCCTCGCGGGGTGTTCATGAGGCCACGGAAAAGAAATAAAAAAATATGTATACATATATATATATATATATATATATATATTTGTAGACTCTCTCTCTCACACACACACACACACACATATCCGTCCAAGTGGAAAGAACGTAGATACATAGAAAGAGTTGGCGGACAACAAAGCGCGATGAGAAGACCGCAACAAGGGTTGTGACGGAGGAAGCTTGTGGTGTTTTGCCGTGGTCGTTTCCAGAGACTGAGAAAACTATACGAGTAGATTATATGTTTCTTCCTTCTCATACCCCTGAACCTCCTTGCACCAGATACGAAAGAATTTTCCGGACTTTTTTTCGTATGTGCGAACTCCCCTGATGCCCTCCCTTGAGAAGTCGCGCCGGGTCGAGCATATTTCTTACCGAGAGAACAAGAGAACCCGCCAAATCGTGCTGTCTTTTTTTAATTCATGCCGAAGTTTTATATCTCTGTTTTTCATGATTTGAAACGTGGCTTCATTATGTAAACTGTATATATGGGGGCTATGTATATCGTACGGTTGAGCAAAGTTTAGCGAAAAGTCGTGGGATCCAAACTCTAGTTTGGATTCGATTTTGTTTTTCTTGAAATTCAATATCAATGATTATGGCACGCGTGAGAAAGCGCAATTGTTAGTTTTCTGCTTCCCCGTTGAAACGACGTTTTTGATTACACAGCAGCTATCGTCATCACTGCGTCATCAATCAATATCTGTCATTCGATCGGAGTTATGACCGAACGATGTGACAATAAAAATTCTCAAGAACCGTATAGTTTCGATGCGGGGAAAAAAAAATTGCGTGTTCTCGCCTCGAGAGTCACTCTCATGCCAGTCACATTGTAGAATCTCTCACAGAGGATCTTGTCTTCTCTGACGTACAGAGGGGAGGTGCGAGCTAGCGGCGTCTCTGACATCGAAGAAGCTCTTGCAGAACGCCCAGTGATGGCAGGTCATGTATTCCGAGTTACCATGGACTCTTGCAAGCATTTCCCGAGCTATACAAACGTGAAACACCGAGGAACAGCAGGAGGAGGAGTAGTAGGAGGAGTAGTAGTAGTAGTAGTAGTAGTAGTAGTAGTGAAGGAAAAAGGGCGTAGAGAACACGAGGAAAATACGAGCACCAGGAGGCAAATAAATTCTGGTCACGCAACATAATGTAAGGTGGTAGGAGAGCGTCTAAATCTTCGTTAAGATGGCGTTCCCGCTGCGCATTGCGGGACAATGTGGGAAACGTGAACAATAAGAGCGATAGAGCGAGAGAGCCAGGCTGAGGAGGAGAGAGAGAGAGAGAGAGCTGCAAAAGCCCGCTGGCAATGGAGAAGAGAGAAAAAGACAGGAGGGGGATGGTTGTGTCACGAGACGTTTCTGCTTGCTGGCAGGCTCTTTCTCGTTCGCTTTCTCTCCCAACGTGGTGGCGGCTGTGCCAAGTAAAACTCAGCAAAGTATGGTGAAAAATGGGAAGACTTCGTCTCCACCACGTCAGCCCCTTTATCTCCTGGTGCATGATAACGTCGACGCAGCATTTTGCATGCTGGACTCGCTAGGGCCGCTACTTCCGTTCCATGCCAGTCGTGCTCCTCTATCTACTACACACACATCTATATATATATACGCTATTGCACATAAACGTGGGTACATTTATATAAAATATGTATAGCCACTGTACCTACACTCTGGCAACCCTTTTCTATCCCTACTTCACCGACTCTATCCTCACCTCTTCTTATTCCTCATCCTTTCGTCTTCCACGTTGACCTTTGCTCCCATCTTATAACTCTCTCATACTTCTTTCCATCTTTCTCTCTCTCTCTCTCTCTTTCTCTCTCATCCGCTCATCTCTCCGCTATCTTTCAGATTCCTGCATACTTCCGTAATCGTGTACCAACGTGAATTTTCCAACTATATCCGGATTCTGGTGCCCTCACTACCGAATCAATTACGGAATGCCGTGCCCCGTTGGAGTAGGAATGGACCGTAGAATGGCAACGTCATATATATACGTTTTATCGTTGTAGTACAAGTTGTGCGCGAGTATCTGAACACGCGTTTACGTACGAAGGGGTGATCGTGTGCTTGCAAGCTGTATTAAATATATCTATATGCGAGTATCACACATATGAAGCACTTTGGTAGGAGAGAACTTTCGATGCAATGGAACGTCAAGGATTTCGCTGACTTGCTCCTCGAAAATAGCCGACAGGACGATATAGAGGTACTATAAATATATGGTTTTTAAGACCTAAGCTAACGGAAATCCATATGTATGTATATGGATATAATAGGGATTGGAGATACACCGGTCGGTTATAATTAATGCTTACGAGCTCTTCCGCTGATCTTCCCGCTGTGCTAACTGAATAAAATCGGGAAGATCGTTGGGGTGGGAAGGAAAATGGGAAATGAGAAGGGGGGGGGGGGGGGGGAGAAACCAATCCAGTGAGTGTCTTTGGACGTCGCCAGAAAGGGTATCGATGTGGGGTGATTCGCAAATCAGAGGTTCGTGTTGGAGAGACCGAGGGAGAGAGCGAGTTGAATAAAAGAGAAAGAGAAAGAGAGAGAGAGAGAGAGAGAGAGAGGAAAGGGAGTGGAAGAGAGAGTCAAGCGTTGAGATCAAGGGAGGAGGCTGGAGAAAATTGGAAAGGTTCGAAACCCGATACTGCGGATGTGATAGTGAACAGGACGGATAAGTTGGAGACGGAGAAAGAACCAAAGAGAGAGAGAGGGAGTGTATAGGGCAAAGAGACTGTTTGCGAAACTCGATTCTAGTATAGAGGTTTCGCAATCTGTATGGAGTCAAGAGACTGAAAATTACTGGGTGTATTGGATCACGCGGGGATGACGAAAAAGAGGAACGAAGCAACGGAGGGAAGAGGTCCGACGTTGAAGCCGCGAGGAGCAATAAAGAGCAACCGGAGCTTGCGGGATCGGCACTAATTGCGAGAGCACCGACGGAAAAAAAAAAAGAATGAGTGAGCGACCGAGTAACGGAGAAAACAAAAAAAAAATAAGAGAGAAAGACCAGCGTAACTGGATGCGATCACGATTTACGAACAGGAAGAAAATAGATAGAGAGAAAGGAAAAACATTTACGAGAAAAAAAAAAAAGAATTCTAGGATTAAACGACAAGTAAGCGAATATTGGGTTAGTTAGTAGCTTCGTTTAAACCAGCACCTCCTATTGTTTTCCAACTACGAAGAGACATTGCGAATGCCACACGTTGAATTTTAGAGCGCTCTATACCAGCCCTTTAATTCAGACTCGTTATAATCGCTGATTCTCTGTTGGTGGAAGGAACAAGAAAAATCGCACGCTGGAAGAACGTCAGGTCCAGTGATGAAACCAGGCAGCCATCCCTTGAGCCTCCCGAGTCTTTTGACTGCCTGCACATATATACTCCCGTAAAATATATACCCCGGGGAATCGAAGCGCAAAAGAGGATGAAAAATGTGTACGTACGATGGGAAATGATCTTTCCGCGTGCGGTCTTCCGTTGTCGTGTTCCATTAAAAATCTCGTTACAAGGGTTGAACGCGCCTGGTGTATCATGAGAATGAAGAAAACACACGGAGAGCTGAGAGGCAGAAAACGCCAAACAAACGTTGGATGCTGTGCTCGTATGTATTCGGGTATATATGGATATATCTGTGGAACATTGAATGTGGTGGTGATGGCGGTATCGCGCATTAGGAGGTCGCCCTCCTTGTTCTGTGGCTACCAACCCCTCCAGGGTCTTTCGTCGTACGTTTCAATTTGTCCTCCGGCCTCTGATGTAACCGCACGGTCTCATTAGTCGACGCGGGGTAGTGAGGAGAGAACGGCAATACCCAGGATCCGTATAGTCGTAGCAGTAACGTTGCAGGGGTAGAGCTGTGGTATAACAGGTACGGGAAATGTGGTCGTGTATACAAGGGACGAAGGAAGAAACGAGACGACGAAGACGACGATGGTCCCCCGTTGCACTCTCTTCGTCTCGTTACGACCACCCAAGCTCTTTCTCCCTTTACAATCAACCTTACTCCGGCAGTTTCACTGTGATATATAATATGTATATATATATATATATACATAAATATCTAAGAGAAACTCCGGGGTACATGTATAAAGGAGTTTCTCTCACACCGTTCTTTCAACCACTCCTTTGTCACTATGAACTCCGTGTATTATCCTTGGACGAGTTCGTATTAGAGGGCTACGTCATCAGAGGGAAGAACGGGGAAATGGTGATCATACTTATGGCTGCGGTATTCGCCATTCGGTCCCATTTTAAGGTAACGGCGATCACCCTATGGGACACTGTAGCCAAGTATTGCCATGAAAAAAAATGATGTCTACCAATATCCATGTCAAACTGCTTATAACTGTTACAAAGGCTTGTAACGCTAGTCATCATTATCCTTCAATACCAAGCACTCTTTTATCATGTCACAGAAGAATGATTTTAAGTAAAAAAATGTTTAAAAACACCCGAAGTCAAACCTGGATTAACGACCAATTCATCGATGTGCTTTAGTCCAGATAAAAATTGATTCAACTGTTTGTAAATCCGCAAATGGTGGAAAAAAAACAAAACAAACGGAGCTCGCAATAGACTTTTCGATAGGATTATGAGAAAATTGTTATTGGATGTCCACTGAAGACCGTGGTAAAAGTTGTTTCCCGATATTTCAACAATACCCATTGGAAGAAAAATGGTTGGTCGCCGTTATACTCATTTTCTCGGTATATATAACGGTAGATTCGTATACTCGTGAGTCTATGCGTGTTTCGTTCGATGTTTCAGAGGAGAGAACGACAAACAATTATATATATTCACGCGCGAGGGTTTACTGGTGAACCTCGACACAGAGCTGCGTAATTGGTACGCCGTTGAAATAAAGCTTGTATATCCACCTGTCGACTGTACATTTTCCCAGCCCTTATCACACTCGAGAGAGTGATCGCTTCTCGTTATTGTTTTTTCGCGCGACGGGGAGAATTTAATTTAATTTATTTCTTTATTTTTTTAAAAATATATTTATTCAAAATAGTTTTTTTTCAATGTAATCCGCTTGACTTTTTAAAAAATATAAAGACATCGCACACACCAATGAAGATGAATAAATTTTTTTTTGATAAATATGCAGATATAATTAGTACAAATAAACACTGATAATGATAATGATTTTTTTTTTTTTGTTAAAACTTTTTGGACTGAATCTACTTGAATGACTCGCAATGTTTCCCACTGTCCAGTTACGTTTCATTTTCGTTCTATTTTGGTAGAGGTCAGAGAGAAAGAGAGAGAGAGAGAGAGAGAGCGAGAGATCGGCCCCTCTCGATATTGATAGTTTCGTTTTCACCTTGTCGCTTTTTTTAAAACTTTTGCTGGATGATATTTCTATCCCCCCCTCCCCCCCCCCTTCCACCGTACGATAATAAACGACAGATACGACTGTGTATCGACAGAATCGAAAATGCTGTCAGCTACACTGCTCGCATTACGTTTGATCGTTTCTATGTGACGAATAAACAAATATATTGCTTTCATATGAGAGATGTATACGTAATATTTGATATAAATATATGGTTAGTACGAGTAAATATGAAAATGTTGACTGAGGCGTTTTTCTTTTTTTTCAATAAATAAATTATGTTGATACGTTATTGTGAAAGATGATGAAAAAAAAAGTAATTATCGCGCAAACTCGATTCAATTTAAATGGTTCGGAAATGAAAATGTGAATTTTGCTGGAGTCTGAGCGTTATTGGAAATATCTACTGATTCAGTGTGCGAGCGTCAACGGGCTCACGCTATGCAGCCCGTCTCTTCCCGAGCGCTATATAAGCAATTAAACGTGTAATTATACGAGACGACAGTCCGGTACCAGTGTACAAATCCACAAATTCATTCAACACAAACCGCAAACCGAATCACCGTCATCCAAAGTATGTACATGTACTTCATTGGTGGCGTATGTATATATACTATGTGTGAGATGATGCGCGACAAAGGGGTTCAGAGGATTGCACACACACACACACACACGCACTCACACATGCACACACACACACATACACACACGCAGTAGAGCATCACGAAATATTGAAACTCGTCACGGGCTGTCATATCCCGTAACTCTTGCAAACGTGAACTCCCGCTTAATATATATCTGCTATTTCATAGATATAGGGCATTCCAGGCAAAATCGACAGTCAATTCTCACCCCCGCTGGAGCTCGGTCCTCACATTTTTTTTCATAGTGCTGTCATTATCCTCGAAGGTATGCCATTTTTTCGTTAATTATTGAAAAAAAAAAACTGTCGATTTAGCCTGAAATTCCCAGAGCACAGTCTCACGTTCCGGATGTCCCGCAGGATACGTCACATTTAATTCCCGACCATACAACGCTGTATAAAGCGATGTTTCATGTCATTCATACGTGTCAAAATTACGTAAAATTATGGGCTCTTGAAGTCTAGCGGGAATCAGTATTATTAGGTATTGGATATTTTGTAAAGTCGTATAGCAGGTACCAATCGAATTAAAAAATACACAATAATCAACGTTTATAACAATCTTTTTCGACAAAATAAAAGCATGTCTCGAATTGTCGTATATGTACTGTAATTAACCAGAGGCTGGGGGCAATGTGGTGGCTAGGGGGATAAAATAGCTCGGTCGTTTCAGCGAAAAAAGAAAATAGAATGAATAAAATTGGAAAAAAAAAAAAAAACGTTTAAAAAGGAAAAAAAAACGAGCAGCGCAGACCACATAGAACCATCGGGGGCCGTTTCACGGTACATAAACCTTGGTTCACCTGAGCCGGGGGTCAGACGAGCGAGGGCAGATGCTCGTGACAGACAAGAAACACGATGTGGCAGGAGGATCTCTCTTCGTATATATATCGCTGCGGAGAGAAAGAGACAGAGATCAAGAGAGTGAGAGAAAGATAGACAGACAGAAGGAGGGAAGGAGAAAGGTAGAGAGATAGGATGAGCCTGGATGCTGTACACACCGTGTGCACCTCCATGTTACATCAGAGCTCTTTTGCTGCTGCTAGAGCTGGTGCAGGCCAGCACTTCAAGTGGAGATGCGTGAACGAGATACGAGCGCATAAAAGACACGCGGTGTGGTAAAAACTCCTCGATGTGTATGTGTGTGTGTGTATATATGTTTTACATCGCGGAATCTTTTGCTTTGCAAACATTACAACGTAATTGAACGTCAACGAGAAACTTTTGCTAGGCTAATAACCTTCAATAGAATTCATCCAGGCACCACAGATATTTATGACCAAATAAGCGAAATAACCCCAGAAAAAAGTGAAAAGGATTTTTTTTTCTTCCCTTAAACTTCATCACTCGATTGAATCGCCTGCTGTCGATAAAGATCACTGGCTAAAAATCTTTTCATTTTGAAATATACGTCTCCCATTGCACGGAATTGATTGGTATCAAGGTTCAACCCCTTTGAGCAAAGAAGAGTCGCAAGCGCAAAGTTGGCGCAACGAGTTCATTCGATTTGTCGAAGAGTCAAAAAGCCGCGATTGGAAAAAATACATGTCAGGGAAAATGATCACGTCGCGGTTTCATATTACGTTCAAGCATCTCACGTTCAGATCTATCGTCATTGCGTACGAAGCTTTCGTAATACCGGATACTTTGACAAAAAAAAAAATGTATCTCTTGATCCACATGCAAACATGGAACTTGTCACAATTTCATTAATAATTGATGAAGCCCCCTTGGGCTCCGTATAAACAGAAGTTTTGCATATGAACAAGGTGGCTCGTGTGCATTCGCATACACGAGGTATTTCGTTCGGATTGAGTCAGTGAAACTGTGACACGAAGGTCGAACGAGATCGGTCTCGTGTTGGTGAAAATGAGAATTTCGTTTTTCTCCTCATCTCTCTCTCTCTCCCTCTCTCTTTCTCTCTTTCTCTGTGTATACACATGTACATACTCGTATATAGTATGGAAAAGGGTTACACGAGCTCGTATAGCTGAAGCTTGCGGTGTTGTGCGGGCTATGTTGATGCTGAAGAGGGAGTGCCGCTGGATGGCGGTGCGAGAGGCCGAGGAACGATGGTAGCGAGTATAGCGATGATGGTCGACAGTATACATATAGTGAGGGTCGATTTTACACGGACAACGTACAATCTCTATGCATGAGTTTCACTGTTACGCTACAGCTTCCTAAGTACACAGAATACGTATTTGCATTTCGGTCTTTGTACCGATGCCATGTGTCCTTGTTCTCTCTTCATTTCTCTCTCTCTCTCTCTCTTTCTGATCCACATACACAAGTGGAGGATGGTATACGATAGAGTCGAGAGGACTCCGCCCTCTCAGAGGCACATTGGATCCTACTTCCAGCAGCGTGCAAACCGCACTGCGGTTCTTCGACCAGCAGACACAGACAACTCTCGTTCCCTCTTCTCATTCCACCGCACTTACTTCGCGTCGCGTTTCCTCCCCATCCCACTCATGATCAGCTTTCACCCTTCTCTTACTCTTTTTTTTCTCGTATATATATACTTATATATATATATATATATATATCTTGCAGCCTCTTTGGGTCTCGGAAACCAAACTATATATTTACAGACTTTGGATTAAACCATCGTTTGAGTAGCCATTGAAGTTTGGGAAAACGTGGATATACACGTATAAAAATGATTCTCTTTCGTGCCCGGTGCGAAAGCTCCCGAAGCAATAATACCGCAAGCTCCCCCCCCCCCTCTCTCTCTCTCTCTTGATTCGTAGATTTCATATATATCTGTGCAGATTTCGATTGAAATAAAAATAAATTACGAGACTCTCCGGCAGAGCTTGACGTATCGTCGTGCGATTTAGGATTCTCGACGAAGCTCATTCGTGACGTGAATTCACGAGAAACGAAGGAATTGGCCATTGGTTGGGAGAATCGAAAAAGTAGCGAGCGAAATGAAATGTTAGAATTTCGAAATTTTTGTTTTCACGATTTCTCCAAATACACAAACTCGACCACTGTTGCTGAATTAGTTGACAATGGATATTGAAGATTCGTACACATATCGCAAAATCGTGCGAAGCGTGGGAGAGAAGGATAATAAGATTACGTGTGTATACCAAGTTGTCTCTGATAGATGAGAAATTATATTTGTTTTATACCGGACATATATTAGCGGAAACGTGCAAATAATATCGTTGCATATAAGATGGGAATAGGATCGGTTCTGCTATTTGCCAATGGATACGGTCGTGTATGAAAATAATTTTAGGAATTACATACTGGCTAATAGCCGAGATGTCGTGGATACTTAGAGGGATCGAAAATTTCAGAGACAATCTTATATGCACGTTGACTCAAGGTAAATGTCCTTATTATAGGGGTTCTAAATATGTTTATTGCGAGATCTTACTATTTTAATAAGCGTAATAGTATCGTATTTACGTGTTTTTTTAAAAATTTAGTATTCGTGCTCTTTCATAGGAGTGTGCAAAAATGTTAATCAGGAAACATAATATAAAATAAGGGGTTAATAAATCGTAATTATGTTGCAAATTATAAGGTGTCCTGCGGACCGAATGATCAGTTAAAGTAAATGTTCTATTGAATAGATTTTTTTAAAAATAAATCCTTGAGGGCTGACCTCTACTTTATCGTTCAACAAGACAGAAAGTTCTCTCAATGACGACTCACAAGAAAAACAATCATGCCTCACGTGTGTTCGGGTAACAAAAATTATAAATAAATCTTTAATTTTTTATATTTTCCAAAAATATATCAAAAATATGTTTGATCGAAATATATTCTACATAAATCCGATTTTTATAAAATCTATCAAGAAGTTGTATATTTTGGAACAGAGAATTTTTACGTGAGTCAATTAATAAAAAAAAAATAATGCTTTTTTTTTACAAAAGCGGTTCCGAGAATCGTCTACCATTGTTTAATAATAATTCCAAGTCATGCAAAATCGGGTACCCTTTAATCGCTGTCTTGAAACACTCGGGAGCTTTCCTTCGTATCGTTTTTCTGCGATAGCTCGAGGACTGTCTTGATCGCACGAAATCTTGCGCTCGATCAAATCCGCTTAATTTCGTGGGAGGAAATCCGGCAGCGATAAATGGCGGAATTGAGTAGCTCGTCGCTTGAGAAAAAAGTTTTTAAATTGAGATTCTCCCGCACGAGAAATTCAAATCTACCGAGTATGAGTCTTGCCGGAAGCGTTTCAATGTTCTCTCTGTCTCTCTCTCTCTCTCTCTCTCTATCGTCATTCATTTGAAGATTTGAACCTCCTCGTACGTTATTCTTTCTTTTTCTTGCCTTCATTCTTGGTATTCTTTTCTCGAGTGCGGAAACTCGCAAGTGTATGGATAGTCGACAGTCCTCGCAGCTTTAAGGATGGCCATTGAAATCAGTAATCTTTCCGCGGTTGATATACATATATATATATTTGTATATCCACGTTATGCCGGAATGGCGGAGAGTTGAGGGGCAAGGGAGGGAAGCGCAGTTGAAAAAGCTCACGACCGTTGATAGGAATGAGGATATACTCGGGCTATGCCATCCGACAAACTGCGCACTGGATGATCGAGAAGAATGAGGAACAATGGAAACAATACATTGAAATGAGAAAGTTGGTTTGCATTGTTGGACAAATGCAGCAGAATTCCGTCTGTGTGAGCCTTGAAATTTTTACATCTGTATATACGTATCCCTCTCTCTCTCTCTCTTTCTCTCTCCAATGTTCCACGTGCCTAGTCCTATCGTCGTGGTAACAGTGAAGGGAAAAAAGAAATGACTCCCGAATGAAGCTGTGGCGAATTTTTTGGTCTGGGGACTTTTTCATTCCTCGGGACTGTATTATAATTCTCGAGTTCGCCCCTTTCTTCCCCATTTCGCTTATCTCGACATCGTTCCGTCCAAAGAAACGCTGTTCCGCCACTTCGCGAATGTTCTATTACATTGCTTACGGCGTTTTGGGGCCAAGATTGCGGGACGAGAAGCTTTTCGTTTAGTTGCATGAAAATTACATAATAATGTAGGGAAATATAATTGATCGTATCGATTTTTTTTGGTATGTATGCGATTGAGGCGACTTGAGGACAAATTTGCCAAATTTTATCAAATTTTATACAACTTTCTGATCATAATTTTTTCAATATCAATCACAGTTTCACTTTCTTTCAATTCTACTTTTCTTCGTGTTGAAATATTCGTGGTCACGGTAGTCTCGGAGGTCTAAATCTGTAGGAAATCAATATCATCGGCAAGGATATTACGTAGTGGAGAGCTCCTATAACGGGTCCTTCGTTATATTCCTGGTGCAGGATAACGCGCCGATCTCGTTAGACCACTGTATGTATAACGTGAACGAAGTATTTCAACCAGCTAGGAAGACACAAACACAAACACACACACACACACACACACACACACACATATATGTATATGTACAGAGATAGCATACATGTATGCAGTACAGTGCCTGCCACTCAGTTACACGTCAGTATTATATCCCGAGAACGACGGTAACGGGCTATGCCCCCAGCTCTGTGTTGCGGTCATTTCCACACCGTGGTTCTGCGAATGACCAGAAATGCCTGCTAGAGTTACCGCGTCAGGAGATAATCCCTGTGCTGATCGGACAGTCCGGTGAAAGCAAAAAAAAAACGATTGTGCCTCAAAAAAAATTAATGATTTGCAATGATTCTCATTTTTCACGGAGGAAAATGTTCCAAGCAGTCGGAAAATTACATTCATCACCGAAACGCCCTGCTGAGAAATTGTGCTCAAATTTTGCAAACAAGTGGGATTTTGAATGTTCCAAAAAAAAATAATTGCGATTTCTTAAAATTTGCGCGATCTAGCCGGAAAATTTTTATTAATCAAAAGAACTCTGTCAAACTCGATAAAAATTCTTGCAGTATACGGGCACGACTTGAAAAATTCTTTACAATCACTAATCGCTCACATCAAGCGCAGGCTTCTCATTGAAACATTCGGTACGCGAAACTTTTCGCCATGTTAAGTCAGTCGTCGTGCAAATGCGTTTATAATGAGAATATTTTAAATTTATAGTGGTCGAAGAGAATGCCAGTAACCAACTTCTCGTGGAATTTGAAGCGGATTGACTGTTCCGAACTCGAGATATTCAATGTCAAAGTTAGCAACCATTACGTGTAGAGCATACGGCAAGCATTGCTGTACCCTGATATACTGGCACGTTTTTTTAAAAATATTACAACTAAACGCGTAACCAGATTTTGATAAAAAAAAATTGTAGACGGGAGAAGACTATTATTCACATGTTAGGAAAAAAGAACAAAACTATTAACCGTTTCGTTTACGAACGACGATCACAAACATAATGCAATATGAATGAAAATTCGACGCGTAAAGCTGCATATTCTATGATGTGAATGTATCCGAATATGCACACGGTTCCATGCATGTGTAACAGTCATTTCTGTCCAGACTCAATCAAAAGTTCGCTGCATAATATGAACACTAGGGCCGTGTATATCATGCGGTGCATAAGAAACTTTCTCGCACTATTGTAACACGAGGACTGCCTTAATTTGATCCTTGCAATCCCCGGATTGTCACACATTCGCCTCTAAATCTGTATCTAATCGCGAAATAAAAATAAAAATATTTCATGAATGCACTTTATTGCAATGAATATATAGAAGCATATGACAAATGCCATCGAAGAACTATTTTTTCCTCTCTACATGAACGTCTGAATGGTACACCTTCTCGGCAGGCTTTGGATCATTATTTTCCACTCAGTGGCTATATACCGTATATCCTCTCCTCCTCTCCCTCTCCTGTTTCGTTTACCAAACCTAATCTCCTTTCTTCGTTATATAATGGCTCTTGTTCAAGTGTATTTGAAATGCACTGGCTCATCAGAATATCTAAACAATAGCCGTGCGGTGTACACGAGTTATATGAGGAGAAAAACTCTCGGTTCTCGCGTGTATCCAACCGCCCCGAACCCCCATATACATTCCCGTTCCACGTGACTGGAGAGTCCCACTCATGAGATTCTCCTCTTGCTATCTCGAGCCCCTCCGCAGCATCCATCCATCTCTTTGGAGTACTTTGAAAAGCAAAGGGTGCGCACCCGCACGCAGGGATGATGCCGTTGCTTCTTCCGTTGCTGCATTACACACGATGCGAATACGTATACGCGGGGTACGTATGCTCGTTGGTCTCTCGTCGAGTGCCCTAGCCCTAGTCAACCCTCGACGTCATATCTGAGAGCACAGAGAGAGAAAGAGAGAGAGAGAGAGAGAGATAGAGAGAAATCTCCCTGTGAAGAAAGCATACTCTGCGTTCACTTTTGTTCCTTCCAAGAGACACACGAAACAACCTCTGTAGTCATGGTTGATGTCGACGTTGTCGTCGACATCGTCACCATCGTTCTTCTCCCTTCTTTCTTCATCGTCTCTTCATCGTCTTCTCTGTTGTCGTCGTCAACCATCTGTGTAATGCGTTGCGTCAACACTCAGCTACCGGAAACTCTTTTTTCCCTACTCGTTCAACCCTTATTATTCCTCTCTCTCTCTCTCTCTCTCTCTTTCTCTCTCTCTCTCTCTCTCTCTCTCTCTCTCTCTCTCACTATCTCTATCACGGATAATCATGTTTTCTTTTCTCTCATCTCGACCGGCTCCTTGTCTTCTTTTGTACTGTTGTACTGGAGTAAAAGGCAGAGTACGCGTTTGCTTGTGTATTTATACTTTTTTTTGTTTATAGGAATATCATGCACGCATAGCCCTTGCTCTTTGACGTGTTCTATAAGGGTGATCTCATAATTCACGAATGCAATGAATTTTTCCTGTCACGCTTAATCGCCTATCTGTATAATTGACCGTGGTGCGAATATTGTGTGAGAGAGAGAGTTCTTTTTCTCTTGTTTCCGTACGATTAACGCTTTTGGCAAGGGGAACCATCGCCTCTGTGTTCTTCGTATATGTGTTTATATACTCGCTTTTTCCACCCCCGACAGAGAGAGAAAGAGAGAGAGAGAGAGAGAACGTATGGGAGCAGCGTTGTTGGGTATTCTCGACGCTTGTGATACATGCCTCCCCGACAGTCCAAATTAAATCACCATAAACTGAGTTGAGATACGGTTATCGAGCCACCGGGACACACTGCTATAGATATAACTCTCGTTTACGGTTGCGTATCGTTTTCACCTCTGCCATACATGGGGCAAAGGGATGTAGTTTGCAGAGCCTCGGCTTCGTTAATTTGCCAATCTATATAATGTCGAAATTGTTTTAATGTTTATTAATTATTTCGATATTGCATGTACTCGCATTAACCGCGGAGTAATCCGTTATGGCGATATACATGAAACGTATATGGTTTTCATAATTACGAGGTTTTTTTTGTCGCTTTTAGGCTAATTTTTATCTCTCAGAGGTCAAAGAGAAAGGCTTGAACTAGAATTACAATTGAGAGTATTAAATTACATAAAAATTGTATTGGATTTCTCGTTGGGTTCATCCCGAAATTTCTGCAAATTACAAAAACATTTGTCGGTTATGTTCCACGATATCTATGAATAGAGGAGTCAAGTTTGGGGAAAAAAAACTTCTGGCCTGCTGCCACAAACTCGATCTGGCTTGGACAATTAGAAAGCTCAGACTCAACAATTACTCACACATTTAATGAAATTTGTTGTATTATTACATCTACGTATAGATTTCTCAATCTTAATAACACGTAACGTGTACTTTGTAGAATATTCGAAACTCGGGAGCTTAAAGGCTTGCTATACTAAAGCGAGAGTAGTAAGGAGGCAGCCAAAGTCCGAAATGATTATATTATTTACGCAGAAAGCTTCGACCAGTGACTGCATAGTGGAATAAAGAACCAGCACATGTTTAAATAATTGTTTCAGGTAAACTCGCCGAGTACCTCTGCTCTAATAATTATATAGTTCTGGGGAAATCGTTTGCAGTGTTTTCCTCAAACGAATAAAGATATCTAAGTTGTACGATCGAAATATCACTAAAGATGTCAATGAATAATGAGTAAAAAAAAAATTCTCCCAAGTATTTTAATGAGCATATATTGTACGATTACATACTCTTGATACAATTACAGACTCTTGATACAATTTTATCATGTGTAAAAATAATAGGGTTGGACTGTCGATTGGTACAAATACTCAAAATTGTCATAAACACTACAGCACTCACGCAATCGATGGGAAAGTAACAATTTATTTTTTAAAAAATACGATCATTGAGAAATTGCTATTATTTTTTACAAACGGATGCATTCATTACTATCATTATTATTATTATCATTAAAAAAAATAATAACAGAATGACATTTAAATTCAATTGATCTCTCGCTTGATTTTCGATTTGTGGGGTCGACGTGTGTCTCATAGGATCAGGAAACTCACGTTATGTATACGAGATACGCGGTATCTATATCTTGTTTCATTAGTATTCTACGATCGATTCCCGACTCCTCGGAGAGACCCAGAGAGAGAGAGAGAGAGAGAGAGAGAGAGAGAGAGAGAGAGAGAGAGAGAGAGATAGGGATAGATAGTCAGAGACGTGGTGCGTGTGGCCTGGAGTAGCTTCACAGGAGTTTCCTCTGTGCCCCGGTGTTTCCCACTCTTCTCTTGTACGGGGTCTGTCAAGCTTTAGTGAGATCACGAGAGGATTCTTGATTGCGAGTATAACACGAGTGCATGTATACAGCTTTCCATGTCACATAACGCGTATATGCAAATGTAACACATACATCCGACTTCTGCGGCAAGCAAAAGGTCCCAAGTCATATCTATTAAGGATATCAATCCTTTGGCTTGCGCCCTTTTGCTTGATAACGTTGATATGTATGGAATACTCCGGACCAAATATCCAGAACCGCGATATCTATAATTATAATAATAATTTTTTTGTCCTTCGGCTTGTTTGAAATACTTTTTTTTTTTTAGTTTTTTAGCGTTCTTATATCGAATGTTCGGGCTTCCAGCAAAAATTCTGTAGGATTCGTAATCAGCGAAAAATTTCCGATCGCCTGGAGTCAGAAAATAGTAAGAAGGACGAATGGAAAAAAAAAATTTCGCAAAGATTTAAAAAAAATCTTGGATTTTCGGAATATTATTTGGGACTCTGTATTGATGTTTTTTTTTTCCCCGAAAAATTGAAATAACAATTTACATCGGATGAAATTTGATTAAAATTTTTCCCGATATTATCGATAAATAAAAAATCAAATTAATTCAAAGAAACATGATAAAAAAAAAGAATTCTTTTTATTCAAACGTTCGTCAACTCTCTCTCCTGTACGCCCCCTTTCCTCCCCGGGAATATATGCATATATTCTTCTTTTTCTCTTCGTTTTCTCGTCTGGCTCCTCCCTGACTCGATGCAAGCTCGAATGCATTTCACGAGCTGGTTTTTTTTTGCAACTCTCTTTTTTTTTCCTTTCTCTCAGGTCTCGTGGCCACATATAGCACGCTTTAATTTCATTGTTGCACGTGAATTTCAGGTGGCAAAGCATCTTACGAGATGCAAGGACCGAGTTTCGTGTCGGAGCCTCTGACGAGGGTGGAATTTACAAACGTCAGCGGTGGACGAGTCGAGTGCACGGTCAGGGGGAATCCCGAGCCAACGGTGGAATGGCTCGCAGCTGACGGTGGTAGCGTCGTCACAATACCCGGTATAAGGGAAGTTTTTGGCAACGGTACGATACATTTTCCCGCATTCGAGGCTGAGGCTTTTCGTCAGGATGTTCACTGGGCGATATACAAGTGTTCGGCGATCAACAGCGTCGGTGCGGTAGTCAGCAGGGATGTCACCGTCAGAGCAGGCACGCACGTATATAATATAAATATATATATTAGGGTGATTCAAATAAAATCGATGTTTTTTTTTTTTTTTCGTATAAATTTGATAGCTGTTAGTACTTGTCAAAAAAGTAACTCTCTCCAAATTTGAGCTCTTAAAAAAATTTTTTAGAGGTCGCGCAAGTGACTTTTTTATTTTTTTTTTCGATCGGGGCTAACAATCACGATTTAAAAATGTCTATTTTTCCGTTCTGCATAGAAAAATATCAGTACCTGATGAAGCAGTGGTTGTCCCAAAATTTGGGCTCATAAAAAAAAAATTTAATGGCCGTGCATGTCACTTAAATTTATTTTGTTCATTTTTCGCTGAAATTTGTAGCATAGATATTTCGATTTTTCATTGCTGCAGCAAAGGATGTTGGCACTTATTTAAAAAAAAAACAACTAACAACTAACTTTTCATGTAATTTATAATGATGTAAGTGTATTCATTTGGCTAAGAATTTAAAAAATAACGCGTTAAACAACATTTTTTAAATTTTTATTGATACGTTATTTATACGTTATTGACACGCGATATAATAAATTGCGTACGTGTTTTAGAATTCCAAGTTGTTAGGATTACATATTCTAGTAACGAATCAATATATTTAAGTATTTAAGGTAGTTCTATATCGAGCGGCAGCGGGGAAGAAGCGGAAAGTTAGGCGCGGCGGTACTCGGTGTGTGGCGGAAAATCTAAACATCTATATCATGATTTTCAGCCTGATTTGAAAAACGAAAAAGTTCAATATCGCCTGCGCGGCCATTAAATTTTTTTTTTATGAGCCCAAATTTTGGGACAACCACTGCTTCATCAGGTACTGATATTTTTCTATGCAGAACGGAAAAATAGAAATTTTTAAATCGTGATTGTTAGCCCCGATCGAAAAAAAAAATAAAAAAGTCACTTGCGCGACCTCTAAAAAATTTTTTTAAGAGCTCAAATTTGGAGAGTTACTTTTTTGACAAGTACTAACAGCTATCAAATTTATACGAAAAAAAAAAAACATCGATTTTATTTGAATCACCCTAATATATATATATATGCGCATACATTCACTGACTTAAAGTCGTTTCTTTCAAATTCTTAAAGATTTCTATTAAATTGTTGACGTCAAGACGCTGCCGCATCACCTGATCTCTTATGGCATACAAAAACGTCACGCACATCTTAGACCCCTCAGATTTTCTTCTTCTCTTTCTCCTCCCATAAAAAGTGACAAAAACTCCTTTGAGTAAAAGCAGAAGATTGTGCTCGCAAATAAAATTTTTCTGGGCAGTAATCGTGAAGCCAAAAAATCTGTTTGAATCCGCAGAAAATCTTGAAATGTTTGTGATCCTGTCATATTGCCCGGAAAGGTTTTTTCGTCAATTTTTCTTGGCTTTCCAACGAGTGAAAAAAAAAACCACTTTTTACACTCGTCGTGATGGCAACGGGAGGCGGCTAATCTTAGGGGATGTTGATTTAATTCCGAATTCATACTACTGTCCCATCGTCGGATCTCTTCTTTTGCACTAGAGAGAAAAAGAGATAAAGAGAGAGAGAGAGAGAGAGAGAGAGAGAGAGAGAGAGAGAGAGAGAGAGAGAGAGAAGACGGCAAAGTCATTCACCTAAACATTAAACCTTAAGGATACCAGGCCTGCATATATAGTAGGAGAAATTGCGTGATAGAGTAATGCCGCGTTGAGAAGCCCGAGAGAAAATTACATCTCGTTGAGATAGTTTATTCGCGGGTAGAGTGGAGCTTTGCCGTGATTATACGCTAAATACATTCTTCGCTTCCTCGTCTCAGTCCAGACTCCCCCATCATTGCTGCGATTTCGGTAATGGAAATCATGTTTTTTTTCTAGCTAAACCCAAACCTATAAAAAGTGCGAAGGGTTATAAATTTTTAATTGGAAAATATATAAATAAAAAGATATATATGAATTACCCTTTCGTACATTGAAATAGCGTGATTTATACCGCGGGATTAAGTAACGCGCACGTTTTTTCTTCAAGCACGGTTTCTCACGCTCACTTGGCGGTTCTTCTCGTATTTTATGTATATCCATATAGCTCATACGAGCACGATCCCCGCCCGATTATCATGAAAATCCTCGAGCTTGCGGATGTACTTGTGGCAGAGAGGGAGAGAAAAAGCTCTATATGCTTCGGTAGCGCATTGTTTCGTGGCTTGAATGGCATGCGTATACACCTTTCATGTCTATGGCAGCGTGAGAACGGTTTATAAAAAAAAAATAAAATTAAAAAAAAAATAGGGAATAAAAAATATGTTCTCTCCTCAGTGCACGTTCCCGGGTCTCAGCTGTGTATAGATACACATGTGTGTATAACTGCATGCATGCAGTCTATCTGAAAATTGGCTATCGTTAATATTCGGTGCTCAGCTTGTATGCATGGGCAAAATGAAAACACACGTCGGTAACGATGGAGATATCCGGCTGCCAATCAATTTTCCCGACTACAACATATAATGGGAATCGAATATTTGGGAAAATCGTATTTTTTTTACATCTCATAACAATAGAATATACTCATAATATTGGACAAAAGATTGGCCAAATGAAAATTGATTGTACGGATTGATTATATATAGTCAGGAAAAATTAATTTCATCTGCGATCGATGAATTTTGTCTGATATGGAATTTCAAAGAAATCGGAATGAAAAATATATTTTTTTTTTTCCTGGAGATTATCCACAGACGACTTTTGAAAGCGTGCTGCAAGGAATTATAAAAAATTCTCATTTACATTCATAGTTCTATTAAAAATGCAAAAAATATCTAATAACGTAAGGATGAATGATTTATCTTTGAGCCATTAATATTCTTCCAAAAAGGATTCCCTTCTTATGTTACTATTGTGGGAAAAGGCACGTAAAGGCTCATCAGATTCGTCCATGATCGACGAATCTTCGTATTAGATTTTTTAATTCAAACCTTAGCCCGTACATCTAAATACCCTTACCAATATAAGCGAATTATGAAAACAAAAAAATATGAAAGCAACAAGTACGTTCTTGACGATGCTCATTTGCTACAGAAAAAAACCACCTCTCTCTCTCTCTCTCTCTCTCTCTCTCTCTCTCTCTCTCTCTTGGGTAATGAGTGGGGAATCACGGTTGCCTCGAATTTCTCTGCGAGGGTCTTTTCTAAGATCTTTCCGGCCGTTATGATAAATGAAGAGGGGGGGGGGGGGGGGGGGCGCAGCGAGAGAAAGAGAGATAGAGATCTGCAAATGCTCAGGGATGGTTGATCTCCGAAGCGCGAAGAAGGTTCCTCTCGTTGCAGCTGCAAGTATAAGGCATCGAGATTTGCGATATGCGCGTAATAAGCTCGAGTGGCTCTTAAGATTTCTCTCTCTCTCTCTCTCTCTCTCTCTCTCTCTCTCTCTCTCTCTCTCACTCACGTTCCCTTTTTATCATTCCCCTCTCTTCTCTGCCTCTCCCTGGTTTTATCACTCTCGTGTCCTTTCGTACCACACACGAGCGTCGCAGTCATCTCTTCAGCATCTTCCTCCTATCCTCTGTTTACCTCCGTCACAGGGGTGTATCTCAAACGACGGCTAGATTCTCTACATATTTCATGGTTTGTAAATATTACCCGCTTTCGCAACTCTTTCTCTCCTCTCCGCAATATGTATATATATATATATATATATATATATATATAGCCGTATATGAAGGAGAGGGAAAGGCGAAAGCGTCTGGTGAGTTTATGCTCGGCCGGGCTTTCGTGTAACCGTGGCTACGATACGGAAAGCAGCAAACTCACCGAGTTTTTACCCCATTCTGGAGTCTGAGTGCCTCGCTTCGCTGACTCTCGAAACGGGTTTGCTGCTTGCAAAACCTCTCTGTATATATACTATACACACTGCAGTGTGCATTCGTTCCTCTTCCTCTCTCTCTCTCTCTCTCTCTCTCTCTCTCTCTCTCTCTCTCTCTCTCTCTCTCTCTCTCTCTTCAACTCTGCTGCTTTTCTGTCGTCCTCGTTTTTCCTTCTCTCTTATTTCGTGACGTTCTCTCTCGCCATAGAGCCCTTACCTACTGTACTATATCCACTTTTCCTGAGCTTTCCGAACATGTATACATATATATACGCTGCCACAGTCATGTCGTTCTCGCTCACCTTTTCCTTCGCTGTCTCCTGCTCTAGCTACCGCTACTGGCACTCTTCTATTGCTCTTCTTTCTCTCCCTTTCTCTCTCCCTCTCTACCTCTCCCGACCTTATGTTTCTCTTTTTTCCATTCCATTCCATCACCCCACTCAACGTTCCAGCCACCGTCAACCTGGAAAATGTCTCGTTTCCCCCTTCCTTAGCAAACCCTTCGAACCTCACTCCCTCCCTCCTTTTTTTCCTCCCGCCATCTTTTAACATCAGGCCTCGACGACCTCACTAATCTTATCCAGACCTTTCCAGCTATTTCGCGCACCCACCAAACCATCGACTTACGCCGAGCTTCCCTCTTTCTCCCCTTCCCTCCCATTCTCCTCCCTCACTTTGCTGCACTCTCCGGGATCTTGAGTTCAAACCATGACTGCCTTCTCCATGCTTCTGTAGGATATATATAAATATATATATATATATATTGCCTACTGTTACCAAGCATAAGGGCATTGCTGGCATTAGTTAACAGAGGTATAAGCTTGTGAAGGTTGAGCCCTTTTGCTTGCTGGTATAGTTGATGTATTTGAGGTTGCGTGTGTGTGTGTGTGTGTATGTGTATTCTTCAGCCGCTACTACTCCTCCCCCTTGCTCCCGCGACCTCTGTGTTTTAGTGGTGAACCAGCGTTACGATCCAGAAGTTCAGAGCCTCGGTGGTTCCCTGGGCAACAACGTACTTATGCGATGCAACGTACCGAGCTTCGCGCGGGACCACGTAACCGTTACGTCTTGGCTCCAGGAACCGTCCTTCAACATCTATCCCTCGACGATAAGTGGTTAGTGAGAGCTAGATTTTTCTGTATACATATATAGATATATACCATCTTTCTATGTCATACAACCCTCTGGAACTCTTTCCGAGCTACTTTTTCATGCGATATAAAAATAATAATAAAAAAAATCTACACGCCGAAAAAAGATGGTTGCAAAGTGAGATAGTTTTTTTTTTTTTCTTTCAAATATAATTCGTTGGTTGGAATTTTTTAAATATGTACATTACGTTGATGAAACTTTCACTACAATTGTTGTTTGATTGAGTTCTGGAGTAGTTGGCGATTTAACGATTAAGAAAACGCTTTTTTTCTTAGGCGCGTGTTTCCTGTCTACTACGTTCTTTCGATTCTTTTTTTTTTCAAGCTCCGTTTCAGTATTGAATTGCGATCAAATGTTTCTCGTACACGAGATGCGAGAGAGAGAGAGAGAGAGAGAGAGAGAGAGAGAGAGAGAGAGTTTTGTAGGCGTGTAGGTGTTTTTTGGGGAATTGGAACATGGCTCAAAAGGATTGTACAAAAGAGTCTCTCCGGGTGATCGATGGACTTTGTTGTTCGCAGATGGAAAATACCATATGCTGCCAAACGGGGAGTTGATGATAATCAATATAACGCGCAGTGACGCGCAGATGACCTATCGTTGCAGGACTCATCATCGTCTGACGCAGGAAACCGTCGTCAGTCCGAACATCGGTCGTGTACAGCTGACGGGTAAGTTATACCGCGATGCTTCTATGCCTTAACTATATACGAGTACATACACGGCACTAATGAAACCCATTAACAATTAGCTTAAAGTCTGTGAAGGAATTTTCTTAAATTTTAACACATCGCGATGGTTTTTTTTTTTTTTTTAACAAACGATACGTTTGATAAAAAGATTAATTTTTTCGAAAGCTTTAAAAATCAATAAAAATGGAGCAAATTAAATATATACCGAGACTTCATATCGATCGTTTAATGATGATTAATGTATATACAGCAATAATAATAGTGACAATAACCATAATGATTCGAATAATAGTATCATATTATTGTTATTAATTTTAAAATAACGTAACTAATCATTATTTGATTCAATAAAACGTGCAATTTCGTGCGGAAAGTCTAACGCAAATTTAACCATTATGTCACTTTTAACCCCACATGAACATTCGTAGTACGTTTAATTTCCGTGGTAGGGCTCGCTGACCGTGACAGCATTTATGTATACAAAAAATATGGAAATAAAGTATATTTCGCGTGTAAAAACATACACAGATACATATTTATATGTATGTGTAAATAAATGCAACGATATTGCACGAGGTGCTGTTAGCAACGTTGAAATCTCTGATGCGCTCGTGATGTATACGGGAAATATCCAGCAGCTGAATTTTCCTTCTCTCGTGTCCATGTGCACGTAACACAATAAACAGGCACATGAAATACATGCGGACTGAATGAAATGCCCGGTGGTTGAATAAAGTTGCAGGGCTTTGGAAAAAAAAAACAAGAAAAAAAAAAATTTGAAAAAAGGCACGGGAGTATGAGCCTGTATACCGTAATTTCACGTCTTTTGTCGGACAGGTATAGCGAGACCGCAAAGTCATTATATCCGTTGAGTCGCGTTGTATAACGAGGTCGTTGAGTCTTGGGCGAACGAGCTTCGTGAAAATTGATGATTTTTTTTTTTTTTTTTCTTGCACCACGGAGGGAAGCTGCAAGCTGTAACTACGGGTTTGAGCCTCACGCGCGCGTGCGCGTGCGCGTGTATGTGCGTGTGATATCTACAAATTTAATTAATTGGAGCGCGAGAAAAAAATGAGTTGTGAAAGATTTTTTTCGGAATTTTTAGTTAAACAAAAAAAAAACAATCGCGTCTCATGTCACTCGGTGTGTTATGCGTGTCGAGCACACGTTGTCTATTGAAGTGACAAGTGCCGGAGCTTCGAGTATATATCCCACGCCGGCAGAAGCATCATTAGTTAAGGTGGACTCGAGTGTGGATCTTCAGAATCCCCGCGCGCGCGCTGACTATTCTCGCTTTCATTTTCCCATAACGCGTATGGGACGACTTCAGTTGTTATTTCGATGCTTTCAATTATATTTTAGATGATATCGAGGGTTAAAACGTCAAGAAAAATACATTTTTTTGATTCGTAAGAATTTTAATTCATCTGTGAATTGATTTTCGTCCCAGTGTTCCTGGGAGTCAGCCATTTTGGATTCTCGAGTCTCAGTTTTGTTCATCAATAATTTTTTCCAACTTGCTTGTCTCCGTATGAAAAAAAAAGGTTGATAATTCAGTTGCGAATGTAATTTTTCTTTCTCTCTGTCTCTTGCTCGTTGATACAGTAGAATTCTACGATTTGTGTGCAATAGTTCAATCGTTAATTTTCGTCGAAGCTCGAGTTTTTTCTCGTTATAAAAATAAAATCACTCTGTCAAATCGTGGATAACGATCCAATCCCATCGGACTCGCTATTGTTGGAAATAAAACTGGCATCTCATTGCAAACGTTCGCGAATTAATGATATATCGATGTAAATATTCGAGTCATGAGAGGAGACACGCATGTGAGAGATACCATCGTGAAGTTTAACGATCCCGAACAAAGATATGCTATACGAGGATATATTCTTTTTCTTTTCCTTTTCGTTCCGATCTCTGGCATGATGATGATCCACTTTTATGGCAAGAGAACCCATACACGAGAGCAAAAGCTCATATAAAACGATGGTATTCGTGTTTTACTATACGGAATCCACAATTTTCCATTAGGTGAGACCGTGCGTATAAGAACGTCATGAGAGGAGTTATACCCCAGCTGGCGCCATTTCTTTTCTCTCCCCATATTCGCTCTCTATCATCTCTGCTTCTCCTCATCTCTCTCTCTCTCTCTCTCTCTCTCTCTCTTTTTTTTCCATCCTCTTACGTCCCTCAACCCGGACGCCTCGTGCTGCCATCCTTTCTTCCCGAGCTATTTATGACGGGACCATGGAAAACATTTTCCGTATATCACACCGGCAAACTTACATGAACTCATCCCAAAGATGTTTCCGGGCTTTTCACGGACATATATCTCCCGAGCCAGGGGACGCGGCACGAGGAAGGATGAAAAAAAAAGAACGCAGTGTTCGTTTTTTTTTCTTCTTCTTCCCTTCTTTTCTGATGTGGCAAAGAAGCCCTCAAGATCCTTAAATTGATGTACATGGGGCTTTGTTGGAGCGCGTACGTTGACGGATATTTCGCTGCTGATGACAATGAAAACTCGTTACTCGCGAAAACAAATAACTGGCGATGTAAACAAATCTGTGTGCTTCAAAATTAAAAGAAAAACATTCTTGTTTGTTTTTTTTACTTCGGAAATAAAAATTCCGCAGGGTTTATTTGTGAAATTTTGTGTTTTATACAGATTCACGGGGTTTCAGTGCACCGAAACTCAATGAAAAATTGGTTCACGTAACTGCTCGTCTCGGTGACACGATCGTCGTGCCCTGCGTCGCTTATGCAAATCCAACCCCAACGAACAGGTGAGAAAAAAGATTTCTTTTTGCATGTAAAAGAGTCGGAAAAGTTTTACAAGCGGTATCTGTGAGTGGAAAGACAGCTGGATGAAGTGGCTGCTGATCGTGTTGTGTGAAGCAACGCTGAGGCGGAGGAAGAAAACTAAAATTTCTAAAGGTGTAAATTTGGACCATCATCAGGGCTGGAATTTAGAGATCACTGAGCAGGTCAAGAAATTGGTGCTGCAGCTGTTTTTTTTTAAAATCCATCATTGCTTACACGAATCAGATCTGTGTTTTTTTCCTAGCTCGGTAGCCTCATGAAGATTCGACCGATATTTTCGGATCACATTGATCAGCAGCTTAAATTGGGCTCGATCAACGAGAGTATAAGGCTTCGTTGAGTTGTTCATTGTACTGGTCCAAATTTATATCATATTTCTCACAGCGCAAATGAAACGAAAAACGCGAAGGTAACATATTAGTGTCCACAATTCCATCGCCGAAGATTACATTTTGACGAGGAGGCGGACGAAGGACTATGGGAAAATCAGGGTCTTTAATTTTTTTGTTAACATTTTTCACGTTAATGGTAATTTTATTCATGGACCTAGTGCCTCTCAGAATTTATCGTGATAATGTATTCTAAAACGAGGGAGTGAAAAATAAGATAAATCATTGGAGTTTTTTCGCTACTGAATTTGTAGCCCCAAGCTTCAACGCTACAGTCACCGGATGAATGACGTCCTCGTACTCGAGTAATTATTTGCACAAATTCAAAAATAGAAATAAAGATCAGGTCAATAAATTGCTTTATCTTTCTGTAAATTGACGTTGGGATTACGTATATCCTTTATCACATCCAAATGCTCCTTCACTTCCATCAAAATCTCCCTTTGAAAATGTGCCCAAGCAACTTATTCGTGAAAGCTTGGTACTCCATTAATTTTTCCGTGACTCATTTTATATTTTAAATTTCTCATACACGCACATAATTTACATGCGCACGTAACGTTAATAAACGTGAAAGGTGAAATTGACAAATAAACGATATATATATGACATTTGGAAAAGTCATTAGAATTTCCATAACGGAAAAGTTTTACGGGACAGGCTAATCGAACCCTGGCGGGTGTTTCCCGGAATACATTAGCGAATGGCAGTGAGTTAGCTTGCGCTATAACGCCGTATTTATAATTTAATATTTTCCCACCGGTCCCCCTCAGCCGGATCTCGAGATTGCGTCGCGGCGTCTTCGATATACATCTATATATTTATATTCAAACACTACAGCAGGGTATATGCAGAGTTTTGCGTTGTACGAGGTTGCTTCGCGTCCGAAAGTCAGTGCCCATACTCGAAGAGAGTTGATCGAATTCTGGGACCGCGGGATAGACGAAGGCTGCCGGAGGGCTGGCAAAGAGGGAGAGGATATACCGCAGGAATTACGTGTACACGGGTTTGCGTTTGATCGCCTGCTCTGTACCATCAGTATATGCGTTCCCGAGAAATTGTATTCCGGGAGGGTTGGATGGGGAAAGTGAATGAAAATCTCAAGAATTTATGCCCTCAAAACGGGCACTTGACGGTAAAATAAGAAGGAGCGGAAGTGAAAGAAACAGGTGAAGGCAAAAAGAATTGTAAAAAAATAAGAGATGGGAGGGAGAGAGAGAGAAAAAACTGAGAGAAAAGACGTTTTTCCCAAGAAGTGCAGAGCAGAGAGAACGGTAGAGAGAGAAAGAGAGAGAGAGATGGAGATAGGAGTGCTTTTTATGAGTGCGTTACGAGTGGTTAGCGAGAGCAAAGAAACGATAGAAGGATAGACAGAAGAAAGGAGAGATAAAGAGGAGGAATAGGTAGTAGGTCCTGGAGATCGGAATGGATAGAAAGAGAGATAAACGTATATAGAGAGATGGGGGTAAGAGAATCCGAGAGTTATCCTTGTGTATAATACACACATATATACATGTTTCTCTCTCTCTCTCTCTCTCTCTCTCTCTTTATACATGTACATATATATACATAAATCTATGTATGCTTTACTGGATGAGCCTGTGTATGGGTAGCGCAAACAAACCGACCGCTGATTACAGAGACTGCTTCTGACAGCCCATCAAATATTCCGCGTTTACGTGTACGCCACTGACGTCACTGGGTATTCCGAGCTTGCGTTCTCTCGGAACCCCTCCTCTTCATCTGCTCCTGCTCTGCTCACTCGCCCGGCATTCCTCCCTCGATCGTCTCCCTTCTCACTCTCCTCCTCGTCCTATGCTATACGACTGCCACTACTACAACTACTCCTGCTCCTTGCCTCCTTCTGTGGAGTTGGCCATGCCATGAAATGGGAGCGAGAGAGTGAGAGAGATGAACAGAGGAAGATGGAGTGGGAGAGCAAGCATCCTGAGCAGAGGGTGTGCCGCCGCAGAGCTTCGGCTTCCGAGTCTCTCTCTCTCTCTCTCTCTCTCTTACACACATAGATACTCTCTTTTGCTCCCTGCATTCCCATCTCTGGTTCATTCTCATACTCCTCCTGTATCTCTACATCTCACTCCCAGTCCTCTACTTCCTTCCTTCCTTCCTCGGTTGTACTTCTCCCTCATACTCTCCTCCGTGTTCCTAACCTCTCATCTTTGTCGCCTAGCCTCTCACGCGCCATTCACCTCCCCGCATTTACTTTACCTCCTTCCCCGCGCTGCCTCGCCAATTTCCCTTCGTAAATTCGATTATCTATAGATATACCATCGGGGAGATCTCTTTTCGTAGCAGAGTAAGCAATACGGGGAGTGAAGAAGGGACGATGGCAGAGAGAGGACGATAAGAGAAGGAGCGGAAGTTGAGGATGACGACGGAAAATCAGAGAGAGTGAGAGTGAGAGAGAGAGAGAGAGAGAGAGAGAGAGAGCAGTAGGAGGAAGGGAATTCTCTCGAAGTTTAGCTCTCTGATGTCGGTTTGCTTTCTAGAACAGATTCAATCGTCCTGTCACGTACGGTCAATCTTCGAGTCCATGAGAATACCCACGACGAGTCGCGGTAGCAATAAGTTATTGGGAACCAATTCAATACGCTATGTTATATCGATTGCTGCGAGCCCAAAGGGCGCATCCCAACATCGTTTTACATGTTTAATGAAGTGGTATATGACCTTCTGACTTTTATAAGCCGGTGTACATGTATAAAGTAAATTTAAACGTGCCGGAGGCTAGTTTTGTTCATCCTCGCACATCACTTTAATACAGTGAATATACATCAGCCGACCTAACTGGTCTGCTCGGTCGCTTGATCGAACAGATGCGCGTTTGGACCGATGAAAATCGCTGGGAGATTTCGTTCCACATTTCGGACAATCGATATCGTGAATTCCATTGGACGAATGTTCAGTCGAATATCTCACGTAAGGTCAATAAAGGATGTGCAGACGTTACGTTATCATACGGGAATGTGAGCTTGTTAGATGCCTCGGGGGAATCGTAATCTAGAACATTTCTGCAACGATCATGATTATACATGGACTCATTGTATCAAATGGATATGGCAGATTTAAATCTTTGGGATTCGAATTAGTATACATATATATATATAACGTATATTCGCGAAATGCGGAAGTGGAGAGATTTCCAGTTATTTATCTCTCTTGTCCTCATAGCTCTCTCTCTCTCTCTCTCTCTCTCTCTCTCTCTCTCTCTCTCTCTCTCTCACTATCTATATATCTATTCCATTCTCCGATAATACGAAATGGCAACACAGAACCGACACCGAACTGTCAGACTGATGTCGCAGGGGGAGAATCCAGAATTTCCGGGAGAGCTACTGGAGAGGAGAGATTCTCCGTTCCCTCCTCTGTGGTGCTCTCACGATTATGCGAGTCCATTCGCTTCCGTGTGTTCTACTCTCTCGTCGAAGCAACTTGAAATAATTGGGTGGCGCAGAGCGGATCTCCGTACGAGGAGCAAGAGAGATAGAGAGAGAGAGAGAGAGAGAGAGAGGGTTATAGATATTTCTGTCGCGTCGCTTCAATCCTCTTACCCCATGTGTACTCCACACACCAAGAGCTCAAGTATCATCTTGTACATATTATAAAAGGCTTTCTCCGTCAGCTCAGCCAATTTTTCCCAAAATCTATTACATTTTTCTCATAATCCTACTTGAAATTACTTCTTTTTTAATGTGTTTTTGCAATCATATTTTTTTCCAATGCTTATGCATTTGGGAAGGAAATGCAAGAATACAAAATTTATGAACTATTCATGCAATACTTGGTTACATATTTAATAAAATTTCCCACGACACTCTTAGCGCAGGAGGAAACGATTTTTGTTTCCATTCCCTCTGACACTTTTTTACGCTACAATTTTTTTGGGTATTTTGTGGAAAATGTGTGCAAAATCCACGAAACATTCGCAGCATAGGGTTCTTCGTGATTCCTCAGTAAACGAATATACGGAAATTTATAGTTAATAATATCGACGGAGCATCGAAAAGTTTCTGGTAGAGTTGGAAAAAAAATGGCCGATTTGACGGAGAATATCTCGTGCAGCAGAGTGAACATGCACTTTACTATATACGGTAAACTATGCAGCACGACGACGTGGCTTACCTCGCTTCGGGGGGTTATTATGAGGGCATAGATGTATGGGTTGTACAATATATAGAGGATGAAGTGAGGCGAGTTGCACGAACCTCTCGGTGCCACATACAGGAGTTTCCCTTACAGAGGAGAGATATTATCGGAACACGTGTTTTCCATGAAGAGTATCCCCGCGTACCTTCGTAGATCGTTACACGAGCATCGCGTAATTTATACAGCTGTACGTCTATTGAAGCAAATTATACGGACTGGTTGATGAAAATTTGGACCATCATATTTGTTCTTGTGTATTCTCGCTCACGTGAACCAAGCCCCAAGTGGATCTATGGTTTCATTCAGAGTGCAGTCGATGGACTCACACCTGCTGCCTATTTTTTCGACTACAATGGAATCATAAAAATGGAAAACCTACTTAAAAAAAAAAAAAGAACTGCTCTGACGAAGATGAGAAAGTAAGCCCATACGTGGTTACCCGACAAGCTGTTAAATGCTGGTACCATGGTTAAATGCTGGTAAATGGACCATGTTAAATGTTGGTAACCGATCGTCCAAAAGGATCGGCAAATGTCGTATCTGGGTCTGAGCGAATGGCCCGATCAATTGGCCATTCCGGAAATTGGATAAAAATAAAAATGTAATGACTAGCGTTCATTGGGTGATTGTGATGTAACCTCAAAAATTTGTTTCCAAATTTTTCCAACGGCCAAACCATTGGCCGTTGTACCCAAACGGCCAATGGTTGAGGATCGACATTGGTACAAAAAGTGACAATTTGTCGACGTAAACTCAGTAATTAAGAATACAGTTATATTAATCAAGCTAATTGATTAAGCACCGTTGACGGAGATGAATTCGTCTCAGATCCTAAGGAATTTAAGAGGTTGAAACTCTCGGAAGCCTCCTGAATATTAAAACATTATTTTATTCACTGGATTTATACATATCTTTTCATAATATCAGAAATATATCAACCATAAAGCTTGCTCGGTTCGGTGCAATATTTTAATGCACCCGAGATATTTTTCATTCAGATTGCACCGATCTGTATTATGACGATATTTCCATAACGAAACGACGTGGCTTTGCGTTATCACTAATGCTTGGGGGGGGGGGGGGAGGGGGGGGGGGCGAAGGAAGCTCGGATTGAATATCGAACTCGTCGAAGATATTCACCCTCGATGGCACTGGCTTGTGTTATATGCATATATATATATTATATATATTTACGAAAGGTGAATAAATATACGAGATGGTGCTATCGTGTTTAATGTCCAGATGGTACTTTAGACGCGACCAACGGGAGGAACCAATCGACGATCTGTCCGCGCACTTTGCCGTACGCGATGGTTCTTTAATAATTCACGGTGTACTCGAGAACGACGGTGGCTCGTACTTGTGCACTGCCAGCAACGTCGAGGGCAGTGATAGCCTCGAAGTAAAGCTCGCTGTATCAGCACCGCTTAGCGTACACGTTCAACCACCGACCCAAACCGTTGATCTTGGAAAACCCGCGTATCTGGTAATTAAAAAAAAAAAAAAAAAAAAAAAACAGGTTCCTGATCGATCATTAAGAATTTTTCTTTCGGTTCATGTTCGAGAAAAAAATAATTTTAGCAAACAATGTCGGGGGGAAATTTTTATTGGATACTTTTTAATTTACGTTTGAGCATTATTAAAAATATTCTTTCTTTCTTTAAGGAAATTTATTGTTGTTGTCAACTTTTAGGGTGACACTTTGCAATAAAAACACATTTTAATTAATATAATTCAAGGCTATAATCGATGAATTAAGGCAGTCCTCGTGCTACAATAGTGCGAGAAAGTTTCTTATGTACCAAATGATAAAATATACACGGCCCTAGTGGTCATATTATGCAGCAAACTTTTGATTGAGTCTGTACAGAAATGACTGTTACACATGGAACCGTGCATGCTCGGATACATTCACACCATAGAATATGCAGCTTTACGCGTCGAATTTTCATTCATATTGCATACTTTTTGTGATCGTCGTTCGTAAACGAAACGGTTAATAATTTTGTTCTTTTTTCCTAACATGTGAATAATAGTCTTCTCCCGTCGACAATTTTTTAAATCAAAATCTGGTTACGCGTTTAGTTGTAATATTAAAACAAAACCGTACTAGTATCATGGTACAGCAATGCTTGCCATATGCTCTACACGTAATTGTGGCTAACTTTGACATTGAATATCTCGAGTTCGGAACGGTAATCTGCTTCAAATTTCACGAGAAGTTGGGTACAAGCATTCTCTTTGGTCCACTATAAATTTCAACAAATTCTCATTATAAACGCATTTGCACGAGGACTACCTCAATATCTTTTATTCGATTTCTTTAAAGCCATTGTGCAGAGATCAAATACAATTTTAAAATTAGAAACCATATTTTTTCTCGGTTTCATTGTTTGTTCTCCGAAAGGAAATTTCATCGTACACGTTCGTCCTGCAGACACGCATACACACACACACACACAAACACACACACACACACACACACACACACGTCACGTTTCATATATGCACGTTTGTACGTTAATTCTGTTTGTTTCGTTGCGAGCAGACGTGCATCGCGAGTGGCTTTCCCCAAGCTGCTTTGTACTGGCTGAAGGATGGCCAACCCTTGCGCACAGGCGACCACATAAGGGTCGTATCACGGGAACGAATTTCCGTAATGTCGGTAGCACGCGAGGATCGTGGGATGTATCAGTGCTTTGTCAGGAACGAACACGAGATGGCACAGGGAATCGCGGAACTCCGTCTGGGAGGTAAGCGTTTATACTACTATCCATGCAATATACGAAGAAGGCTACTCATCAGGGATCACTGCAACCTTTGAATCCTATTTTTTTCACGTCTTTTTCGCTTGCTAGCGGTCGATGTACAATATATACGTATATATATTTTTTCAAACATCGATATCTCCGAAACGTTGTAATTGTGTTTGAAATTTTTTATTAAACTATCTGTCTGATATTAAAAGAGAGATGAAATTTTATTCAAATTTCTAACTGAATTTTTTGTACATCGAGTAAATAATTTTGAAAGAATTTCGAATTTTCTTTTTTTTGGAGGAGACACGTCTTCATTTGTTAGTGAAATCTGAAAAAGTTGCGGTGTTTGTTGCACAAAAATTTGTCTTTTTATGGCAGATTTTGTCGTGTATATTTGAGTAAAATTGCGATTATGGTTGATTTTTATGTAAGAACACTCTTATGGAACAAAGTGTCATAAATACCGAAGCAAAATCTTGAAAGAAATCGGAATATTGGAGCGAGGAACTTTTTTTTTTTTTGACACAGTCAAACCCCAGTCCCTGTCCACTCTCGGGATCGAATATTTCAGTCCCTGTCCACGAAATAGCTGGCCGTTGAGAAAGACCCTCGTCCAATCGCGAAAGAGTTGCAGAGGTCCGTACCCGTTGATTTTATGCCCCCGGGCACAAATGCGTCACAACGCGATGGAAATTTTCTATAAATCTTTTTGCAATACGGTACTGAAACGGCGGACAGGGACTAAAGTTACGGACCGGACAGGGACTGAAGCTGGACAGGGACTGAGGGGACAGAGACCGAGGATTGACAGTATTACGATAGGCTGAAAAGAGGAAAAAAATGGATTAGAAATGATGCGAGGGTCTTTCTGTCGTGAATAGCCTCGTAAATAGACTAAAATACTCCAGTTCATTGTGGCTATGTTACCCGCTATATATACCTCGCAACTCAGCGAGCGACCCTATCTGTGACGTTCGCTTCGCCATATATCAACATAATAGATTTAATATTCGAAATACGCCGGTGCATACGAGGCGATAGCGCATCGCTGCTCCCTCATTTGATTTGATATTAGAACGTGCATGCTCTGCGCATATACACACAGTGTGCATACCTCCTTGTGTAACAGCATCGTAGTTGGATCTCTATTAAACTAGACGAGCTGGATTATGGGTAATCATCATAAAGATACGTCCCTAATTTTCCAACCATGAAATTCAATCTCAGGCCTCGTAGAATAGCTCATTCCGATTTAATTGCGTACTGCAGAAATTATTTTTTCAGCTTTCGTTGCTGTAAATACCAAACGAATTATAACGAACAAGTAAACAATAGAATCTCATTGAACAAATTCGGTGGGAGCTTGATGAGATTGGAGGAAATAGAAGAAATAATTTTAATAACTTTTGTATTATTTTTTTGTTTAACAAGAATATGTAAATTTTTATGACACAGAAATAGCCCTTTGTGATAAAAAGGATATTCCCTCGTATGTAACTTCGGGGCTTCGTAATTAATTTTTGTGCAATTTGAGTTATTCTCTTGCCAATACTAATTGAATTTCGATTAAATAATAGAATAATTTTTTGTAGTTTTTTTTCATCAAATTTCTACTCGAGCATAAGTGAATATCGATCACAATGCAATTAATTAAAAATAGTAATTGAAACGATTGGCTGAATTAATTGAAAATATTTCAAAGGTACCACGAGTAGCTTTTTTTTTTTTTAATTTTCACTGAAGAATCAGTAAATTTTCATCACTAGAAATAATCTTTGTATTTTCGAAAAAAAAAAAATAATAATAATTTAAAGACAATTATAAATCAAGTAGGATGAAAATAGAATAATGACATCGAGTCATGTATATTTGATGAGTTTGAGCATTTTTCTCGTATATAATTTTAATAAGCTCGGCGAGGCATGAAATGGATGGTCACGGGGTGTTTTTCGTCTACCTTAAGGACACCGAGCTGTACGGAAACCCGATAGGATAGTTAGTCTTGTAGATTTGCATACGCTAACGAGGTTCCTGCGGTTTCATCAACGCTTTCCATCTCTCTCGTCGACGTTTGCCTCGCGCACTTTGCTTCAAACTCGAATATACGTAAACCACGTCGAGCTATCGCCACCAGAAATACGTCCATTCGTATTACACATCATGGATCTTCTTGAATTAATAGAGAGAGAGAGAGAAAGAGCTGCTCCCGCGTTGTTTCTATTTATTGTTCAATCCGTCTCATCCATATGGTTTTCTCGGCAATTTTTTTCTCCACTCCCCGATTCTGGTTTAAATTCCATCGCGCTTGGATAAACAATGACTCGACTATGCGTCATGATCGGCATTATTTATTCACGATGAAATCTTCATTATCCAGGGGGGGGGGGGGATTTTACGAGTCTATAATTTACGTTAATTAATCGAATGCGATTTTCATTTTTTAATTCAACGCTTCACTGAATTATAATTCGACGGCCTCGTCATCGGTCACGGGTTCTCGTTAATTTATACTCAAGTTTCACAATCATAAAAATCAATGTTAAATAACGGATTCAATTTTTTATTCAGTATTTTTTGTCGTCGTTTATTTTGATGAAGAAAATTCGTGATTAAATTTCATGCAATCAATTTGCTTTGTTGAATGAACATTTCGCGGTTATATATTGGCACAATTCACTCAATCCTTACCGTTCAATTGGCGAAAAAACAAAATTCAATTTTGCGGTGTGGGGAGAGGGGGAGGCAAAAAAACTGATTCCCATCGTCCTTATAAATTTTTTTTTTTTTTTTAATCAAAATATTACCATTGTACCCCCAGTAGATTTTCCTATCCTTTTTAGAGAGTCTTTTGCGTGTTAATACGAGGCGAATGAATGTAAAAAAAAAAAACATACCCAATATAGAAATGTACTTGTTTTTTTTAATTTTTTATTCAGCCGGAAGTGAGAAAATTTCTGATAGACCGAAACTATAGAAGTAAAGGCGCTAGGTGCCTCATTCAATGAAACTTATGTGTGTATGTGTAAGTGTGTGTATGTGTGTGTGTGTGTGTGTGCGTGTGATCAATCTGTCGGTGAATTCCCATTCCATCCAGTACAGAGGAAAAATCCTTATCCTCAATGCCTCTCGATACTCGTCTCGTAGCGAGAATACATAGAGAAGGTAAAGCCCTTGCACACAGAGAGAGAGAGAGAGAGAGAGAGAGAGAGAGAGAGAGAGAGAGAGAGAGAGACTATGTACCAGCCCCTGACTGGTATCCATGGTAATCTAAAATCTTGGCCGTAGGATTACCGATAGCAGCATCACTGCTCTTCTCCCTTTCTCTCTACTCTCTATCCTCTGCTCCTGGTGTGGCCTTTCAGGATATTCGAATGCAACGACACACAGCCACACATTTCTGCGACTGCATTTTCTTCAAGTATATCGGGGGAAAATCGTTTTCTTTTTCTCTCACACAGATCCATGGTACATATGTATATATATATGTACTTGAATCATGTGCTACTTTCTTCAAAAACGAATCTCGAATCTCGGTTTGTGTATGCCGTTTTGTTGCCCGTCAGCATTTTCCACGGTCTTTGTAACACACGCTCAATATCAATATAGTATACTCACGCGGAGAATGAAATATATTTCGTAAAATATTCGTCGCAGGATATCCGATCCCAAAATTTTCACTGACTGACAGATTGGCACAAAATTCTCATTGATATCCCGAGCTCTGGTACAGTCTGCGCGAAAAAAAAGCCGAAAAAAGGAAGTTAGTGCAAAAATTTTCAAAAATCGATAGTCCGTATACTTTGAGAATTCGCAAAAAAAATCTGTTAATTAAAGCCCGAGAGCAGCTATACAGCCATTTTTAGAAAACGAAATTCATTTTTCGTCAAATTTATCGAAGATTTTTAATAATTTATCTCAAATATTTTTTTTTTTTGGGTAAATTAATTTTTCCATAAATTGAACATTTGTAAAAATGATTTATTATTGAATTTTAATGAAAGCAAACGAACAATTAGACGTTAAAGTTGTTTGAAAGTCCGTTCGATCAACGAAGCTCTGTTTCGTTCGCGAGCAGAGATATCGCCGCAGTTGGTTTACAGATTTATCGAGCAAACGATGCAGGCAGGTCCCACGGTATCGTTGAAATGTAGCGCAGCTGGAAATCCAACTCCCCAGATATCATGGCTGCTCGATGGTTTTCCATTGCCGCAAAATGATCGTTTGCTCATTGGCCAGTACGTCACGGTTTACGGTGATGTTATATCGCACGTAAACATTACCATGGTAAAGTCCGATGACAGCGGTGAATACGAGTGCACAGCGAGCAGCCGAGCTGGCGAAGCTTCGCACTCGGCACGACTCAACGTTTACGGTAAGCCGATACAAACGACAAATCGACAATTCGTTTTCGATGCACCTGTCTGTCGTATGAAATTCTCACGGGGCCGAAAAATTATTTAATTAAAATAATTACTATTGGGATTCTATAGTTGTTGCTTTTTTTTTTATTATTTCAATTATTATCGGTAGTAATTATTATTGAAGTATTGTTATCCTGCCAAAGAGTTAAATTAACGTGATTAATTTTTTTCATGACTAATATTAACTTTTAAAAAATAAATTATTCATAATGATTGTTTTTTTATTGCTTGCAAAGTGAAAATTTTTTTTCGTATAATTGCGCGAGGGTCGACGAAGGGGAAGTAGAGCGAGGGAATTATATATCACTTCTGCATTATATCGAGGGAGGATTGCAGATGAGCTTGACGTGTTATATAAATGTGTGTGTGTGTGTGTGTGTGTGTGTGCAATATAGTCGATAGAATTTCACGTTATATATACTTTGAAACATAAACGCCACGCGCACTTTGCGACAAATCTCGTCCATTATCGGCTATCGATTAGAGTGCTGGGCAAACTGTGGCTAGGCCCGAGTCATCGACTCTATACGGACGCTTTCACTTGCCACCATAATCTCGCCATTGCCATCCAGTCGAGTGGAACCGAATCTATAGAATCAATCAATGTTGTGCTTCGTTTTAAAATTAAAAAGAAAAAAAAAAATTACTCATATCACGTTCGGGCATTTTGTCATTTATTTATTTATTTATGAAACGGTCGAAGCTTTGAAAAAGATCGTGAATATTGAAATTAATAATAATGGATATTAGGAAAATTTAAATTAAATTTGTAGCTAATAAATTGGAAGTCGCGTTTGCTGTGTAAATGCGAAATTTTATTGAAGCAAAGTTAATTGCGTGATGATGAAACAATTGAGCTGTAATTAGGTAATAATCAGCATTCTCGTAACAATGGGCTCGATTTCAATGTAAATATTTTTTTTTTTCAAAATTTACGTTACCCGACATCATAAAGTACAATCTATGGAATCGATCGTAAAAATAATGAATATATATTTTTTTTTTTCGTTGAATCGAGAATGAATTAAAGACCGTGAGGAACGTGTGCTTTTTCGTGTTTGCTCAAGGATTGCCATACGTCAGGCATATGCCATCAATTTCGGCGGTTGCGGGAAAGCAACTGCAAATAAAATGTCCGGTCGCCGGTTATCCGATCGAATCGATACTCTGGGACAAAAGTAAGTATGGAAAAAAAGCTCTCGATATATCGGCAATTATAAATATTGTTTTTTTTTTTTTCATTCGAGAATAATTATTTTTGTATTGTGTGGATGAATGGTCGAAAGCTTATTCACGTGTAGTCGCACGACAATATTGTATTTATGCGTATACACGATTGTGGTCGTATGCACTCGCGATTGTGCAAATATTCCCAATTCCGAAAGGGATCGCGTGCTCTATTGCTCTGTGTATATAGCATTTCCGGTCAAATCGGCAGGAGAGTCCGATCGTTCTCGGCATTTCAATTTCTCCATTTCATTTTTTCGTTACGTTGCAGAGTGACGAGGGAAAAAAAATAACAAAAAATTTTCAGTTTTTATCGTAAATTCATTCGGTTATAAATAAAATTGGTAAATTGACAGTTTTGGGTATTATCGATATTTCTGACTTTAGTGGAGAGTAAATTTTCGATTTCAAAATAAAATCTCATGGTATGTTACGAAAAGGATATGTTTTTTCCTAAATTTTTTTTTTGTGCTTTCGTTGCTTCATGCTCGATGAATCGAGGTCGAGGACAAATAAAAAAAAACACGTGAAAAATAATTTAAAAAGTATAATCACGCGTGGTGCAAGGTATTCCAATTTTTGATAAAATGATTATATTTTTTTTTCCGAGGGTCTTAGCAAATTTTTTTTTTTTTCAATTACGAATTTACCCCACAAATATTAGTGTTAAATTGAGACTTTTATTAATAACGATCGAAGGAATATCCTAAGAAGAAAAAAAAAAAAAACAACGAAATTTAGCGTGAAGTTTGTTGCTTTTTGTCCCCCTAAAAGGTACTGAAGAGTAAAAAGTCAAAAGTGTCAAGTCTGAAGGATCAGTTTCCGATCGATTTGGCCTGAAATGCCGCGAACGAATATAGCAGGATCGAGTGTCCATTTTCGAATCCCCCATCAACGCACATTCGATTTTAACAATTTCACAGCAACGTTTGCTCGTCCGTTCAATTTTAACCTCTCTGCGGGGCTCTTTCGTTATCTATCGTATAACGTTAATAAAAAAAAATAATAATAATAAAAGAAAACGCATAAAAAAAAATATTGAATCCATTTTTTCTCGTATACTCACACGTCATCGATCGCAGTGTAATCAAATCAACTTTGTATCCGAATTGTAAAAAAACAAAATTTGCCTCGAGGACCAACAAAAATGGATATTTGTGTGATGGAGGCCGACGAGCTTTCGGCTCTTTCTCGTCGAATAGCGTCACGCTTTGGTTTTCATTTCGATGCTTTCCAGACGGCACGAGATTGCCGACTAATATGCGCCAGAGAGTCGCGAATGGAACGCTCACGATCGACACTGTACAGCGCAATGCCGATCAAGGAACTTACACCTGTACAGCTCGCAACAAGCACAACTATACGTCACAGCGTTCAGTCGAAGTTCGGGTTCTAGGTGAGTTTTTACCGATTTTTTTTTTTCGTTTTTAATTTTTTTTTATTGAACTACAACAAGATTTCGGGAAAAAATCAATTAACATAATTTATCACGGTCAATTAATCGATATGATTTTTTTATCTATTTGCTTAAATTGAGAACAGAGATGGGCAACTTTCGCGATCGAGAGAATATTCGAAAATATTGATTGTTATATGTTTAATGAAAATGTTAAAGTTCATCATTATTAAGGATGTATCGGACGTACCTTCCCAACCAAGAGTGACTTTCGTCGACAATATTGCATGCTTCATGATAAGATAAAAGTCGGAAAAAATTCAAACACAATAAAGACGATCAGAAGATAACGTTTTAATAATAACAATGCCCAAAAGTTATCAATAAATTGTTTAAACGAAACATTGTTTAACAAATTTTTAGGGAATCATTTTTTTGTCATGTGAAATGAATTCGTTGATTTTTTTGACTACACATGAATTAAAAAAAAAATTTTTTTTATCATTTTGAAATTTTGGTTTTCGGAAATTTGCAAAACTATTCGTTCAATGCCCTGGAAACTTCTTAATTGTAATATACGACGTTTTTACGAAAGCGTATCCAAAATTAACGATTTTTCCTTCATTTTTCAGAATCAAAAAATTTTTGAAAACCGAAATTTCAAAATGATAAGAAATTTTTTTAAAAATTCACGTGTAGTCAGAAAAATCAACGAATTCATTTCGCGTGTAAAAAAAAAAACTTTCCCTTAAAGTTTTTTAAACTATGTTCTGTTTAAACAATTTATTGATAACTTTTTGGCATTATTATTATTGAAAACTAATCTTCTTATCGTCTTTATTGTGGTTGAATTTTTTCCGATTTTTATCTTATCATAAAGTATGCAATATTGTCGACGAAAGTCACTTTTGGCTGAGAAGGTACATCCTTAAGAAAAAAATTCCAGTGATATTTGCAAATCCAATTGATTGTAAAATCGATGTTAACCAAAATTTAATTAGCTGTTCTCAGACTCAAATAAACAAGGTACATAAACTTTTTGTTCAACGAATATCCATTTTGAAATTGATTCAATCTTCGATGAGCTCAAAACTTTAAAAAAGTCTTTCTTCAGCATCAAATTTTATGAAATCCATTTTGAATTGCGGAATTTAGAAATTTCAGCTAGACCTCCGTTTTTTAATTTCTGTTTTTTTTTTCTCGGTATTATTCTCGGTATTATTGAATAGCTCTTCATAATTTTTTTTTCGAGGTTTCTTTTTTCGCAAATGGTGCTCATCTCTCTGTGTACGGAGGTCATGAGTGCATACTTTTTTCCTCAAAACGTGCAAAAAAAAAAACTACGTTCGCGTGTCCGTCGATCGATAAATTTTTCATCAACCACTTTCTACGCACATCCGGGCTTGCTTTCTCTCTCTCTCTCTCTCTCTCTCTCTCGTTTGAGAATCCTTAATGAACGAACCAAGAACCTTGTTTGTTGAGGCCAGAGGCATTTCCGGTCTCTCATGCTCCGGTGAATCTCCGCCCGAGCGCTTTTCTCTCCCGCGAGCTTTACTTTTCTTTCACCGCTCGATGTTCATCGGGCTCATCTCTCTCTCTCTCTCTCTCTCTCTCTCTCGGGTTTAAACTATCTCGCGTTAACTTTCCGATAATTTACCAGCGAGAATTTCGACGAGAATTTCGTAATTCCGCACCCTCTCGGTCGATGAGGACCGAAAGCCGAGAAGTCCAAAGTTAGGATAAACCGCGACTGTGGTGTATGGAGCATTCGATGTATAATTAAAACTTGATCAACGGACTATTTGCTTGAAATTTTATGATATTCTCATGAGATTCAAATTATTCGATCAGTCAATTTAATTGCCGAGAGCAAAAATAATTCATCAAAAGTTGGAAAAAAAAAGAACACCGTGTCACGAAGAGCGAGTGAAAATTTGGTATTTCGATCGATCCACCGACCAAAAATTTGTCGTTTGCCAAAAACTTATTACGCCATATATGCAACTATAAAGATTCATCAACATCGAATGAATTTTAATTTTGCTCTATACAGATCGATCTCAGTTACCGTTTTTACACGGAATCCCCCATAAGTATGTGTAGTGTTTAAGTGACGAGAAGCTTTTCACTGTAGATCCGTTATGGAAGGCTTAACAACATTCGAAACCGAATCAGTGTGAACAGAGGTCCATGCTGAACTTTGCACTATAAACGAGAGAGGAGAGACAGCGACGAAGTAAATTCCAACAGAGAGCCAGAGGCTCAACCATTACGTTCGTCGTTTTCAAATTCCGAAATTTTTGTCGAAGCTTGTGCGAAATTCGTTGTTCTTTCGTTTCTCCTCTTGACACATTTATCAGCAATTTTTTCCGAACTGCCCGTGCAACGACGGCAATTCTTTTTCATATCGATATCGCGTAAAAGCATCGGGCACTCATTACCTCCGTATCAATTAGCGACGAACAGGTGGAGAGATGTGTATGTTCTGGTGAAATTCCCGAACGAATTTTTCCGGGCATTTTATGAATATTACGAAAAATACGTTTTTTTTTTTTTTTAATTTTTCTTTTTCTCTCGGCTTCGTCAGCGAAAAATAACCAGTTGGAGAAGAATTTTTTTTTCAGAAATATTAAAAACAACGACAGATAACAATCATTGCAATAATAACGATGATCGAGTAATAGGTAATTTGAAAAATCATTATACGCATCCTTTCATCTTGATTGACAAGACTCTCGCTAGTCAAGAAACGAATGAAAATTTATATACAGTAAATTTTCATGCGTTTCATCGGTTGTATTGGGAATCAACAGGGAGGCGGGGCCTGTCTAATATGGTCGCTCATTCCCAGTCAGCCGGCCCTGGTTAGCATGGGGCAGCATAGGGAACAGTTATAATTTTTGGCAAAATGCGATTGTTTTTTTTAGTAAGATTTGATAATGAGGCTTATTGAGTGTATTATGCGCGGATAGAATCCACTGCGCAAATTGAATACAGATGAAGTGATTACTGCCATAAGGATACAATGAACCTACACGACGTCCCATATGTTTAACCTCAAAATCTTAAAAAAAATTACTGTGTCACTTTTCGGCTAAATCAATGCATTCGAACAATAAATTGTTATTTAAAATATCAACCTATCGCATGTAAAATGCTTTATTCATAAATTATTGTTCATGATTCAGAAATTAAGAAATTGAAAGTCACGTCGCTTGTGCTTACACGACATAAATAAAACGATTATTCATATTCTGCGTGTGCTGAAAATCTCATGCCCTCGCACAAAATCTTTATTTATGATTTATTTCTTGTAATACATTTTTAATTGTTACTAAAAAGTGAAAAATTCGCACAGTAAATCATCGGGCAGCGACTGGGAGAGAGCAGTTAGACATTTGGCCACCAGAGGTCAGGGCGATATTTTTGAGTTCCCAATACACGGGGAAAAAAAAATTAATATATATTTTTTTTATCTGAATTGCATTTATTCGAGCGATTACAAAACGTATTTATCATCGCGAATTTTACGATAATAGGTCGAATTATTATTATTTTTTTTTTACCTTGAATAAAATTCATTGAAGCCAAATCCATTGATGCGTCAAAGAGCATATACTTTTCCATATATTCGCTTTGGTATCGTCGAAATTTTATTTAAATGGCTGAAAACAGTTGGGGAAGGAGAAGATACTCGAAACTCTCGGAGAGCCAACGGTGGTGTATACAAAAAAAAAAATATATTTATATTTACACGGGGAAAAATTTAATCTGCGCCCGGAGCACCGCAACTCACTGCACCGCTCAAGCATCTGTCCTGCACGCGCGCCTAAAGCTCTCTAAATATATATGTATATATCTTTTAATTTTCCAACACTCGAATTTGTAATATATATATACACACATTTGTATAAATCCCTACACAACCGAAACATATGAATTTCCCTTACAAATATGTACATATATTTATATATATATATATATATATATAGTTATGGTCTCGATACATCCCTTACAGCGAGCCAAGTTACAGTAACCCACTCTCGTAGAATGTTAAGCTTTTATGCCCCATAGTAATATACACGCTCGTCAATCTCGACCGAGTACCAACACAAACAGTCACGCATAAATATATGTATATATGTATACGTATGGGCCATACGAGCCTGCATATAATATATGAAGCTTTTTAAGTAAAATCGACAGGTCATTAACCCTTAATATTTCTGTTTTTTTTTTGCGATTCTTCATGACCATTATCAGTAAAAAAGTTTGAATAAAAGTGTTGGGAAATTTGTATATTTTATGTTAAGCGTTTTTAGACAATTTGCACATTGCTCCCTCATTATTTTATCTCAGGAGGATGAACGATAAATGATTGTCTTGGCCTGTAAAACATATTGTAATACGAAAAGAACAAAATTAATGGACCTGTCGATTTGTTCTGGAGAGCCTGATATCCATACAGACGGATAGTCAATGATAAAGCACACTTTCACAAGCTGCAATCTGAACGATGCAGAGACGAGTCAATGAAATCGAATTGGCGTAAACTCAAATTTTCGAGGATCATTACATGTGCAATTGCAGGGGAGCGAGCTGTGTAACGCGATGGCATTTTGTATTTCAGAGAAAAAAAAACACACACACACACACACACACAGGTCGATATAATACATTAATTTTTTTTCTCATTTGGGGGGGGGGGGGGGGGGGCTCTGAATCAACCGTGTTGACCCGCGACAGCCAAAACGTGCTGTGAATTTACAAATGCACGTCAGTTCTTTTATTTTTACCCCAAGAGCTCGTCTCTTCAACGGCCAGAATAGACTCGCGCGCGTGTATATAATAATGCAAAGAGTCCTGAAATTGTGCCAAGTCGAATGCTCCGCCAAAGTATAAAGGGCACTGTCCCCAGAGTAGTAAAGAATATACGAATATATATATGTGTGTGTGTGTGTGTGTGTGTGCTCAATCGATCAACGACATCGGGGGGCTGTACGGCGTGTGCTGCCGGAAAGACTGATTGCCAAAGTCTACGAAAGTACTTCCGGTCATTTCCGAGCGTCTCTCGATCAAATTAAGAGGGTTTCAATCACCCGGGTGTTCGTGTATATACATGTATAATATATATATATTCGCTTCCAGTAGTCTTAACTTGTTACTCCCTTTATTGGAATTGGCGAAGCGAAAAATAGAGAAGGAGACGTAAAAAAAAACTGCGGTAGGATGAAGGTAAAATCATTAAAAATGAATCTGTTGAAAAGAAATTTTAAGCTTTCATGATAAATTGAAGGAATAATTTTGAATTATTTCCAAGAATTATTAATGCTTTTAGCGACAATTATTCTCGTTCAATGGAGGAGTAATTATTTATAAAAATATTAATTTTCTGGTGTAATATTATCGTATCAAAAATTCACTTTTCATGAAAAAAGTCAATGATGTTTATTTGTCGCGATACAATCAGACGATTGCAGTATTATTTTTTTTTTTTTCTAATTTTCGTAAAAATATTCGAGCAGAAAAATACATTTTCGGGTGGAAATTCAATCGCTTCTGTATACACAAAGACGCGAGCTCGAGAGGAAACAATCTTTCAGTGTTTTCTTGGCTGCTGCAAGATAACCTCGACAGCTGTGCTGTCTCTCATACAGTCTCGAAGCTTTCATCGATCGTTCATTCGTGGCATACGAGCGCATGAATGGCAAAAATTCGTGGCACGAGGCCCCATCGACATTTTAAGGGACGAAGACTGAGAAGTTATGTCATATCACGCGGGGATGGTTTGACCAAGTGACAATAAAATCATAAAGACATTTTTGACGAATTGTTTTGTGAGGAAAAGGTCACTCAGACATTACTGTTTCACGGTACAATTCTACCAGCGAGGGAAGGGAGGCAAGAGCGAAGAGCGAGGGCAGAAAGGGATTGAATAGTCGTAGATTTTCGAAAGATTACAATAGCAATAATGCGAATAATTTTTGGTCAGACAACTGTCGTATAAAAGAAACTGTCAAACTTCCCCAATCTTCCCTAAACTGCCCTCGTAATCTTCGAATTTTATCTTCACGCAGAGATGAATAATTTGTGCATAAAAATAGTCGAAATAAAAAAAAAAAAAAATGCCCTTGTGGGAGGTCTGTATTACTTTTTTGCAGTGTGGAGCATTCGACAGGGACTGTATATGTATTCTCATAAACTCAACATTATTCGTAGAGCGAGGGATATGTACCCCTTGAATGAAGAATCATTCAAAATTAATCAAAGACAAAATAATTATGAATAAACATTGTACAAAAAATGGATCTATCATATTTCAGAATTGCTTTGACAGAAAATTAATTTGAAAGATTTTCTTTCCATTTCGATATCAACTCTGTTTATCGAGGGAAAAATGCAGTGGAAACTAATCAAACAAATTAATAAAATTATTTTCAATTCTTGATATTGTTTAGTCGCGTATGAAAATGAAAAGAGTCGTACCTACCTTGTCGTGGACTTTGAATCTCATGAAACGGGAGCATGGAAAAAATACTAAAAGTCGACCCATTCGATTTTTCTACTTAAGGATGTATCGGACGTACCTTCCCAACCAAGAGTGACTTTTATCGACAATATTGCATACTTCATGATAAAATAAAAATCGGAAAAAATTCAACCACAATAAAGACGATAAGAAGATTACTTTTTAATAATAACAATGCCCAAAAGTTATCAATAAATTGTTTAAACAAAACATTGTTTAACAAATTTTTAGGAAATCTTTTTTTTCGTCATGTGAAATGAATTTGTTGATTTTTCTGACTGCACATGAATTTAAAAAAAATTTTTTTATCATTTTGAAATTTCGGTTTTTGGAAATTTGTAAAGGTTGTACTTACGAAAATATTCGTTCAATGCCCTGGAAACTTCTTAATTATAATATACAACGTGTTTACAAAAACATATCCAAAATTCACGATAAATAAAAAATTTTCGAAAACCGAAATTTCAAAATGATAATAAAATTTTTAAAAAATTCATGTATAGTCAGAAAAATCAACGAATTCATTTCACGTGTAAAAAAAAACTTTCCCTAAAAATTTGTTAAACAATGTTTTTTTTTAAGCAATTCATTGATAACTTTTTGGCATTATTATTATTCAAAATTAATTTTCTTATCGTCTTTATTGTGGTTGAATTTTTTCCGATTTTTATCTTATCACAAAGTATGCAATATTGTCGACGAAAGTCACTTTTGGTTGGGAAGGTACGCCCGATACATCCTTGAATCATCAAGCACATAACATAATCATCAAGCACATATTATACATAACATTTTTTTCAATGAAAAACCTTAATCAACGCATACCAAGTTCAGAAATATTGTCCAACAGGTGGAAAGGTACAAGGACTTTGTTGAATTAAATGAATCTTATTTTTATTAATAAGAACTAAGTAACATTAACGTAACTAAAGCCATTGAGTAATTTCAAGACAAAATTCGTCACAGCGTTCCCTCAATAGATTCGATGCAGCATAAAAATCTCAATACTCAAATCAAATTCCTCGACTTACACAAAAACACATTATATATTATAAGTATAACATAGCTTCTGTATTAGTACATTTAATGCCAGAAATGGCTGTCGATCGTCTCTATATTAGTCTCTCTATCTCTGTCTCTGTCTCTGTCTCTCTCTCTCTCTCTCTATATTTACTATCTGAACCTGTCTCGTGCCACAAAAAAAAAAAAAAAAAAAAAACGATAGCAGCGCAGAAACCAACAAAAAAATCCCCAGCAACAATCAAACAAAACCAGAATTGCCCGATTACGTCGCTGTATATACGAGCAAGTGATGCTTTTTCAGTTTTCGTTCTTTTCATTTTTCTTCAATGGGAATGTTCCATCTCTGTTTTCTTTGTTGTTCTTTCAGTGCCACCTAAAATCACGCCTTTCAATTTTGCTCGCGATTTAAACGTAGGCGATCGTATAAGCATACAGTGCGTTGTCGTTACCGGTGATCTGCCATTGACATTCACATGGCTAAAAGATAACGTACCGATCGAGGATAACGATAAGATTATCGATACGTCCGGGGGTTCGGTTAGCTCAATAAGGGGCATCAGCACGGGAGGTACGAGCGGTCCAGGCGCGATCGGCAGCGCATTATCGTCGAGAAATGAGAATAAGCAACGGTCGAGGAGCAGAGATAGCGCCGATGATAAAGCATCAGGTTCGGCCGTCATCAATGGCGCATTGTCTCGTTACGAGGCCATCACAATCCGGCAATACGACGCTTTTAACAGCGCCTTGAGCCTTAGCCCGATTGCACCGGTGCACAATGGCACGTATACGTGTCGGGTGGCCAACGGTGCTGCGACCGTAGCTCATTCTGCACCCCTTCACGTCAACGGTAACCAATAGCGCGTTGGTCTTTGAAGGAATCGTTTTAGCTTATTTCAATGAGTAAAAATCGAGAAAAAAAAAAAAAAAAAATTAATTACACTGCCGCGGTAACTCGATCGTCGTTTACGGATCGTTCGGGCAGTGGAAGTCTCTTTTTTGAGATGGTTGGCTCGAAGCAGGGATCGACACGATTCGAATGAAAATAAAAAATAAAAATACAATTCGGAACGAAATTCCCCATGAAATTGGAAATTTTTTCAAAATTTTACTGCGGGGTCTTCTTGCACATTTTCAATCGTTGAAAAAAGATCTTAATTTTTTTTTTGCTGAAGTACGAAGAAGTTTTATCATTTAAAAAATTGTACGAGTATTTTTTACAAGTTGTGAAGTGTGTGCACTAATTTGTTTGTAAGAAAAACGCAAAATAGCGGGGGACGGCGGAGCTTTGAATTTTTTTTTTTTATAAGTAGAACGAGCCGTAGATTATCAACAAAAGAACTAAATTGTTTTTTTTTTTTTTTTTTTTTCGGGGCTTCGCCAACTCACGGCTGTATCGCCAACATTTTGTAATTTTTTTAATCTAAAAATTAGTGCACGCCCTTCAAGACTTGTACAAAGTATATGCACAATAGAAAAAAAAACCACCCCTTTCACTTAAAAAAGCCGAAATGATTTATTTTTAGGAGTTCAAAGAGTGCAGCCCAATTAACAGTTTCATTTAATTATTCACAGAGGAATTATTTGTAAATTATTTTGTCGAAATAGTTTGTTTTCGTGTTTCTTCGTTCAATTAAATTTCAGCTACTCTCAGATTCGAATCATAATAAGGGTTTAAAAATCGAGATTGTCAAAATAGTATATATTTGGAGATTTTTGATTGAGAATAATTTTTATAAATTACTTTGTTAATAAATTATCTAATTATTTTGCCGAAAGAAAATTATTTTGAAATTGTCAAACGGTGCGGGTCCCTGTGTCGAAATGCGATCCGAATTTACACGATCGAGAGCCCTGAAATACGAGGCTCGATAGATTTTCGGTTTCTCTTTCTTTTTTCTATACTTGACTACTGAAACTAACAATTTACTATAATACTATATACTATTCTTCGTTTCTCATATATATATATATATATATATTTTTCCATTTCTGCTACATGCTAAATATAACAACGAATGCACGCAAATCCTCTGTTAAGAACGAGCGTTAAAACCGTTGGAAGTCGTATCGATCAAATTTTCGTTCAATTTTTCATTCAATATTCCTCTTTAATATATATTTATTATTATTCCTAGTATTATCATGAAAAATTCGATACGACTAACAATTTAAAACACTCGCGATACTTTCATATATATATATATATATATATATATATATACTTATATATGTATATATATGTACTTTGCGGATTGTCTAATTGTTTACTCCTCTATTTTCATTATATACATATCTATATATACATATATATACATACTTAAACGATCCTGCACGCCTTTCTTCTCTGCACGCAAATTGCACGCTTCGTTCGGGTTTGACACCGGATTATACTATACTTTGCATCGAATTCTCGATGTATCATACACACCTTCCCCTAAAAAAAAAATTTAGTATTAAAAAATAGCATTAAAGTGACAATTCCGAGATTCTGGATAGTTTGACTATTTTCTGGCAATTTTCTTTTTAAATTTCTTGTAAAAAATAGTCTCTCGATTCGAAAAATTGGCTCTTGTCACTGACAGTTTACCCCAAGATACGGTTGACGACTAAAAGAAACATTCCTCACAACACGAAAAAAAATTTTAGCAGAAAAAAAAAAAAAAACGAATGTTACAGCTATCGTGAAAAATGATGGAGTTAAAGTTACTCTCAAACTTCATGGGAATCTGTGCTTTCTATTCGCATTCTTGCTTGGCAATTTCTCTGATGTGAGCTCGCCCCCGAGGAAAATGCATTCTTTCGATGCTTCGAGAGCCTCGAATTCTCGTAAAAAAGCTCGCACGAATTTACGCGACACTAAAAACACGACCGGATAAAATGTGCTTTTTCAGGGGAAAAAAAAAAATCCGCCACCTACACGAATTTTCCCATAGTACGAATTTGACACGCACACAAAGACACGACCATAAAAATTCACCCCGATCGCTGATCAGAACGTACGAATTAATTGAGAAAAAAAAAATCACCTCATAATCACGTTCGAAACCCAACTCGAGATTCCCGTAATTTTTGGTCTTTTTTACACATATAATATATATTATAGCGTTGACGATTGTCATACTGGATTGATCATTCATTAATGAATTTTTATTAAACGTCGATTGGCACCGAGAAAAATCGATTTATTTCGATTAAAATTTTTTTATCTGAATCGAACAAAATTTATTGAAATGAAATAACGTTTGTCCGACTCATATTTGAATATATATATATATATATATATATATATATATATATATATATTTACGACTTGTTGCAATTAGATAAATTTTGTTTGTCTCAGATTTAAAAAAAATCAATTTTTCCTCTGTGCAATCCCCATATACATCGTATAATTATGTATCGTGTATCTCACTTGAAGTAAAGTAGGCATTTTTGGTTTTTCGTTCACGAATGAATCGTACTATAATGACATATTACGTAACATTGATATGAAAAAAAAAAAAATTCATCGTATTTTTCATCATTAGATAATTGTGATTTTTTTTCATAATCGTAATATTATACATATACATACATGAATATCATCGAATTTTTTGGGCTGTGTTTATTCATGAGATTTTCTACTATACTAAAGTTGATCACGTAGAGAAGAATTATTTCATGGGAATTGTCGTTATTATTGACTTTGTTTGGTTGACTTTTTTTTTTTTTAAATTTATATTACGTACAACATGCGAAAATGATTATATATTGTGTATTGCAATTATTATGAATATGAACATTGGTTTACGCCGTAGATAAATTTTTTTAAATTTTATTATCGTTCTTGCAAATGACGAACGAGCAAGAGGAGAAACGACTCGAGTGGTTCTCCATCACGCTTGCAAAAGTTCATCTCTCGATATAATAATCGAACTGCGTATACTCCACTAGGATGGTTTTCCTTTTTTCCCCTGTTTAACTGAACATCATCTGCATATACGTATTGGAGTTTATATTGGTGCGCGTATTCTCGTCTCGTGTATATTGGTTTGTAAACGTTTTTCCAGCATTCGTTCTCGAGGCTGATAATTAAATAAAAATTGCGCGACGCGACGGAGGCATCTCTGGGATCGACAAATTTTCATCGATATAATAGAATGCACAGTGAATAGTTTGTTGGACTATTTGTTATGGGCGCCATAACGTGGATTCAGGTGTGCGCAGATTCAAACTATACATTCATGTATAAGGATTTATGCGAAGGATTCTTCATCAATCGAGCCACTTGCATTTCCATTCGTTCAGAAGATTTCAAAGCAGAGACGTTAAAGTTTCTCTCAATGCCGTTTTTTAGCTTCATTATTAACGATTCAAAGAGCTGCCAAAAATTTTCCTCGGCCCAGAGTCATTAATTTTCACGTGAAATATCCCAGATATGTCAACAACATGCCGCGTTAACATAATATATTTTTGCTCCGCTGTTGTAAAAAATATTATATATGTTCACCTCGGAGAAAACGGTCGTTTGGGGCCTCGTATGAAGTTGAGAACACCTCAGCTTCGCATCGGTGCTCAACTTCATACTCGGTGTGCAAACGACTGTTCTCTCGCTCGATAAACAATTTACCAACCGATTTGAAACGTGCATCAAACATAAATTCTTCAATCCGAAAAATCAAATCAACTCGCGCGGGTTCCACTCGCGTCAACGTTCCCTCTTGTCTCATTTGGTAGATCGATCATTATCCAAATTGGTAAGTACCAATTGGCAAACGGTGAAAAAATCGGTCGTGAAACAGATTAAAAAAAAAAAAAAATTCACCGATCTTATCGAATTACTGAACGATTTCGTTGTTTTTTTTCCATAAATTTTCCGTATCGTATCTTCGTTGAAAATGCTTCGTTTTCTTTTAATCACGGTATAGGATTGCGTCTCGCGACTTATTTTTATTTTCCCACCCGCGGATCTTCTAAGACGCGAGATATCAGGATGAGAGAAAAAAAAAAAAAACAACAACAACATAAAAGTTTGTGTGGCATGCACGATACTATTCCGTACACCTAACCCTTGTAGTTCCGCCCCGGATATCGCCGTTTTATTTCGAGAACGCGGTGACCGAGGGGATGAGGACACAGCTAATGTGTACGACGAGCCAGGGCGATCAACCGTTCAACATCACTTGGCTAATGGACGAGACGCCGATACAGGCGAGACGGGACGTTACTACCGAGCAGTATCCCGGCACGGGAACGAGCTACATTCAGATAAGCGACTATTCGCCGTTTTCCAGCATCCTGACGATTAATAGCGTTACCGCGAAGCATAGCGGTAACTACACCTGTCAGATCAGCAATGTCGCGGGTGTCGCCGAGCACACGGCCGACCTCTCCGTATCTGGTTTGTCTCCTTTCTCTTTCCTCGTCCTACTCTCTCGTGTCCTTATCCACGTAAAGGAAAATTATTAAAAAGAAACAAAAGAACCAAATAAAGCTCTTTCTAGACCCTAAGATATTGTAAATACAGGCTAACAAAACGTTAACACCCGCCGCGATCCGAGGATCGAAGCACAGTTAATTTGATACACAATCGGGTATAAAAATGGTTAGGGCTGCGATGCTGATTTATCAGCCATTTTGAATGTTAAGGATCACAGTTCAAATAAGTATTCCAACACCGCGCACCCTCCCTATGACTGCACAATTTTTGGTTTTATTTTCTCGACCAAAAAAGCCGATGAGCAAGTTCTATTTTTTTTTTTTTAAATCTTTACACGAAAAATATATAATTCTCCGAAAAAAATTTACGATCCATCAAGAAAATACAGTATGCGCATATTTATATAGTCGAGAGAGCGGGCATACATCATTATTTTCACATATCTCCACGCATGATGCATTGCCCCGACGTTATACGTATGGAGTTGTGGACGAACAAGGCTTCTCTCAGGGTTTTCCTACCCTTAACATCCCCTCCCCTCCCCCGCACTATATTGCGGGGGTTGAACCGTTAATACTGTTTTACGCGACAGTTCCGCTGAATATCGGGCTCTCGCCGAGAACGCGACCTGCTGATATATCGTAAATTCATATTATGCCCCCCTGGCTCTCGCCGTGTGAACCGATCCACCTGTGTCACATATCTCCGTACTCTACGGTCACGGCATATGTGTATCAAAAACATACATAGCGTTCGTATATGCACATGAGGAGACATTCGCACGGTTGATAAATGTTGATATACCGAAATATTTCCAATCTCGTTTATCACCGAGATAAAATTATAATTTCTCGAATGTAAACTTCATTCGGGAGATTCGTTGAAGTCTCCCGATAAAGCTGCCCCTATTGAATAATCATATTCTCCCGCAATCAATTTTTTTCATGATTTTCGCGAAAAAGTATGGAATTTTGACTCGAAGAGATGATTGGTTATACTTTTTTTAATTTACGTAATTCGCATAATATTTATTCTATAATAAACGAGTATGCAGCTCTGTAAAAAAAAAATAATGTAGAAATTGATACGATATAGTTTTCCCCGAACTCTTGACAATGAAAATTTATTAATTTTTTTCATGACAATTACAAGCAATACGTGAAGCCATGTTTTGATCGTATCAAGGATAAAATAAAAAATTTCGATTTTGCATGAAATGTCCCTTACGTTGCCTACACAATTTTCGGTGATTTTAGTCCATTCGGAAGTTTCAGAACTTCCACCCCCCCGCCCCAGTAGCATATCACGGTCAATATAGTTTCATCTGATATGTGCACATTCATGTCAAACGAATGAAACGCCCGGGAATCTCACGGTTTTATTTTGTCTTTCCACAAAATTGAAGGGCTACTCGAACAAAAATGCCACCGCATTTTTTTTTATTTTTGTCCAAAATTGCTTCCGTCATTATCAACGAGAGTCTCAATACCGTGGGACTTTGCCGTTTTTTACCCGAAATTCTTGCAGTTCTTTAGTGCAACGGAAAAAGACGAATGCAGATTCCTTTTTTCACGAAATTAAAAAAAAAAAAATGGTTGCACCATAAAAAAATCACGAATTTAAATACTTGTCATCAATCGAAAACAAAAAAACATTATTCTATGAATGTTGTGAAAAATCAGTAACGATTTTGTGGTCGACTAGTGCCAGGCAAATTTGTAGGTTGTAGGAGTCATCGACTCAAAACTCCGAACTTTCGTTGATGAAGTAAAATCCAATATTCAAAATAGAAAAACTAAATTTGACGATTAGTCCGATTTTGAGGGTGCCGGGATTTTTTATTTAGCTCCAAATTCCAAATGTATAATATCAATGAATTTAAATCTCAAGGGCATAATTCCGGAATACATAAGCGTAGATTTTGATGCCCTTTAGAGCTTCTGTGATCAAAGTATATATACATAATACATATACAGAGTTATATACTCGGATTCCGGCCAAACGTAATGAAATCGTACGGGAATCCATCCCCCTCTCTCTCTCTCTCTCTCTCTCTTCACCATCATTCGTTCAAATTAGTTTGCGAAACTGATGTGTGTTTGGTTATTCCGGCGACCAAAAGCAGAGTTGTGTGTGGATACCCGTGGATAGTATGGTTCGATTCACCCATCAGCTCTATATAGCAGGAGTTGTGGAGTATATATCTGCGGTTGTTGAACGGTTTGTGGAGATGCTGTATTACTCCCGAGTCCTCTCTCTCTCTCTTTCTCTCTCTCCCTCTCTCTCTCTCTCTCTCTCTATCATGCTGGTTTGAGCTTGCGATGCCTCCGGCAATATTCGATTGCGCCCTATGTCGTTCGCTTGCCAAATTGAGTTCATCGCGCACCAAGGATGCTTCTCAACTCTATATATACATATAAAGGTATATATATATATATATATATATATATATATATATATATATCACTGAAACATTCAGTTTACATGGCCAGACTCTGTTTACCGTCCCCCACGAATCTCACCACCAACATTGTACGATATACGCACGTTCTTCTTTGCCTCATTGTTGATCAAGTATAGCCTTCTGCACCAGAGCCAGGAAAATGGCACCAGGTGAGACTTGGAAGAAATGACCATTCGGGAAATTTGACCGAATGTCAATGAAATCGCAAACAAATACGGCTTATACTCGTGATAATTGACACACTTTCCGCCATGTGCAAATTTGTAGGTACGGTATGGCTGCATGACAATCGACCGAAGGGAAATTATTTATTAATGAACTGTGGATCCTTTAACCTAAAAATGCAGCATCGTTTTTAGCCCCGTGCAACGCCAACCCTTCGAACCTAAAAGCCCTTTGATGAGTGATATTATTACAATTGTTTCGACTACCGGTGGCAATCGCAATTAAAAGATTTAAAAAAAAAATCTATCGAGGAGTTTCGGGCGCTTCGAATGGAAATTCCTGAACTCAGCCCAAGAAGAATTTCCTCGTAATGAGACCTTGGTTTACTGATATTCGAAACATGTGAAAAAAAATGTTTAAAGGGTGAGCGTTCACTTGATTATCGTAAGCTCTCTCAAGATTTGGCTCGAGTTACGAAATTTCTATTAATCCGTTGGTTTTACGTTCTTGATAATGTGCTTCGATCCTCTTGGAGCACCTCGGGTGTTATTTTTCCCCCAAGAAAAAACAAAAGTATATGCGAAAATGTATCAACTTTTGTCCCAGAAATTTATTCGACGTAAATGAAATATATTTTTATTCCGAAAAAATATATATTTTCGCATGTACTTTTCGTTTCACGCGAAGGGTAAGTGATTCGGGAATGAAAAAGGAAAAGCGTTACGCCATTCGGAATTTGACGCGAATAATATCGTGTCCTGACAGTTGCGTGTTTTGTACGTATTAGCGGTGATGAAGATTCGCGAATTGGACTATATGCGTGCGGTCATTCTGGGGCGGGACCGGAAAACGCCGGATGTCCGACACGTGTACTCTCGTTATATATATATATATATATATATATATATCTATGGGGTATTATTTCGATCGTTAATTAAGCGCCGTACTCGTATTTTAATCCGTTGGAATATTAACTTGGATAACGAGAGAATTAATTAATTAATTTATTTTCTTAAAATTCACCGAAAATTCTTGTTCGCCGGTTTATTTTTGTTAATTCAATGTTTTTCATTTTTTTTTTTTACTTTCATCGTAGACAGAATCGCATCGTCGCCGAATTTCGTTTTTTCTCCCTCATTTTTTGACGTAGATATAACGTTTAATGATTGAGTAAATTAGACAATTTTTTTGCAACGGTTGTTGGCTCAAAATAGTATCCAAAGCATGATTGTTTATCGAACATACGTTTTATTATATTATCGGTTAATTCGTTGGATCGTTTTCTTTTATCACGCAGCACACATGAACGCGTTTATGTGCGTGGATCGACGTTGCGAGGATGATTCGATGTTATTGCATTACAAATTTGTCGTAAAAATAATACTTTATGGTTTGAAACTTTAAAGGAACTATACGGTAGAAAAAGATTTGTTAAATTCGATGAAGTTGAAAGAAGCCTCGTGTATATAGCTTGACGAAAATTTATTTAGTCGAATCATTCTAGTAAAAAAGTAGGTTCATAATGCAAAAAGGTTCAGGGATGTCCCCTGAGTGTAAATTCAAATTGGAGGGACGTGGGGGCTCGAGCTTCAGCCACCATCTTGGAAAACACGTTATGTCAAATATCTCGTGAACCGTGAACCGTGAACCGTAGATGATAAAACTTTCTATAACTTTTATTCGAAACTTTTTTCTCTATAGTGTATGGTTTTTGATTTATATCGCAGCACACTTTCCCAAACATCACCAAACCGTTACCTAAATATTTAGGATTGGAAAAGTTTTCCACGCTATAAATAAAAAACCATGCATTATACAGAAAAAAGTTTTCCGTAAAAGTTGTAGAGAATTTTATTATCTATGGAAAAGGTTTCTACTATTTTTTTCCTACGATGCACGGTTCACGAGATATTTGATAAAACGTGTTTTCCAAGATGACAGCTGAAGCTTCGATCCCCTGCGTCTCGCAAACTTGAATTTACGCTCGGGGGACACCCCTGAATCCAAAAGCAAAATCAATTCTGTAGAAGATTGCACAAAAAATAGCTCGAATTACTGGACTAATTGGTCAATGAAACATACAGTGTGCTCGTATATATTCATATTTATTTATTTATTTTTTTTCCAATACAGACTTTATCATACATTTTTTTTTACTTTGTTCAATTAGAAATGAAATTTTCACTGTCACCAGTGACATTTCCGTCAAGCATATATTCGTTATACGAGACGAGACAAAGAGCTTTGTCACGACCAACCCCCCTGCTGGATGACTTTGTTTTCATTATTCACATTTCAGTGCTGGTCACGTTCATTTGTGCATTTAACTTTGCCCAAAGTATCAAACATAATGAGTAAAATCGAAAAAGTTTTATGCCCACAACACATGTTTCCTCGTGTATATACGAGCCAGGTCGTATAAAGCTTTATCACATCGTGCCTGAACATCACCCGCGCAATCCCGTTAAAACTTTTCTGTGTTTGGCTATGACACGTTATCAGACCACCTAACCTCGGTCCACGTAAACTCTGCGAGTAGAAATCTACATACATATTATATGTACACATATTTTTATCGATCACACGACGAAAATTGTGTTGTATCGTTATTCATTCGCTCCATTCGTAGATTCATTAATTATTATAGGCAATACGAGTAAAAATATATTATGAATTTCGAAAATTTCGTAGAACCGCATGTTGTTCGAGAAGGAGAAATTTTTTTTTCAAATTTTAATCTCAATGTTGCTGGCTCGTTCTCGCGATTGGAAACAGGAAAAAAAATGGATAATGTCGTTGCGTCTTCTCTAAAAAAAAAAAGCCGAAAAGTACACCGGAAATTTGAAAAATACAAAAAAACAATTGAATTACTCAATATGATGAGTCAATTGATAGTAAAAAAAATGAATACTTTTAATCAACTGGTTTGTACACTATTATTATTATTTTTTTTTTTTCAATAAAATCATAATAGAAGACATAATTAAATATTTGCAATTAATTAATCGTCATTAATTAATTTTCTAACTGTACCAGGATTAAGGAAGTTAAAAATCGAGTACAATGCACGGAATTTGAAGGAAACGATTGTAACGGATAACGAGAGACGCAGAAACATTGTCTTCCAGTCTCGAGGAATGTAGCGTTATAGAGAAGCTCCATGAGAGATCGATGAACCTCTCATCCCTTTCGTAGCCCGCGAATCTCGCCGCGGCGCGGAATTTAACCAGATTGTATTTTTAGTACCACCCCGTTGGACCGTGGAACCAATCGACCAGAACGCCATTGTAGGTCACGCCGTTTCCATTCCCTGTCAAGCCGAAGGATTCCCAATTCCGACTGTGACTTGGAAGCAATCAATCGGTACGTTACTGAAGGAGTATATCGACGAAAAACAAAAACTATAAATCGCTCTTTTCCCCCCTCTCTCTCTCTCTCTTCTCCTAACATTCTGCCGCGGCTTTCATTCGCATTTATGTGCTTTATTTTCACTAAAAATAAAAAAAAACGTAATTCACCGAAGAATCCTTTTTCTTCGTTCGACGAAAATTTCACTGATTCAGCCAAGTTTAAGAGGCCTGATCTAAGATTTTTCTTATTAGACTTCCGAGGATTGCAAAAAAAAAAATTGACCTTTGCATAAAAAATATTGTAATTTTTAATTTTCATTATCCACTGCTGGGACTTTTGTTCAAACTACCATTTCATGTGATACCGATTCATGTGTACTGAAGAGAAAACATACGAAAAAAAATCCTCTATTCTTTTCGATCGATGAGAAACCATTGGTAGATTTTTTTAAAACGAATATATCATTGAAAATGGCACTTTGAGAAATGGAAAAAAAAAAAAACACTTTCAAAAACGCACATGCAGAAAATGGCAAGCCCTCATTAAGTTATAGAATCTCGTGTGGCAAACTTTGCACCATCTATCACGAAAATTTTCGCTGATCGCTCGACGTTCTCAGCAGTTTTCATTCACGAGAGGACGGTTATGTGGAATGAGACTTTACTCTCTCGGCTGTATTGCGAACGAGGGGGAGAGAGAGAGAGAGAGAGAGAGAAAGAGAGAGAGAGAGAGAGGAACAGATAGGGGGAGTGAGAGCACAAAATTAGTTTCATCAACTCGTTTCGTCTCGATATTACTCCCCCGCGAGGCACGAACCTCCTTCTCCCTAGCCCATATATATATATATACTTTCTCGTATCCCCTTTTTTTCTCTTCACTACGCGGGCACGCCATCCCATTTCAATTTGTCATTATCCGAGAGAGCATTCCGGAACCACCCATAACCCGCTCGGGGGTTCTCTTGCACACTCGCGAGACTCGTATAACTGTTAACAATAGATTTTTAATATCCCCAATGTCGCATTATACCTGTGTATGGTATATAATCCTTTACGAGCTATCAATAACGTCTCAATTATGATCAATTTTATGTTGAATCTTTTTTTTTTAATTTTTCTCCAAATATCGCTGGGGGACAATTAATTTCCCCATAAAGTAAATAAAATTGATCATTTTTTCATGTTTGCCCAAAGAAACGAGTTTAAAAAAATGTTTATCAACAATGCACGACTATCATTATGAAGCAAAAAGTGACGAAATAAAAAATAATTATAGTTGTCTCAATTTATCTTGAATATCATTGTCATTATTTGTAACTGCTGTATGTTTGCAATATTTTTCCTAAAATTGGATATTGATAAATTGAAAAAAAAAAAATATATTATTATTCAATGGACTACATTGGACAAAAAACTTTAAATGGATTTAATACATTTCACTGAATTTATAAAAATAAATAAAATCATGCGTTATTTTTGTCATCAAATGCTCATATGAGGACATAAGGATACAACGAAACTTGTTTTTAGCCCCTCTAATTTACTTCCCGATGGCTATTATATGGAGCACCAAAGGGTGGAAAAATTGAATTTTGTTTTTTTTTTTCCTCGTTACAACTCAAAGTCGAATTTCATTGCGCGTATGCGTTAGGTGAAACACCGGGCGACTACAGGGAACTCGGTTACGGCGGTACCGAGGGAGCCGGAGTCGCTGGTAACGGCTCCTTGGTGATACCGCGTGTGTCACGCGAACACACGGGCTTCTATCTGTGCCAGGGAAGCAACGGCATTGGTCCAGGTCTCAGCAAACTCATTCGGCTAACAGTTCACGGTAAAATATTCAACAGGGGGGGAAACTCTGCTTATACAACGTCAAATATGCATGATAAAACGATCCTCCCGGAGCTCTTTACCGTACGACAGTGATACTACACATACGGGGTGTTCTACGTTGATTCGATAAAATTCCATTCCTCAAATGTCACGATTTTTGTACTGATTTTTTATCGTATTTCCCCGGCAGTCAATCAGAATTTGGTATTTTTTTCAGAATTTTTTTTTCAAATACGTTTTGTGATATGAATTTTTTCAAATATCCACAAAGTACTTTAGCCATTGATCATGCTATTGTAGCGTGTGTGTGTGTGTGTGTGTTTGTGTGTGCGCGTGTGTGTATGTATGTGTGTGCGTGCATGTAAGTCGTGACGCTACTCGCGTTATGAGAATTTTTTGGGGTTTTCTTCTTCCAACCCAGTTGGTCCACGTGTCGAAGTGAGGACGAGACAAGAGTCAGCAAGAAGGGGCGAATCAGTGACGCTGCGATGCGAGGTCGAAGGAGATGCCCCGTTGGACGTTGGCTGGAGAGCCAGGGGTGGAAGAATCGAGCCAGCTTACGACGTGAGGTTCGTGCACATTTTTTACTTGGCTATGTGCTGTCACGAGATCGCGAAGGCAAAAGATTGAAAGGGGTCCTGAAAGGGATCTCTGGATATATTCATACAAACGTATAATTCATTTTTCATTATTTTAGGAAAACTTTTTCTTCGATTTATTTCTTGAATTTTCATTGACATTAACGTTCATCAATTTTTTTTTTTCGATAATCTGGGCAGGAAAAATGAACGTTTCTTTTTTTTTTTTTTCGTTGTAGACGTGTGAAACAAAAATGAAAGAAATGACCCGAAAAAAATCAATGGACAAAAAAAAAGTATCTATGTATCGTTCGAATAATGAAACGATACATTTTACAAGTAAATTGGACATTCTTAGCTCTCGGGTATCATGTAATATGCTAATCATGAGCAAGTTCACGAGTAAATCTTCCATGGAAAACTTATGCAATATGCTTCTCTTTCATCCGTGCCCAAAGTTCTCGCTCGCGTTTTATGAATCTGAACTCGCGGATATCCCATAAAGGAATTTTGATATTATATAATAACCGCGAGATATTACCTTATATAACGCTTTCACAACCTTCGTCCGTACATTATTCCCCTATATTTCTTATTTACAAACTCAAAGTATACCTCTCTTGCCCTTCTGAGCTTTCTCGCGATATTTTCCATCGTTAACGTCTCGAGGAAATGATGGACGTTTCGCATATAATGCCTCGCGAGGTTATCAAAGTTTTATAAGCACGATGTGATGTTAGCCTCGTAACGAAAGACTTTCGAATACAAAAAAGTGTATGAGAATCATGATTTCTTTTTTTTTTTTCTTCAAAAATTGCAAATTCGTAAAATTTTAATCCATTCGTTAATTAATTGAAAAAAAAAAAACAGACCGAAATCTCGTTGTATTATCGTCATTGCAACGGTAAAGATTTTAGGATTTATAGTAAAAAAAAATTAAAAAAAAAATCCCACGTGTAAATTAGTCACTGAAGAGTGACTCTAAAAATGTTAAAATAATTGGATGATCACAGATCGAATTAAAAAAAAATATATAAGCTGCATCGCTTTAGTCAATTAAACACTCGCACTGATAAGTCTCTCTTTCGTTGAATCGTTGAGGACACACTTTTGAGTCGGGGTTTTTTAAAAAAAATTTACCTTTTTAGTTTACGATTTTGAAAAAAATCCACTTGATTTGCCATCGGTAGATTTTTATTCAGATAGGGTAGACGTACCAGTTGTGGCCACTTTAAGCATTTTCGAACATTCATTTACGAACAGTGTCTTCACATGATTGCAAATTCAGAATTAAAAAAGTGATCGATGTAACCTAAAAGGTAACACAGAATCGAATTGTTATCATTTAAGGTTGTTTACAAGCAAATCACGTCTTATGGAAAACAATTTGAAATTTACGCAGTGTGTAATTGAACATTTGAACGATGTCTCTGTAAAATTTCGAGTCAGTTTGGAGCTTATTTACGGAGTAAAAAAATTGCAAAGTTGGGTACTTTTGAGGCCCGACTATATATATATATAGCCTCTAATGGACAGAGCCATGCGCGATCTCAATAAACTCGCGATATATCTAATCGTGCCATTGAATTTTTGTTGAAAAACTAACCAAGTACTCTCTGAAATATTCCGCGTCGATCAGTACCAAAATAATTGGCCTTTGGAGAATTTCCTTGAAGATATTGTAACATATGTATCGAAAATCGCATCAAAATTCACTCCGAGCGTCTGAGTGACTGACAGCGCCCAATTTATAAGCATAGGAAAATCTTCTCCATCCTGATCCATCCCCACCCAACTTCTGAACAACCTTAAAATCTTTTCTGATCATGATAAATAAGAAAATAGGAAATTATCTTGTAGCTGTCATTTACACCATTTGTGGCCACAATTGGTACTACTTTTGGCCATCCGAAGTACCAGTTGTGGCCACCAAGCTTTGAATTGGGATTGGCCATAAGCTGGCCACAAATAGAAAAATCGCACTTTGAATGTACCACTTTTGGCCAACACGTATTTTTCAGGAATTTCAGCTGAGAGATCAGTTTTTTGTAATTATAACCCGAAAAATAAGCTTCAACTGATAAAATATAAATTTTTGATGAGGCAGAATGACTTTAGATATGAGAAACCGTACAAGAAAACTACACAAATCGCTCAGCGTTGACACATTTCGTCATATTTCGTTGAAATAAATTAGTAGATATTCGATAAAGCAATCGATATAGTGGTCCGGAAACATCTTGAATATCGAAATATTACGCTCGATGAAGTGAACACAGCCTTGAAACTTTAAGAAATTCGAGAGTAATGCGGAGTGGCCACAAACGGTACAAAATGGCCACAACTGTTCATTCTTTTTTACTTCTTACTTGTTTGCAAACGTAAAATAATGAAAAAAAAAAAAAAAAATGTATTATGGACGACTCTGCACAGATACGAACATTTCTCGTAAAATTATACAAAATCGTTTGTATCCGTATACTTCGAGTTGTAACAGACGGACAGCTATAACTATGTGTTCGCGAGATGCATATAAAAATTCTCCTTTTGCACTCGGGAATTGAAAAATTCAAATGTTCCAACTTCGTGTATTTACAAATGAAGTTACAAATTATGAAAATTCGTTGAATTCTCGCGTATCATGCGTTATCGAGCTTGAAGTATTTGTTAAATATTCAAATACTCCGGATTCAAGAATTTCTGTAAGGAAATGATGGTATGATGATTCCTAGCAGGAGAAATCTTATCGAAAAATAACTCGTCCCAACAAAGTCAAAAGTTTACGAAAAATCTTGGTATTTTAATCATGAAATAAGAATGTGAAATTTCTTGAAAAAATAATGAAAATTCGTTACATTTTTATGTTTAAAACTTTCGTGGCTAGATAAATTTACAAAAAAAAGCGTTACAAAATATTAAAATTTTCGATATTCAAATTTTTATAAATTATTTTAAACGAAAATGCCACAAAATTTTCCCCCTTCGAGAGTATTATATTCTCATCAGCCATAAGATGTACCGCAATGAATCATCGTGCGGGTTGGACAAGTTAGACGATCGGAAATTTCTCTGGATCCCTATATCTCATTATGTTTCTTGAAGCGACGTGCTCTCTCGCTGCGGGATATAGCGTATCAGAGTTACGCGAAGGGGGATGCAATGTCGCGTCGAGATTACCTCATTCAGTGCGGTGGTACGCCGGGGAGCCAATTTCACGCGCCAATTTGAGGTTTTATCATCGCATTTTCCGACCGTACATATACATACATATATATATATATATAGTCGCGAACGAATGCCAAGATCGTTTCGTCTGAGGACGTAAAAAAAAAAAAAAAAATATTCTCAATCCCGGCAAGAGACTGCGGAAGAGAATGCCATCGTACGCGATGTTACGAGAAGTACAGCGTGAAAAAAAAAAATCCATTGGTTCTTACGAGATCGTTACCGATCGTCTCTTAAAAATTTCATTAAAAGTTCATTTCACCACGAAACAACCTTCTGTGGAGTTTAAAAGAAAAAAAATTGATAAACAAAAAGAAGTATAGAGCTTTTGTTGGAATTCCACCCTTACTTTGTTGCAAAGATTTTTTCTCTTCGATTATTATGATGTAATTTTCCGTTTCATTAAAAAATTATTTCTCAACTATCAAAATTACATTTCCATGAATCTCAAATTTTTTTTTTTTTTTTTTCGTTAATAAAACAATACAACCGGACGATCAGATATTCGTTGGAAAATACACAAAGTCCAAGGGGTCTTACGTCGGAATTACGAATCGGGAAAGCCGGTCACGAGGATCGGGGTGAATATATTTGCGTCGCTCACAATCCCTACGGTCACGATAGGGCATCGATAAATTTGCTCGTTCAGGAACCACCGAATTTTCCACGTAATTTGCACATCGCCGATCAGAAGAGTCGCTCGATGAGAGTCGCTTGGTCATCCCCGACCGGAATTGCCGATCCCTTCAACGCCGATATACCAATCACGAAGTACGTCGTACAGTACAAAGAGGCGCGAGGTACGTATAAAAATTTCGATAATCTCGTCATGAATCTCATTGTCAAAAATATACATCATTCGATCGAAAAATATATACCTTCGTTTCATTGAACAACGTCAAATTTCATTTTTCGTTGATCGGGCAGATCGAATTTTTCGTTTTCTACTTTTTTGTTTTTGCTTCCTCATGGATTTAAAATTTCGTGCACACGCACGCGGAGTATAATTATAGGATTTCCGGTATAAATAAATATGATCTGAAATTTTGTGAAATTTTTGGAATCTCGCCACGATAATAATAATAAATTTACCGGGTATACGTATAGGAATGGCTCATAGAGAATTTGAGGCTCATGCAGAGATCTTGACGGTGTAACGAAATTTTCGCTCGTGTCAGGTTGTCTAGTTAGCCACATGTCAAAGTTGGCGATCTCTCGTCAGGAAACCTCGAGAGGGTATCAACCCTCAGCGGTTTCCTCTTAGTCGACGTTTGCATACACCTTCCCTTAGAAACATATACAGATACACCCGTATATATATATATATATATATATATATATACAACTAAATTTCTCGAGCATCCTAACATTCTAGTCGCGTTCTGAATACACACCAGGAATATATACAGGGCATTTTACGCGAATTTGTCCCAAGTTTCACCACGAGTTTTGGTCCAGAGAGATAGGCATTGAAAATGAAGAACCAAATATTCATTTTATTTCTCATAAAATACAAAATATAAATTACCAGTAACATATTGTGCAATGACGAGTGAATATATATGCAATCACAAGTACTGCAGTTTAATTTCGAAAAATAATTTTTATTAAATTCACTGTTAAAGATACGAATAGAAAATGTTTTCTTGAATGTAATGAAACCCAAAAATTTGAAAGTGATTTTAAGCAAAAAGAAAAGCGAATGGCTCGTTCATAGTTGAGCGAATCGTCTAAAAAAAAAAATGATTTTTTTTTTTTGGCGAGCTTGAAATATAGGTCGCGAGTTTGCATGAAATGGCCCACGTCATATGTATGTACATATAAGAGGAATACACAGGCGTTTTGTGCAACCGTAACTTATGCTCGGTGATGGAACAAAGGAAACATATCGTGCGTCTGAGATAAAACGGTAGAGTGACGTGTATATACGTGACGTCATATATGCATATACGTGACGTGTATATATGCAGACGTCAGGATACGCGAGAGATTGGTGTTTTAAAGAAATTTTTACAAAACGTGCTCGCAATCGAAGCCCGAAATATGCAACGTGAGCCCGAGAATCGTTGGAAAAGCGAACACTTTTTATTTCTCGTACTAGGAAAATTTCGCGGAGGGTGGGATGAGAATGGAGAAAAGTGTAGAAAATTGCAACAATTTTTTTTTTTCAGCCGTAATTTTTTTTCTATAAACCTGAATGGAAAGAAAACAATTTGTTTATCAAAGAGAACGAGATATCGATGATGCGTCGATCGTTAAGCTTTAAAATGGCTGCTGGTACAGTCCTGTAGGCCCAGCGTATTCGACCCTTAAAGCTTTTTAAAGTTAGTCACGACTATGCTATGATAATACGACCATCTTATATGCCTCACCAAAAAGCCCGCAACTCGTGTCTAACGGGTCTTTCGATGAGGACGTATCGTCTGAAACTTTGAAATAGCCTGATGCACAATATATCACATTCAGAAAATAAATAGGAAAAACGGGGCCGTACACAAACCGTTGGAATTTACAAGGTTAGAGGTTCAATCCGCAGTATATTCTCGTTTCGGATATCGACGATATATGACCCGTGATCGTATTTTTCATCGCGCAAAGAAAGTATCAAAGCGCGAGACCGTTGAAAAGTGAAATTTCATGAAGAAAGAGCGTAACGATTTTCCGCTCGTATGCCATAAAACGCGAACGTGAATTTTTTCATAACAATATAACAACGATAATACTGACGACTTTTTTCCATCGATGATAATAATAAATGACAATAATTTTCGTAAAGTCAATCGACGCTATAAGACCGTATGTCTTGTGTGTACCGAAAGATGAGTGGCATGACCACAACATGCAGCAGCAGGTGACCGGAGACAACACGTACGCTCTGGTAACGCAGCTAAAGCCCGCAACGACCTACGACTTTCGGGTATTCGCGGAAAATCATCTAGGAACATCAGCCCCGAGCGACATACTTCGTGTCAGTATCAATCATGTTTGCAAAAAAACAAAAAAAAAAAAAGAAGAAACAAAAAAAAAAAAATGAAAAACAGAAAAAAAACTAATCATGTTTCACGAAAGCTCATCTCGTATTGGTGGGAATTTTTGAGTTTGTCGATGCATCACGGGGATTTTTTTTCGATTGGGAATATCGCAGGCACAAACGGATGGCGAGGTACCCGGTGGTTCGCCGAGACACGTGAGCGTCGAGCCACTTGGACCGCAGCAGCTAAAGATCACGTGGCAACCCCCGGATCAATCAACGTGGAATGGAGAACTTCTCGGTTACACGATACTCTCGACGATTTTGGGGTAAATTTTTCGAAATTCCACCCGCAAATTTGTGATTTGCATTAATTTTAAAAATAATAACTCACCCGTTGATCATTCATTTGTCGCAGTGTTTTGTTTCTCATTTTTTTCATTTCTGAAGAATTTTTGATTTAAAAAACAAAAATATGTAGCACAATGCAACGAGTGAATTTTCATAGGGGCGACGAGCCATTGACGAACACGACGAGGGTGGGTATAACTGGGAATGGCGATGGTTCTTACCAGTACAGGCTCGCGGCCCTTCGAAAATTCACGCAGTACAGCATAGTCGTGAAGGCTTTCAATAACAAAGGTGATGGTCCTGGCTCTGACCCTATCATAACACAAACCCTAGAGTCTGGTACGTATAAGCATAGTAATATAATACGTATACGGGTTATATAGTTGAAGTGGATAGTACGGATATCAGTCTAGGCTACTGAACGCCTCGAATATGTATGGGACATTCCACGTCAACTCAGCCACCCCGTTTTTTTTTATTGTCTCGAAAAAATTATTCAGTATGGTCATTTCAAAGGACAATATATCCATGACATTTTACCAAAATTTCATCCCCTCACTATTGTTGGTTCTCGAGATAATGATTAATGAAGTCTCAATTTTGTAAAAATCATAATTTCGTAACTACTGATCGGATTTAAACGATTGAAAAGAGAATCTTTTTGATTTTTTTTGCTCTTTTCGAAAAAAAATATGTCATCATCGGATAAAAGCTCATTAGACATTTTTCGGAGTAAATTAACAAAAAACAATTTTTCCCTCTTCACTGATGCCTTGTTCCATTTTAAAAAAATCCTGCGGAGTTGTGTATTGCCTCCCTCTATCAGAAAAAAAAATACTGAGTAGAATTCCGATTGGCCCTTTCGTGAAAAAAAAAAAAAAATCGAAAAATTTTCCCGAAAACTGTCTAATGAACTTTTCTCCAATGACGGCATATTTTCTTTCAAAAAGGGTAAAAAAAATAAAAAAGATTCGTTTTTTAATCGTGAAAATCCGATCAGCCGTTACGAAGTTATGATTTTTACAAAATTGAGAATTTATTAATCATTATATCGAGAACCAACAATAGTGGGGGGATGAAATTTTGGTAAAATTTCATGGATATATTGTACTTTGAAATGCCTATACTGAATAATTTTTTCGAGACAAAAAAAAACGGGGTGGCCGATGAGTTAACGTGGAATACGACACGTCAACGCAGCCACGTCAACTCAGCCACCCCGTTTTTTTTTTGGTCTCGAAAAAATTATTCAGTATGGGAATTTCAAAGGACAATTTATCCATGAAATTTTACCAAAATTTCGTCCCCCCACTATTGTTGGTACTCGAGATAATGATTAAGAAATTCTCAATTTTGTAAAAATCATAACTTCGTAACGGCTGATCGGATTTTAACAACTAAAAAAAGAATCTTTTTTTTTTTTCCCTTTTTGAAAAAAAATATGCCGTCATTGGAGAAAAGTTCATTAGACAGTTTTCGGGGAAATTTTTCGATTTTTTTTTTTTTCCACGAAAGGGCCAATCGGAATTCTACTCAGTATTTTTTTTTCTGATGGAGGGAGGCAATACACAACTCCGCAGAATTTTTTCAAAATGGAACAAGGTATCAGTGAAGAGGGAAAAATTGTTTTTTGTTAATTTACTCCGAAAACTGTCTAATGAGCTTTTATCAGATGATGACATATTTTTTTTTTCGAAAAGAGCAAAAAAAATCAAAAAGATTCTTTTTTTAATCGTTTAAATCCGATCAGTAGTTACGGAGTTATGATTTTTACAAAATTGAGACTTCATGAATGATTATCTCGAGAACCAACAATAGTGAGGGGATGAAATTTTGGTAAAATGTCATGGATATATTGTCCTTTGAATTGCCCATACTGAATAATTTTTTCGAGGCAATAAAAAAAACGGGGTGGCTGAGTTGACGTGGAATGCGACGTATATATATTAGGGTGTGTCGAAGATGGATTCTTTTTCTTCGCTCCTACCACTCAAAACTTTAGGTCTTGACATTCAAAAGGTTCTCGTCCAAGGAGGGCGCTATAGCATGAAGTTCAGAGGTCGCTCAATTAACACGTAAAAAATATTGTTTTTCGTTCAAAATGATGTCAGGCAACCAAAAAATCGGCGATTTCTTTGTTTCTCGGCTTATTTGAAAGCATGACTCATCCCCTAAACGATAATAGGTCGTTTTTCGATTTACCTTGTTTCAATTTTTTTATGCTACTTTTCGACCACGATAATCACTTTTTCAAGTTTACAAAGTCTCCAAGGTATCAATGCGTCCAAAATGAATTGATGCAATTATTGATTGTTGATTCGATTATAAATAACCAATTCCAAAAATTGGTAAAACATACAAAATTTACCAAAATGAACATGGTTTTTTTTTTAATAAAATTGAATTCCGTATTTCCATATCTTTAATTCTATTCAAAAAACCATATTTATTTTGAGAAATTTTTTGTTTTAGCAATTTTTAAAATTGGTTATTTAAATTCGAATCAACAATCAATACTTGTAGCAATTCATTTTGGACTCATTGATACCTTGGAGACTTTTTAAACTTGAAAAAGTGACTATTATGGTTGAAAAGTTGCGTAAAAAAAAAAATTGGAACAAGGTAAGTCGAAAAACGACCTATCGTCGTTTAGGTGATGAGTCATGCTTTCAAATAAGCCAAGAAACACAGACGTTGCCAATTTTTTCGTTGCCTGACATCATTTTGAACGAAAAACAATATTTTTTACGTGTTAATTAGATCGGAAACCTAGATCCTCGTTGAGCGACCTCTAAAGTTGAAGCTACAGCGCCCTCCTTGAACGAGGGACCTCTTTAATGTCAAAACCTAAAGTTTTGAGTGGTAGGAGCAAAGAGAAAAAAAGTCCATTTTCGACACACCCCAATATATATATATATATATATTTAGTAAATGATGATCTACCCTTGCCAATTTTCCCAACCCTGCAACCTGCTGGGACCACCGGATAATAAGCCTTTTCCACTTGCTCTCCAATGGACATCAACATAGACTATTATATTACAGCAGAACTTTTTGCGAGCTTCCGAGTTTCGTTCAGGCACTCAAAGCCTGTCAACTTTATTCTCAATGACTTAGCCTCTCCTGCCCAATCAATACCCTAAAACGTGAAGACAGCTACACACACACACACACACACACACACACACAGAGATATAAATTTAACTATACTTATTCTCAAATCTCTCTGATCTACCTCCGGCTAGTCCAAATCCAGTATACATAAATGTTACAAGTAGCATCGTCAAGCGATGAATTCTCGTAGCTTTACGAGTGCGTTGAGAGTTAATCAAAATTCGTGTTGCTCGAGGTTGAAAAAGTCGAAAAGTTGTTGGTGAAAAATACGCAGCCTCGTGTTTATGGCGGAGGTAAAAGTTGTCCCGGGGCAGCCGTCGCCGCGTTGCAATAACTTTTCGTCGATACGATAACAACCTGTCCGGTGGACTGTTCGCATTTTTACCACACTTCGTTGCACACTGGATAGTTTCTCAATGTATACCGTACGTCCAAACAAACATATACCCTCGTCCGAATCGACCTCGTTTCGAGAACGGTCGTCACTCCGTAGCCAAGTCAGTGTTGATGGGAAGAAAATTAATTCTTCGCTGCTCAGAAATGCAGCGAGGAGCATTGCTGATGTGGCTAGGTTCGATAACGTTTAAAATTTAAAGAACGTGCGAAAATAACAGCTTTTTAAAATTCCTAACTGAACCGAGTAGATTTGGCTGAAAGCTTGCTGACTGTCCATTTTCATTATAACTCGTATCCGTATATTTTCCTATCGAATCTTTAACGTATATTTATATACTTGATGACACAGTGCCAAGCGCACCACCGCAAAATGTCGCTTGCACCGCTCTCACCGGGCAAAACATCCAAGTGACTTGGAAATCACCACCGAACGACAGAGTTCACGGTGTCATTCAGGGCTACAAACTCCTGTACGAACCAGCAAACGGCGTAACGGCCGAGATTCATGGCTCCAGAGAGACGAAAATTGCTCACGGACTTAGCACCGTTCTTCACGGTCTCGAACCGTACACGAATTATACGGTTCAGGTATTGGCGTATACGAGAGCCGGCGAGGGCGTTAGCAGCAATCCGGTTTCCTGCACCACCGAGGAAAATGGTGAGTGCGGCTTTTTTTTCGTAATATTGAAATTTTTTTTTTTTTTTTTTTTTTTGAAGAAATATTTGTTCAAAGGGCACCGGGGTCATCGAAATATGGTCAGGCACTGACAATAACGCTGGCAATTTTTTTTTTTTTTATGTCCGTTTTTTTTTTACTACGATTGAGGATATGGAAAATCTCTGCGAGATCGATTTTTCAGTATCGTCAACCGAGCGCGCGATTCAAATTTGAGCCGAAAAACTTAAAATTACGAAAAAGAATACAAAAATATCCAACGAAATAAAAAAATTAACGCTTCAATCCGGGACAACTATTCGAATTAAAACATTTTTTGACTGAACTTTGGGCTAATTTTTGGGAATAATTGTTTTTTTAATTTATTCAACTCTCATTACCACGCGAGTTCCAATATTCGTGAAAGATTCTTTGCGGGAAATAAAATTTTACCATTTCCCTTGTCCCGATTCACAGACGCGATTCTTCTCTTGCAAAAAAAAAAAAAAAAAAAAAAAATCAAAAGGTAAAATTTCGTTATCTCTCTGCGAGATACCGAATTATCGGTGAATCACCTGATGTTTATGTTACTCGTTAAAACTTGAAGATGCTGAAGTAAAAAAATATTCTGTTGGTAAGCCCTCGTTCGGCAAAGCCTCCGGCCACCGGCACTCTGAATATAATACTATTTCATAGTTTGTGTGTGTTTGCCCTGTCGCGAGATCACGAGCATCAGCAATTTCATCGTGTTGCGGTCTTACTCCGGGGGTCAAACATTTCAAACATTTGCATGAACGTTATAGTACACCGCCGCTGTTTTCCCTCGTGGCATATTTATACGTATATATATATATATATATATATATATATATATATATATATATATATATATATATATATGTATATATATGTGCATAGAAATCTCCCCCTCTGGAGTTTATATACGAGAGCATCATCTTCCATCGAGAGGCGCGTTTATCATTGGGCTCTTGAAGTTCTCGGGCATAAAACGTGTCGACGTTACGAGGGAATACCTCTTGGTCTCCCATGTGAAACAGAGGATCGAGAGTATTAACTACGAGTCTCTGGCAGTTTACCCACCCTTATAGCCTTGTAATCCCGTAATGGGGAGCCTTGTTTATATGGCGCAGCACTGAAAACTGCACGTATATAAAAACTTGCCCTTTAATCATAAACGAAAGTTTCGGATGCGTTAAATTAGTTTTGCCTTAACTCGATTTTCGTCCTCAGAGGAATGATACTTTTTCACCGAATTAACCCTTTCTCGTAGCCACATAATATATATAAAGGGTTGAAAGACCGACGGTGGTAGACGCGCGGTCGGTGTTCGCGGCTCTGGCGATCTTCCAAGTTAAGCAGAAATGGCCGAGGCCACTACTTGGATGGGTGACCGCTTTGCCGTGCACTGTCCTGGCGCGCCGACTACCGAGCGGGGGAGGCAGTATTACTGATAGTCAGTAAAAATAAGGGCGTCTGTATCGGCATGGTTTTTTTTCATGTCCACGGCGAATGCGATACAGTTTGTAGCTAAAAAGCAGCTGCGGGGATGCTATGGAATTTAGGTTAGCTTAGCGAAGTGCGGGTAGGGAGCGATAAGGAGGCAATCAAATGGCAAGGGGTAATATACGTAAAAATCCGCAAGGGCATACGTTGGAACGCACAAATAAAAAAAAAAAAAAAATGAAATATACAATCTTTTATAACTTTTGGAATTCGTTAAGGAGGTTCAGTGATGACCATGCTAGTGAACTGAGAGTCTATTTTGCGCCGCAATACCGGTACGGTTTAGATATAATGTATATGGCCTATTTTTCGAAAAATATTTTTTAAGCATTGAATTTCGAGTTTCTTGTCATTTTTATAATGAGGAAAAAACTCAATAATCTACTACTTGACTTCAGTAGTACGCCATATGTTTGACGTTTGGCATCGTCGTATTATCGATGGCTGTCATCTGTCTCCCGTGTGATGTGCCCGGCTTGTTATTTTTTGTAGCCGGTAAACATGGAGATCAACACAAATGCGTTAAAAGGTTTTCAAACGAGAAATGGAATTGTACCTGAAATCCAGTGTAGAGACGAAGATAGGTTTTGTCGCAAAAACATCAAGAAGTGGAGAGACAATATTGCGAATGGAAATAAAAAGCGTCGCGTTGAGGTTAACCTCAATGCAGCTCCACCGGCGTTTCCTTTTATATGGCGGTTTTTTCACGCTGAATTTATATATATATATATATATATATATAGATGCGTTGTATACATGTCGGGAGAAAAATTGAGGTGCTTTGGCTACAAATGAAAGAACTTTAAGTAAATATTGACAAAAGGCCCTTTAAAATCTCCATCCAAAAAAATGAACGACTTCGCACATTTATATTTTTAATTTGCGTTAAAAATATAAAATATCCGATAGATGATTCAAATTTGCGCGGGTATTCGGCGTTGCCAAATTTCGACCAAGATGGTTGCTGTTACGTCACGTGAAGTCTCGCTCTCCGAATATTTCGGATTTTCTCGACTTTATTTATCAATTTCTTGCTTATTATTGCGGTAAAATTATCAATTCAAGCTGCCTTATTGATCACAAAGACTCAAGGACCGCAACCATTAGTTTCTTTTACATGTATCTTGGCTCTAGGTAGCATAAAAAAATCGATATATGAGAGCACAGACAGATTTTGTCGAGGATTTTGTAGTCCACGTGTGATAAATTCATCAACTTTAATAATTAATATCTCGGAAACTGTACGGTAAATTTCGTGCAGACTTCGCATACGCATGTACGAAAGTCTCGTCAATGCTATAAAAAAAAAAAATCAGATTTTTATCTTGGATTCGCTCCAATCACTGAACCTCCTTATGGTATTCCTTGCGGCGGTCGGTGGTGGGAGTAGGCGCGAACATTGATAGGACATCTGGAGTTTTTCGTTTATCAGATGGAAATGTGGCTATTATAGCATTATTATGTCATCTCCATAAAGTGCCTTATAAATTTAACGATTTTCAAACGCATAATTTTTGGATTAATGTTCGGTAACTTTTGGCTTGAAATTTTTCAATTATTTTGGGACGTATCTGTACTCCACTGCAGAAAAAAAAAAAAAAAAAAAAAAAAAAAACAGTCAAACGGTATTCGGGTTCGCGCAAGGAATTCCTTCAATTGATGCGTCAATGTCAAACGCACAATATTGATCATGGATCAAAAAATTTAAAAATAAAACTGTCGACAATTAAGAATCTGAATTTTCTACGCGCGTCTTTGCCAGTTCCCGATGCACCCGAGCGGGTCAAGGCAGTCTCGAGCGCCGACAATTCGGTCATTATTTCCTGGCTACCGCCGAGACGACCCAATGGAATGCTCACGAAATACACGGTTTACATCAGGGCATTGGATCAGGGCCAGGAAGGAAAGATAATCAAAGATCAGCTTGGAGCTCAAAAGCTTCACTACGAGGCTGTTGGTCTCAAGTTGCGCGAGTCGTACGAGGCTTGGGTCACGGCATCGACGAAAATTGGCGAAGGACCACGCACGCCGATCATCAAACTTCAGCCAAGCACATCGGGTGAGTAAATCGCACACTGATAATACCGCGACGTTCAAACGAGTCAAGTGCTCTCACATCGAGGACATACTCGAAGGCGCTTTGAGCGATAATTTTCACATAATCAGTACCACTCCAGAACGACTCGTTCACCCATTTCTCTCGTGACGCTTACTCGATCATCGACCATATCGGTGTTGGCTGATTATAGAAGCCTAGTATCGTGACTCTACTGCGTAAAACGACGAAGAAATCTCTCTTTCTCGCGTGTACTTTAGTGGTGCAAAAAAAAAAAAAAAAATCTTTGTCAAATCGATAATCCACTCGCAAGCCTCTGGGCCATTTGTTCGCGCTTCCTCTCACATGAGGATACTTCGAGAGCTTCGTCGGTGGAGGACGATTTATGAACCGCTCATTTTCCCGTTATACACTATCCACTCTGTGTGACCCTTTGTGTTTTTTTTTTTTTTTTTCGTACTCCCGCGTGTATCATCGTCGTCATCGCGACACGAATTCCCTTTTATTTCGTCGTACGCGAGAAGAAAAATGGATTTCCCGCTCGTTTTAACGTCTTTGTAGGAGTTATCACCTAATATATTTTCAATTTCACGAAAACGAGTCGACCGAATGAAATCGCCTGCATCAGAAGCAATTTTTCACAATTACTTCTGTTCCTCTCCTCTCTCTCTCTCTCTCTCTCTTTCTCTTTATCTCGGCCTCTCTCGAGCATCAATCGACTCCTTTGTTCGCGGCAAACCCCTCTCGGGGGAAAAGGGTGAGGCACGAGACCCCAGGAAAATGGGAGCAACGAGAGAAAGAAATAATGAACAATCTTGTTGGAGTTTATTCATCGAAGGATTCACATATATATATATATATATATATAACTCGTTCTTGGTTATACTCGAGGAAAACTTTTTAACAAAACTTTATACCTCTTGTTCCTCTCGTCTATAACGCGTAGTCTCTGTGAGCAATCCCTCTTACTCTATCCATTGCTGGACTTACCATCTTCCTGGAAGGAGATTCAATTTTCCTATGATCCTTCGATGCATATATATATATGCTTAAGCACTCGATTTCCGAGAATGAATAATTGGATACAGAATCCGAGATAAAGTATTTTCTCATTAAGCACAATATGCCTTTCCCGGAGGTTTTCCGCCCCCGTACAGCCAACTGTTTCGCATATTATGTACAGTAGGGTGTGCGGAAAAAAAACAATTTTTTTTTTTCGGTTGCATCCACCAAAAAAAGTTGAAGTAAGGTAAAAAAAGAAGAATCCTAAAACGGGAGGTCAAAAAAAAATTATTTCGAACGGCGCATTGCATTTGAATATTTTCCATAAGAATAACACAGGAAAATATTGGGATTTCTGAATGTGGTAGTGCAACTTGTCAGAAAAAAATCACACAAAGATGTCATTAACATATTCTCATGGAGAATCGAATTCCCTGCAAAAAAAGTTCTTACGAAAAATTAGCTCAGAACAACCGTTCAAGTGGAATATAACGCGAATGAATATAATGGAAATAACGCTGTCTGAAATTGAATTGATAGGAAAAAAAATAATTCAAAAGGCTGTAAAAATCGAATTTTTCGCTTTACGAAAAAACTTTTTGGGGGTTTTTTGTCGAGAATGTTCTGCTCTAACATACTTGCATGAAATTGTTCTCAAAATATTTCTTTTATGCAAAAAAAAATCAAGTACAACAAGAAATATAAAAGAAACGACGTTCATCATTGATCGTGTTTCGAAAAGCTTTATTCAACGAATTTGGTTTAATAAGATAGAATAGGTTTTTTTTTTACATTATAATGCTTAATAATCATCGTTTCTTTTTTTAAGAGTCTGTTTGTTGCAATTAGGGTATTTCTATCGATAATTTTGCACTATGCCCAATAAATATTGTAGCTGCTCTTAGTTTTTTGTTAATGAACCGTTATATGCTTCTATCAAAGCGACGTTGTTAGAGCAGAACATTCTCTACAAAAAACTCCCGAAAAGTTTTTCCTAAAGCGAAAAATTCGATTTTTACAGCCTCTTGAATTATTTTTTTTCCTATCAATTCAATTTCAGGCAGCGTTATTTCCACTATATTCATTCGCGTTATATTCCACTTGAACGGTTGTTCTGAGCTAATTTTTCGTAAGAACTTTTTTTGTAGGAAATTCGATTCTCCATGAGAATATGTTAATGACATCTTTGTGTGATTTTTTTCTGACGAGTTGCACTACCACATTCAGAAATCCCAATATTTTCCTGTGTTATTCTTATGGAAAATATTCAAATGCAATGCGCCGTTCGAAATAATTTTTTTTTGACCTCCCATTTTAGGATTCTTCTTTTCTTACCTTACTTCAACTTTTTTTGGTGGATGCAACCGAAAAAAAAAAAAATTGTTTTTTTTCCGCACACCCTAATGTACAGGATACTCGGTGCTAATTCCAACCAAGTCTGACCCCGATCATCATGGATCTGATCCATTGTTTTCTCTTCTTTGCGAAGGAAGCTCTGTCTTGGCAATTTTCTTTTGTTACCAGTTGTTCATCCCAGAATGCTCGAAACGTTCTAAATATCCGGGGAATTGAATTCAGAAAATATTGACGGATTGATTGATAGGTGCATGTGATGGAGTCCTTTGGGGAATAAAAATTATTGAGACTATTGGAGAAATTGTGCTTGGAAAACTATTGAATGAAAGTAGCAATGTCCCCTGAAAAGTGCCTTGGATGATCATCGACTCAATCTATCGCTGTAAAACTGGCTCTCAAGGACTATCGATGAGAGTCCAATCTTTCTGAGCTATTCTAGACTCAATTATGTAAATCTAGGATCGTATGTATACTCGTCATTTTTACACTAAAGTTTCTTCTTTCGTTCGTCCAAATAATAATTAACGTTCATCAGTAACTGTTGACTACACGCAGATATACAACTTGTCATTGCTCCTCACTGAATTAAGTGTACGTTTTACGTTGAATAAGCATGGAATACCCCATACAATTTCGTGAAAATACATCCATATGTATATAATTTTGACGAGATTTTCTCGTTTTTCTCCGTCAAACGCACGACTTATCTCATATCTCGTTAAAGAGAAGACACGACGTTGGTAGAGCGGAGACCCACTTTCTTATTCCCCCGTTGAGCCGTTGCTCGCTCGGCTGCCAGGACAGAGAAAAGGTAAATACAAAGCGTTAACGAGCAGTCGCGCAGGATATAATGGTCCTTTTTTTTTTCTCTTCATCCCCAGCTTGAATTCAAAAGAGCCTTCGCGATTCATTTCCGCCGCGTATACCTTTTGCGCTCGTTCGTTCTCTCTCTCTCTCTCTCTCTCTCTCTTTCTTTCTTTCTCTCTCACTTTATTCACACAAGGGGAACCCCCCAAAGCATCGCGCACATAATCGCGAAAGGAATTCGCGAATTCCAAAGTAGAATCTTTACCTCAGATCGACCCGGAAAGCTAAATTCGATAACGCGCAGATCCTTGGTATTATAGTCGATGCATAGAAATTATATTGACGATTATCTCGAAACGGAGCAATTACAACTTTAATTATAAAAAAAAAAATTATTGCAATCAGTCCCAGCGGCCATTGTGTCCTTTGGCGTGCCAGTTATAACACCGTGGCGAGTCGACGTTAATCTCGCTTGCCTCTCGGTTGGCGTGCCATTGCCGAGCGTCGAGTGGCGTCACGGAGACGCTAAATTGCTGAAACATCAGAGGTGAGCTTACCAGTGATCGCGCCTTTTTTCGATACTGAATCTTTCGTACATGCGTATTTAACGTGCAATAATATAATTTGCCGATTGGTGCGCGATAATGAATTGTCAGAATAAAAGTGACAATGTCAAAACGGACAATGACGATCGAAGGATGCAATATTGCTCCAGCGTAATCATTGACAGTTGCTACTTATTTTTTCCTAAATCCATTCAATTTATTTAAGTTTATTTTTTAATTGAATTTCAATTGAAAAAAAAATCCATGCATAATTCGTGTCTCGAAACACTCGACGAAGCGTCGATAATTGAACAAAAGTATTGTCGTTATTTTGCGTATCAAGATACGACATAGGACCCGACAACACATTGACTATGCGAAACGTACAAAGAACACAGGAGGGCAATTACTCGTGTCACGTGAAGAACAACCTTGGCTCGGACGTGATCGTTTATTCCCTCCAGGTGCAAGGTAATGACTGCTTGCGAAACTCTTCTTCTTTTTTTTTCTTTTTTTTTTTTTTAACTCTTACAGATTATACCATCCAACCGCGATTGCCCGTATAGACAGATTTAATACGCAGATTGTTGTTATTTGAATCCCTGTGTTCGAGCATAGCACTCAATAATATCCCTTACACAAACGGAATACCTTTGAGTATCAGTCGGACACAAAGCTCGACCCAATCAATAAGCCTCGAGGCTCTCTCGGGGCCTCCTCGCTGTGCTGTCTCTCCGTGTGCATGTGTGAACCACCTGGCAATCCAATGCTAATTAATTTATGCGCGAGAGCAATGGAATTTGCAATATCGAGGAATCAATCAATAGACGGAGATCCCCCCTCATGGGCTGGTTCCCCTCTCGCTCAATTATTTTTGCAACGAAAATCGTGTTTTATTTTTTGCCTTTCGCCATCATAAGCGATTCTCTTTGTTCGGGAAAGATCGCGATATGTGTAGATGCACAGAGAGACCGGGAGAATTTGCAAATGCTTCAAGTTCACGGGTAAAAAAAAGTCTATTGGGCCACGCGGGAAATTCTCACTGGTATATAACTCTTCTACCGAGCAAGTTATATTACGAAAGTTTAATCGAGGCAGTAACGCGTACACCGCGACAATAACGACCAGGAAAGATAAATATATATACACAGGTATATGCGGTTATACATTCGGAAAAGCTGATGCATATTGTCTCAAACTCTGACGAATTTGGCTAGCATATCAGGAGTGTAGCGGAGAGCAACAATCCATTTTCTCCCGGGGTTTCTTCGTGAAACTTCACGTTGACGTATATGCGAGAGTTATAGCGCAAATTTGTGCCAGCACGTATAATTGCGTTACGATATTCCTCGAAGAAATTCAACAATAGCGGACAAATCGATGCTCCATTTTATTCAAGGACCTGCAATCGAAGTCCCGATTTGTTTGAAGTTACCATTTTTTTTTTCCCAAGACTTTGCACAAGCTTAAGGATGTACCTCTGTTTGTTTGCGGGACGAGTCGTCCGAGGGGGGTCCCTATGCTTATACACAGGCAGGGCTCAGTGGTGCCAACGTCAAATCCTCACTCATCTCGACCAGTTAATTTATTTTCTCGAAATCAAAATTAGAACTTTGAGGTTTCGTTTCAATGCTATTCGATAGTAAGTGGCATTAATAACAACGTATAAAAATTATAGTAATATGCTCCTGTATGTTTTTGAAATATTAACGTTTATGTTGCAAAAAAAAAATTAAAAATTCACGTTTTCCCAGCTTCAACTCCAAACGCTGTCCGAACTATTCAAGATAGGGAAAATTGCCCAATAAGAATTTTGTAGAGAATAAAATTTTCTATAAAAAAGTCCGCGACGGTATACATAAAAAGTCAATAGCGGATGAGTGAGAGGTGTCCGAAGTGGCGTGACGATGAAGTGTGATTTTTGTAAAATCGCAGAATAGTAGACCCATTAGATGTTAAATTACATATCACCACGTTAGCATTGAATTAAAAATTCATAAAAATTCATACGTTAACGGGGCACAACGAAAAAGCCATTACCGCCCAAAAAACTTTATTTATAGCTAAATTCAAATAAAGCCACCGACTTGAAATGGTTTTTTTTTTAAATTATTTTCACAACTTTGGACGCCTCCCACGCCTCAATAATTAACTTTAGATATATGCCATTGCGGACTTTTTTGTAGAGAATTTAGTTACCTATAAAATGATTTATGAGCAATTTTCCTCTATTATGTATAGTTTGAGCAGCGTTTAGAGTTGAAGTACAAAAAGAGCGAAATTTTCATTGTTTCTATTTTTCCCTTGCCAAAATGTATAGAGGGATAATAACGCACATTTTATAAGTTATTACTTATGCCATATACTATGAAAAGACGCTAAAAAAATTCCAGGATTTTATTCTGAAAAAAAAAAGCCTGATTCGACAAGTTGAGTTCGGCAACATTGTCCGTCGCGTCTAAAATCGACAGCGAACGCCCGTTTTTTTTTCAGCATTTTTAAACATATTACATTTAATTACTCAACGAAAATTCTCCTAATTAAGGTGAGCTTTCGCACACGGTTTTATTATACATAGATCTAGGTCATATGATTTTTAAAAGGTGCTGGCATTTCGAGTTCGTGAATTACAGAACGATTGGAACCTGTTTTTCGTGTGCGCCCATAAGAACGCATGTTAAATAATGTTTTTTTAAACATTTAATATCTCGAAAACGAGGCTCCTAATCTCATTGAATCTTTGCACACACGTTTTGGGGATAAACACTAACAGGCTGTAAAAATTTCAAGTCGATGACATTAAATCGATATAACAGAGGAACATCCTTAAACGTAAGCGAGTATAAATGCAGATAGATGCACCTCAGATCCTGGCAAACGCAATGGAAGTCGATCGACATTTGCAACCAAAGCCCCTCCGTGCATTCATACGTACAAACGTAGAAGCATAGATAGACAAAGTCGATGGAAGATCCTTTAAGGTTGTTTAGAAGAAAATCGCGTCTTATGAAAAAAAAAAAACATTTGAAATTTACGCGCAGTGTGTAATTGAATATTTGAACTATGTCTCTATGAAATTTCAAGTCAGCTTGGAGCAGCTTATTTACGGAGTAAAAAAATTTCAAAGTTGGGTACTTTTGAGGCCCGACTATATACATAGCCTCTAATGGACAGAGCCATGCGCGATCTCAATAAACTAAATAAAAAATGTTGTCTTCACCCGTCTACAATTTTTTTTTAAATCAAAATCTGGTTACGCGTTTAGTTGTAATATTTTTAAAAAAGCATGCTAGTATCAGGGTACATCAATGCTTCCTATATATGCTCTACACGCAATGGTAGCTAACTTTGACACGGAATATCTCGAGTTGGGAACGGTCAATCTGCTTCAAATTTCACGAAAAGTTGGGTACTAGCATTCTCTTTGTCCACTATAAATTTCAACAAATTCTCATTATAAACATTTGAACTATGTCTCTGTAAAATTTCAAGTCAGCTTTGGAGCTTATTTATGGAGTAAAAAAATTGCAAAGTTGGGTACTTTTGAGGTCCAACTACATAGCCTCTAATGGACAGAGCCATTGCGCGATCTCAATAAACTCGCGATATATCTAATCGTGGCATTGAACTTTTATCGAAAAAACGAACTCTGAAATATTCCGCGTGGATCAGTACCAAAATCGTCTTATAAGCCTTTTAAGGTGGTTCGGTCGAGTTTGGCCGAAGTCAAATTTCATCCGTAATTCAGATTTATTTACGTACAATTTAACCATATGAAAGCTATGATAAATTGAATTGTTGCATAAAAAAATATTACAAGCTTCTTTTAGGGTGTAAATAATAAGTTAATAATTAATACCCGGAATAATGACAGACTCAACTTGACTCATTCTCTACGTTAGGGAGCGAGCTAATCTAACCTTACGCATAAAGTTACTAGATTGCATTCGCGAGTTTTGTTGTATGCTTTAAAACAGTATAATGAAGAACAGGGGAGAAAAAAGGCTCGTCTCGAGGCAAGTACAGTTGAATCAACGGCCAGTATGCAATGAACTCGGAACTCGTCTAGTTGACATTGTATATCTTGCCGAACAACTCAAATGTGACAGTTGTTCAGAACCACTTTTGCTGGCGTTCATCGAATCTGAAGTGAGACGCGGATTAGCTTCGATTTTCACATGTTTTTTCCCCTAGTCTTCTGCTAGCGAGCAGATCCGGTGTATGACAAGGACAGAGACCGCGGACTCGCATTAATTATTGAAATAAAAAAAAAACCGTACGGTAAATCGACTTAAATCTTTGGTAAATATCTCTTATAGATATCAACCATTATTGTGGTATGTTTTTTTTTTGCCCTTAAACGATTAATTTTTCGTGTATACTGAAATTTCGATAGTTGGCGTGCCATCTGAGCCTTATATGCCCTATAAGAGCAATGTTAACTTATTTATTAATTACGCAAAAACTACACGGTAAATTAATTTGAAATTTTGCAGACATGTAGAGCAAGGTCAACTCTTTTGATTAAATGCAAAAAGACAGGGTGTTAAACGTGAACCTCAATTCGACCGAACTACCTTAAGCATAGGAAAATCTCCCCAACTCCGATTCATCCCCGCCCAACTTCTGAACAACCTTAATTGGCAAACTTTGTGTGACAAAGTTCCACCGACTCCGCCGACTCTACTGGCCACCGGTACGACGATGGACGCGGTGCAGTTACAATGGAAACAGGGGGACAACGGTGGTGCGCCTATCAAAGGTTTCGTGCTTGCTTATCGACGCGAATTCGCCGAATGGGAGGAGGTAATGCTTGATCGTCGCGCCAGCACGCATCTTCTCGGTGGTTTGCAATGCGGCACGAAGTATCAATTCACACTGGCGGCGTTCAATCGTATCGGTAGCGGTAGCGCGAGTCAGACCGTGTCGGCAAAGACGAACGGTTCTAAGCCGCTTGCACCGGCGAAGCAGCATCTCATCAGGATTAACGCGACGTCGGTGCTTCTGGAAATGGCCACTTGGCAGGACGGTGGTTGCCCACTTTTGTATTTGGTCGTTGAGTACAAAAGGCTGCCGGGTGATTGGCTACTGGGTAAGTTGAATATATTTTTTTTTTTTTTTCGCTTGTCCTCGTAATCGCTGACTCATCCAATGAACAATTCGATCTCTCGGAAATGGTCTCATTGCGGGACAACGCGAAGAAGGGAGGGTTTAATTTGCCTTAAACTGTTTTGGGGGGCATGGATAAATTGAGGCCAATTATCAATTCCTTGTTCCAATAATCAGTTGATACGGCACAACGACGAATCAGTCAGCGGATCAGAGTCAATTGAGGTGAACAATTATAATTGATCAGCGATGACCTAATTGAAAATCGTTTTACCGTGAATTTGTTGTTCAAATAAAAAAATACCAAAGGCCAAATACTAAATTGTTTCAGGCTGCAAATATAAATTTGTTGCTCCAATTCTCATCGAAAAAAAAAAAAAAAAACACGACCCACTGAATTAGCGCGTCCCAGTAAAGGATCTCTCTCCATTATTTTCCTGGTTCCCGGCGCCTACGAATTCCATGCTCTTGCCCTCCCCAAGTGACGAAGACCGAGGAAGTAAAACGTCGAGACAATGGGGGATTCTAATCAATGCGTTTGTATAGTTTCCAACAACGTTTCGCCCCAGTCGAGGTTCCCTATAGTGGACCTGCAGAGCGGAACTAGTTACGAATTGAGGGTAACCGCTTACAACAATGCCGGCTCGACCCAGGCGGAATACTTGTTCAGTACACTGAGCTCAACGGGTAACACGAGGATTTACGGTAGTCCGACTCACGCGAGCGAGGACACACCATTGTATCTGGATCCTCAGGTTCTCGCACCGAGCGTTATATCCGTCGTTGCGGTCATACTGGTCATTGGTGGTGTTTGCTTTTGCCTCAGAACACGTGAGTAGAGCTTCCTCGTTCAGTTATAATGGGGTAGCAAGAGCGACGGCTCGGTTGTGACGTAGTACAAATGTATATCAAGATATACGAATTCTCGATAAGCAGCGCGGTTTATGACAGTTGGATGCGGGAAAGGTCAGAGGGCAAGATGTCTTTCCAGAGACAAAAGCTAAAAAAAAAACCTTGTTCATACGCGATAATTGGGTCGTCACCGTCAAAATTCGTTTGCTAATTCTGTACAAATGGGACGGAAGAAAGGATATTTGATTTGCATTGTAAATTGACTCTCTGGTTTTAGCCCCGAAATTATATCGAGGGCTTAGGACCAGAAAGGCGTAACCCACAAAAAACGGACTATACTGCCATAAGGGCGTATCCCCAACTTTAACACGGAAGTTCCATAAGAGCAAAATTAATCAGCCTACAGCCAGAAGGGCGTAAGCCCACACTACAATACTGCCAGAAAGGCGTAAGCCACGAAAAATAAAAAAAAAGTGGCTTACGCCCGTCCGGCAGATCATTCATCATTTTTTTCCGGATTTAAATCGCCTGATTACAGCCAGACGGGCGTAACCCTCTTTTTTTTATTTTTCGTGGCTTACGCCTTTCTGGCGGATAACTGGTCAGTTTTTTCCGAATTTCGATCGTCTACTTACTGCCAGAAGGGCGTTACGCCAAAAAAATTGAAAACGTGATGTGTGTGTGTGTGTGTGTGTGTGTAAAATTTTGAAAATGTTGAATAGATTTGAAAATTTTTGAAAAATTTAAAAATTTTGGAAAATTTAAAAAATTTGAAAATATTAAAAAATTTGAAAAATTTGAAATTAAAAAAAAAAATTTTTATTTTGAAAAATTTGAAAATTTCGATTATTATGCGACAACGACTAAATATGCGCATGCAACCATTTTGCAAATGATATATTTCGTTTTTGTTTATATTTCGCATTAAAAAATATTAGCAAATAGCAAATAGTTTCCTGACCAGCAACTGCCGAGTTTTTCTGACCAGCAACTCGTCAGTCTGCCAAGACTGGCACTGAACAGATTTGCGTTACACACCTAGTCTGGAACTCGACAGTTTACTGGCCATCAACTGGCCAGAAAGATGGAAAACTGGCCAGCATCTTACACACATTACGTTTTCAATTTTTTTTGGGGTAACGCCCTTCTGGCAGTAAATAGACGATCGAAATTCGGAAAAAACTGACCGGTTATCCGCCAGAAAGGCGTAAGCCACGAAAAATAAAAAAAGAGGGTTACGCCTGTCTGGCTGTAATCAGGCGATTTAAATCCGGAAAAAAATGATCAATGATCTGCCAGACGGGCGTAAGCCACTTTTTTTTTCTCTCCGGGTTACGCCTTTCTGGCAGTATTGTAGTGGGCTTACGCCCTTCTGGCTGTAGGCTGATTACCCACACAGCATTAGATATTCATTGTACATATTTTGCATGTTCCAGAAAAAATATTCGAATGTTCATAGAACATTCACTTTTATCTGAGGTATATGTTCTGGATGTGTAATGAACATGACAATGTCACCCCAAAATGATATCTGCAAAATGTCGATGGGAACATTTAAAGGATATTTATACTGTATACACGAATATACACGAATATCGTGTACATAGTATGCATGTCCTTTAAATGATCCCATCGACATTTTGCAGATATCATTTTGGGGTGACATTGTCATGTTCATTACACATTCAAAACATATCCCTGAGATAAAAGTGAATGTTCTATGGACATTCGAATATTTTTTCTGGAACATGAAAAATATATGTACAAGCATTATTATTATTTTCAATGCCTTGGGCATGGTGAACACACAATCAATAAAATACAGTTTAAAAACTTAATTGAGAAATAATAAATACGACGAATAAACGTGGTGAATCACCTGATGCATAAAAGGTTAACAACGCGCGAGGACTCGTCTAACATAACCTAACACAAATTATAAACTAGAAGAGGTGGAAATAATATATCAAGTCGAACTATATTTACAATTCCTATTATGAATATAATACTCTCGTACGTACACGCGTCAATTTGTAAAATAATTTTCCTGGTTTATTCTTAAAACACGTGCGGCGACAAACTTTCGTGCGCGGGATTGAGTGAGAATGAAGCCTTTATTCGCACGGTAACAGCACTGCACTTCCGCTGGTTGCTTTCTTCGCTGAAAAGTCACGTGAGCAGATATCCTCTTGGATTGGCCGTCGATCGCAGCGCAACTCATATTCTGGCGCGAATTTTGAAACGTAAAACAGCGAAAGCTTTCTGTAATACGTTCTCAAAATAGATAAATAGCTCTGTATACCTTCTATCTTATATTATTCATCGTACTTATTCATATATATAATAATTTTATCAATTTTTTTTACTCGTTTTTCAACTAAATTATTAATTGATTAAAAATGTACCTACATAATTTTTTCCAACCCAATTGAACGTAGTTATTCGATAATTATTATATATACTGTTTATAGTGAACGAATATGCTTCAGAAATCACACTTCTATGCAAGTCCGTGAGCTGTGGGGGTATCAGAATCTTCAATTACGGATTCGAACATTTGAAAACATACGGGGAATATATAACGACGAATATCCCGGAATGTTCTAAAAACGCATATACATATAATATTCATGATATGCTCGTAAATGAATATCCTTCCGGGTATGTACATAAAATATCGTTTTCACATGCACGATATTTTTTTCACATTGTGCACTTATTTTGTACATACGGTGAATATCTAATGCTGTGTGGGTAATTTTGCTCTTATGGAACTTCCGTGTTAAAGTTGGGGATACGCCCTTATGGCAGTAAGGTAATGAAAAGTCGAAAAACAGTGGGTTACGCCCTTTTGGTCCTAAGCCCTCGATATTATACACGCTTCATCCTTGCGCAAATTCACCCGAAGTAAAGAACCCTCGAGCTATGGAGGAAGACAAAAAAAAAAAAAAAAGCAATGAATCATTCCTCTCCGCTCTGACCGACAGACTCGGCTCGTACGAGAGGATCAAACGATCCAAGCTCGCAGAATCAGGCTGCCCTCGATAACAAGCACAATATGGAACAGAGAGAACAGTATTACGCGACTGTGAGAAAACCCGGTGCACAGTCGCCCTGTCGCGAGGTGAGCGCCCTGGAACGCATACCCGAATATTCCGAAGACATTTATCCCTACGCAACGTTCCATCTTCCCGAGCAGGAAAATCTCTCGGCCAATGCCAGCAGACACGCGTATTTCTACGAGAGAAGCGAAACCATGCTGCAAGGTGCCCAGGTATATTGGCTAAACGTTCGGCTAATCAAACTCCAAAACGAGCGGGGCATAGCGAATGATTCGCGAATCGTTGAACGAACGAATTACGGACACATAGCAAAAAAAAACTGAAATTTTAAAATATGTTTTGTCACGGATCGGGCGTTTGATTGGCTTTTCGCAGCTGGATCAGATTTTACGTTACGCTACGCGTGCATTCGTTAGGTCCGATCTGATTGTTTTTTTTTTCTTTCTCCAGTGTGACGTTGATCAGTACATGAAAGTACGCGGACGGGCAAGACGCAAATCAAAATCATTCAAGTCCGAGTCCGAGGAGTATGACACCCTCGGTTCGGACAGCGACACCGAGGTCGGCACGAGCAGTCGCACCGAATCATCGAATCATCTCGATGACTCGGGACCTGCCTCGATAATAGCCCGCTCACCGGGTCCGAATTCGGGTCCTCAGCGCGGCAGAGAACAAAGACTTGCCCTTTTCCCAAGACCGGTTCATCATAGTAAGTTAGTATTCGGTCTTTCTGTGTTTGCATCGTCAGCTTAATCTCTAAACTACGGACAATTATTGTCCAATCGCTCTGATACTAATTGACTCATGATCACACGATCTATATCGATCCTTCCTCTCTTTTTCTCTCGTTCTATCCCTTTTTTTTTCCATTCCTTTACTCTCGTCGAAACCTGCTCTTCTCTCTCTCTCTCTCTCTCTCTCTCTCTCTCTCTTGGCTCTTCGTTACTGGCTGCTTCACAGATGTGCTGTACCACACCCACGAATCAAGTACATCAACCGAGCCGTCACCAATTTCTGAGAGGAAAACATTTCCAAGGCCGGAGAAACCGAGGTACGTATTCAATGATAAACATATTTACATGGATATGGAAAACACTTTTGCTCGCTTCCTATACGTAGTTCGGACTTTGGTCAGATGCGTGTCAGATGCCCGGAACATCTGCGCGTGCAATCAAATCAGTGAATTCGCTCGAACTTTCGTAAATTTTAAGCTATCGAGTCGAAACTTTTTGCACAAATATAATATGGTCAAAGAGACCAAGTATGCTCGGCATTGAATTTGGCTTAGAAACGCTCGAGGGATTTCGGATTTTTAAAAAATTTTTGGAAATTTTCTATTCAATATTTTTACGCGCTCCAACTTTCGTGAATCTGAGGCTACACAGGCCTTGCAGATTTTGAGACTTGCTCGCAATCTTTTTCCATCTCTAGCGCGATTTTTTTTTTTTTTCCCCTCTATATTTCAAAAGGAGCCGCGGCGTAACGCCCGAGATCTCGATCGAGAGTGCTCGCGCAACGAATCAGGGATCTCGATCGATTACGAAATTATCGGACGCGGAGCTGTCGACGCGTCCGTACTCGACGAGTCCCTCGCCGAGTCATCCGTCGCTCACGGCTAAACGTGGACGATCGAACTTGCCGGGTGACGCGAAAATTGAGTCAACGAGCCGACGCTCGATCGAGTCCCTGTGTCTTCTTACCGAGCAACAACAACAACAACAACAACAACAACAGCAGCAACAACAACAACAGAACAAAAAGGTCGTATGTAATTTTCAACGAAACGCGAGATACGATCAGTCGTTGGGTCATGTTAGAAACGAGGATTGGGGCAGCGAGCTGTCGACCTTTGAGATCAAACCACCGTCTGGATTTACCGATACGCACGAGACGAGCGAGGCCGAGTGCGACATTGACATGAAACTCAGGCTTCATCGCAAGAGACCCGGCCCCGTTTGCAATTCGTTGTCCAAATCACCGAAAGACTTTACCATCACCGTCTAAATGTACTGAATGTTCGAGAATTAAGTAAACCAAAAAAAAATACATACACATACACACACACACACACACACACACACACACACACACACACACACACACACACACATATACAAATATTCCATTCATTATGCGCTAAGAGCGAAAAAAAAAAAAAAAAACATAACGATTAATTAAACGATTTAACGAAGGAAGAAAAAGTGAAAACGATCGTATAGGACACATCGATTGTCTTCGAGTACTGATGATATTAATGCTCCGTGTACAATAAAGACATATTTTTTTAGTAAACGACTACTTGATTTCGTATCTTTTTTTTTTTTTGCTTGTCACATTTCAACGTATCCTTCTTTGGAGGATTTCTTTAACGACCTTTCCCAAGATTCCTCTCCAATCTGTTATAATTATTTTTTCGTTTCCCCATATTCAATATTTCGTGGCTTCCTGTTTGATTAAAAATGACCGATCCCACCTTTCGTGGTAGCCAGACGAAAATTCATCCCGAAACAATTGAGTGTTCACAGGTGACAGGTCCATTTGATTCCAATGTAACTTATACCACGATAATTTGATTACCGTAGTTTTTGTCCGTTGGCCATTTATCACAGGATTGATGATTGCACGCTTCCGGTGAAATGATCGTAGGAATAATTTTGTTTGCTTCTGCGGGGAAAGGGTCGCTTGGATCCACGTATTTATTTTATTACATAATCAAATTTGACCTGCGCAGATGGACCTGATATTATGTTCAAACACTTTTGCTTACCGGATCTCTGTTCAACTCCTCGGATCTCGGTAGATTTACTTAGATCTGAGTTGATCTTACGGAGATCTATCAGGTAGATCTGATTGCGATCAAGAAAGGTCAAATTGAGATTTAATTAGATCCAACTGAGATCAAGGTAGATATCTGATTGAGATCTGGGTGGACCTAGTTGAGATCTGGATAGTTCCGATTGAGATCTAGGCAGATTTAATTCGAATCTGGATAAGATCTAAAACTAGATCAGTTGAGCTGCAGATGGATCTGTAAGTTGAAATCTAAGTAGATCTAATTAAGATCTAGGTGGATCTACTGGTTGAAATCTAGGTAGATCTAATTAAGATCTAGGCGGATCTAATTGAGATCTAGGTGGATCTAGATGATATCTAGATATATCTAATTAAGATCAAGGTAGGTCTAATTAAGATCAAGGTGGGTGTAATTAAGATCAAGCTGTCTATTTGAGATTTGGGTAGACCTGATTGAGATCAAGATCAATCTAATTAAGATATGGGTGGATCTAGTTGAGATTTCGATTCATCTAATTGAGATATTGGGAATCAACACGGAGGCGGGGCCTATCCAATATAGCCTCTTCTCTCCAGTTCGTTACCAGTAGCCAGCTCTAGTTAGCATGGGGCAGCATAGGGAGCAGTTGTAAACACTGGATTATCGCATATTTTTCGGCAAAATGCGATTTTTGTAGTATGATTTGACAATAGGGTTTATTACCGTTGAGGATTATGCGTGGATAGAATCCACTGCGCAAATTGGATACGGATCAAGTGATTATCGCCATAAGGATTACAATGAACCTACATGACATCCCATGTTTAACCTCAAAATCTTTTAAAAAATTCCCGTCATTTTTCGGCTAAATAAATGCGTTCGAACAATAAATTATTAGTTAAAATATCAAGCTATCGCACGAAAAATGTTTTATGTATAAATTATTGTCCATATTTCATAAGTTATGAAATTGAAAGTCACGTCGCTTGTGTTTACACGACATAACTAAAACGATTATTCATATTCTGCGTGCGATGAAAATCTCATGCCCTCGCATAAAATATCGACTATGTTTTCTCGATCTTTATTTATGATTTATTCCTTGTAATAAAGCAGTAGATTTTGAATTATTGTTAAAAAGTGACGAATTCGCATGATAATTAATGGTAATCATCAGGCAGCAACTGGAGAGAAGTACTTTGAAATTTGGCCGCCAGAGGTCAGGGTGACATTTGTGAGTTCCCAATACGTGGATCTAGTTGACATCTAGGTAGATCTAGTTGAGATCTAGTTAGATCTAATTGAGAACAAAGTAGGTCTAATAGAGATTTAGGTAGATCCAATTGAGATAAAGGTACATCTAATTGAGATCTAGGAGGGCCTAGTTAAGATCTAGGCAGATCTAATTGAAATCTAGGCAGATTCAATTGAGATCTGGATAGATCCGGTTAAGATGTAGGTGGATTTAGTTGAAATCTAGGTAGATCTTGGAAGATCTAATTCAGATCTAGGTCGATCTAATTGAAATATCTCCGGATCTAGTTGAGGTAAAGGTGGATCTGGTTAAGATCTAGGTCAACTTAATTGAGATCTAGGTGGACTTAGTTGAGATCCAGGTAGATTCAACTGGGATCTAGGTAGATCTAATTCGAATCTAGGTAGATCAAATTGAGATCAAGGTCGGTCTAATTGAGATTCAGGTAGATCTTATAGGAATAAAGGTAGATCCAACGAAGATAATGGTATACGTCTATTTGAGATTTGGGTAGATCTAATTAAGATCAAGGTCAGTCTAATTAAGATCTAGTTAAATGTATGATTTTCCAGAAGTTTCCATCTACGTTGATCAAAAAAATAACTGCGTAGAACCAAAGTATTTTTTTCCGGGTTTCTGCAAGCATTCCGGAATAAAATGAAATTATGCACATGGACAAGATCAATAAACAGTTTATTACATCAATTTATGATTACAATAACTCAATGTCATGGCACATTGGACTGTCATGACGTTTTATCTTGTTGCCTGCTGTGATATACAAACGTAAATTGCCTCGACGAACATGATTCGCTGCCAAATGTGTGTGTGTGTGTATAGTGTGTATGTGTGTGTGTACGTTTCTTTTTTTTAATTAATATTTTTTTTATAATATATATTTATATAAAACGCGAATACGCGCGATTCGGAATCTATGAAATCCGAAATTGCTACTTTTAGCGACGCTTGTGCATGTCCGATGATGATGAAACATTTGCGCATCAATACACGTTAAATTTTTCACGTTTCATTGCTATGATTATTTTTTTTTGTTTTCGTGTTTTTTTTTTTTCCCCCTCACAGTACAAAAGATGCGCATCGATTGTTTCTCAAAATGATAAATTCGTGTGATGTTTTAATACATTCATGGTTTCTGTAGGCGAAGGAACCGTTCCTGTTTTCTTTTTCTTGTCTTTAATTCATTTATTCGTTTTTTTTTATTTTTTTCAATGGCCCGATGCTGGTCGACATTTTTACTTTATTTTATTTTTTCTCTATGCCGTGACACGTACACTGAAAGCCACAGGGAGCAATTATGACCCTCGTTAACATGTATATTTCGATACATATCCTCAACATTTTTTTGTTTTTTTTTTTTTTAATTTACTTTTCAATATTTAATAATTTTTCGTGTGTCTCGATCCGTTATTATTTCGATCATTCGTTACAAATAATTCCCTATTATCGTGATAATAATAATTCTCTAACGATAATAATTAGTTTCTTTTTTGTTTTCTTTGTTCTTTGTTGTTGTTGTTGTTCTTTTTTTTCCTCTTTTTCATCGTATAATTCTATATATCAGATGCTCGTGTGTGAATATTTACAATGTCTATGTACAAATACTGATTGGAATGGCAAAAATATTTCGCATCGTGTGCATGGTATATGGCAATCGCCGGGAATCCCGATGTTGATCGAATGAAATCGGTAATTATAACGGTAAATAATAATTATATTGGCTATATCTCTTTCTTTCTCTCTCTCTCTCTCTCTCTCTCTCTCTCTCTATCTCTCTTCGTTCTTTCTCGGGCCAGTGAAAAAAAAAATTACGTGTCACGTAATCAGGCGTGTCTCAATTTTTTTTTTCTCCTACAAATAAAAAGTACAGTGAAATTTAATTTTTTTTTTTTCTTCATGACCGAAGAAAATGAGAAAATTAGCAAATTTTTTTTTTTTTTGCAGAAAAAATGAAACGATGGATTGCGTGTTTGGCGATCGATGAATTATTGGTATGACTTCGATGTACCATCAAGGACCTTGAGACTCGTGAATCGAGTTTCGATTTCTATTTTTTTTTTTTAAATTAATTTTATCTTTTTTATTTTTATTTTTTTTTTTTCAAATTGGAGTTGGTTTTTCATTCAATCGAGGTAAAAAAAGGACAATAGCATAGCTGGAAGGTAGGAAAAAATCGTATGTATAATATGTATAATATATAATCTCACGGATTTGGCGAGAGAACGAGACACGGTCCGGAGGCTCGAAAAAGTTCTCGAGAACTCGTGGACTTTTCGTTTGTTCGTTATTTTTATTTTTATTTTTATTTTTTTCTAATTTTATTTCTCCTCTTCTCGTAATGATAGCTTAGTTTTTAATTGGTCGGCAAGATTATTACTCTGTAAGAAAGACAGTTTGAGACAAAGACAAAGAGTGTGTAAAGACGTCTTGCCGCGCACCTTATCCTTTTTGTGTGTTGGTGTGCATGTGTGTGTGTGTGTATGTGTGAGAGTGGATTTTTTCTTTTTCTTTTTTTTTTTTTTTTTTTCACGGGGACGGCTCTCGTTTGCAATAAATCCTCTTTCTTTCTCTTCTACCCTGGATACGTCGATATGACCTATCATGCGTGAGATTTTAATTTAAAAAAAAAATTTTTTTAATAAAAAAAAATTTTTTTTATTAAAAAAAAAATTTTGAATAAAAAATTTTTATTGAAAAATGTTTCAAAATAAAAAACTTTTTTTTTTAGTATATTTACCTTTTGCGAACGTAACGTTTTTTTTTGTTTGTTTGATATCCTTCGTCGTGACAAAAGAAAAGGAAACGTCCGATCGATATCAATTTTGTTTTGGTTGTTTTTTTTTTTTTTTTTTTTTTCGATCGATTTGGAGAAAAATCAATGGGAACAAAATTGGACCGAGTTCGAGTTCAATGTTTTTTTTTTTTTTTAATTTAAATTCTCATTTTTTAAATATTCTTCTTCGCCATTCACGCTCTATCACATTGTAACTACCCTTGAGATTTCTTGTTTTTTGTTTTCTTTTTTTTTTTTTTTTTTGTTCTTTCGTTAGTCTGATTGTGAATATTTGTTTGTTTGTTTGTTTGCTTTTTTTTTTCGATTGTAATTCGTAATTAGTAATATAATAATTGTTACCTTAGTCCATCGATAAACACGTCAAACACACAATTCTAGGGATTTTATAGCAGTCAGCCATTATTATTATTTTTTTTTTTTCCGTTCTAAAAGCTATATTTTCTTTTTATCGCAATTTCTTTTTTTTCTGGGGGTTTTTTTTTTGTCTCGACTTGTCTAATCGGGGGGGATACGAGGATCGTTGAATTATCATGTGATACAAACGTATCATCCCTCACATCTTTACTTTTTCCTCCTACAAACGATAACACTGACTAGAATCTAATACCATCTCTCTCTCTCTCTCTTTCTCTCTCTCTCTCTCTCTCTCTCTCTATACACGTATAATTCATTCGTTTTAAGGGTTATATATACATATGTATATATTATTTTTTTTAAATTAATAATGTTATTTTTATTATTATTATTATTATTATTATTATTATTACGTGTATCTGGTATAGCACAATGATACAGCATTTATTTATCTCGTGTCACTCACGTCGAATATTTTTTTTAAATTAATTTTTAATATCAAGAGGGATTGGGATTCGCTGAAATTACGAAAAAATTCACTTTTCGTTTGTCATGAGTTATGATTTTTAGGAAAAAAAAAAAAAAACAATTACGAAGAACAGGTGTGAATTATTTTTACAACGAGCCAGGGTCATTTTTGCGAATAATTTCACATTTCGATACATACTTGTTGTAAAAAAAAATGCTACGTCAATATTTACAGGATAAAAAAATTCTCAAGACTCATCGATGCTTATCGAGACATTGATTGAAAAAATGTTGAGAAAAAAAAAAATTAATAATAATTCATCGAAGCGTGGAAGAAAAGTTGAAAATTGTGTTTTTATGGATAAAACACGAATTAAAAAAATTTTGTCACACACACATGTGAAAAAAAATTTCCAACCCGTTGTGACCAATATCGATGGATAATATTTTCGATTCTTTAAAAAATGTTTGAGTGATTGCTTTTTTTTTTTCAAATATTCGGAGAATGATGAAGAAACTTGCAGCAAAATTTGAAATTATTTCAATTATTTCTTTAATTGAAATTTGAGCTTAAACGAAATTTTTTTTTTTTTCGATCATTAAAGAATAATTATTCCCCTTAATCGGAACAGACTACAATATTACAAGGGTGAATCTATAATTATAAAATATGAGGAATTCTCAAGCAGTCCAGCCACCGTTTTTTTATTTTTATTTTTTTAATCGAGCATGCAAAATTTTTGAAAATATTGCCAGTTTGTCGTATCAGTTGAAAAAAAAAACGACTTTATGTGAATTATTTCTCTGGAGTCAATCGTTTGAAAAATTTTCAATTGAATTTTCCACTTGGCTGGCAAAATTTAGTCTGAGACGTTTTATTCAAAAATCTTGATAATGAATTTTTTCTTTTTATCGATAGCTCGTTCAGTTGCGAATTAAAAAATTACTCGATTTATCGAGTAAAATGAAATTGAATGAAATTGAAAAAATTTTGTTAATAAATTTTTTCATTTCATTATCATTTTATATAAATTTTAATGGTCGACAACATTTCAACGACGGAATGAACCATCGAAAATTAAAATAGCTCTGATGAATTTGATTGCTTAAAAAATCCAAGTATTCAGAATTTGACATGAAGGAAAAGACAAATTATTAAAAAAAAAAATGATTTTGCAGAACATGGACAAAAGTTTACCCGAATGAAAATTTATCTCGAAATCATCGTTTTTTTTTCGCACGATCTTTTTTCGATTTTCTCGAATTCATTCACGCTGGCAATTTATTTCAATTTACTTACGATTGATTTTCAATCACTCGATTCTTTTTCTATGATCGAGGCATTCCACCACTAAATCAACGTTTCTGAGAACATTTTATTGCTCCTCTCAGTGTGTTGCAGTGTCACAAAAAGAAGCAAACTCCGTGAAAATGAATTATTCGAGTTATTTCTGAACTTTTTAAATACATTACGACGAGAATTCCAAAATTTTAGTTAAAAAAAATCATCCATGTCAAAAATAAGCTGGAACTATAACTCTGCAAAAGAGAAAAAAAAGGGAGAAGAAACAAGAAGCACGAAAGAAAAAATGAAAAAAGGAGTACAAAATGAAAAAAAAAGGAGTAAAATATGGAAAAGGAGTAAAAAAAATTAAAAAAGGAGTATAAAATGAGAAAAAAAGTCGTAAAAATCTGGAAAAGGAGTTAAAAAATGAAAAAGGAGTAGAAAGTGGAAAACGGAGTAAAAATATGTAAATGGAGTAAAAAAAAAAATTTTATAACGAGTAAAAAATTTCAAAAAAGGATTGATAAAATTTAAAAGCAAGTCAAAATATGAAAAAAATTGCAAGGATCGTAGTCAGGTTGATTTTGCATGGAATGCCTCGTATCGATATAACATAAACATTTTTACAAAGTACATCTATGATCTCCCCTGTAACACGTGAACCTGGATTTACGAATATTCCATGCTTAAATTTCTATTGGGCACACGAAAGAGGCCCGAGTCTCAATTATTCCTCTGTATTTTTATATCCCAGTGGTTTATCCCATTTACTCAAATTTGACATTTTCCTCTTTTCTTCTTTTTTTTTTTGGAAATTGTGACTGAGAAATTTAATTCTGTCAAATGTCGAACTCACTGGAGGGATATTTGGTGATTTTTTTTTTTTTTTTTACTCTTCACTCGTTCGTACAATACAACTATATATACTTTCTACATTATCTTTTGGATTTTTAATTAAAACTTTTTCTCAAAGTTTTTTTTTCTTCTCTTTTACGAATTTGCATTTTTATAATACAGCGGATTTGAAACTTTGATTTATGCCATTGAATTTTTTTTTTTCCCCACAATTTTACACATTTCACGAAGTACGAATATTTTTTATTTTTTACATATATATATATATATATATATTATTTTTTTTCAATGTTATTAATTCAGAAAGAATAATGAGTTTCAGTCTTTGCAGGCACCTTCACGATAGTGCGTCGATAGACGAAGCGTAGAATGTTTTTTTTTGTTACTTTTTTTTTTTTGCTTTTTTTTTTTTTACTATCGTCGATGAACGAAGAGATGCAGTTTGAAGAAATTGTATGCATATATATATATGTGTCGTCGTAAAGTGGGCGAGCTAACGACAGAATTTAGGCAGGAAGACAGTTTTTTTTTCTTTTTTTTTCGTTCCAGAGTATTCGAGAGTTTGAAAAAAAAAAGAAACAAAAATATTTCAAGCTTCGTGTTCTCTTCAAGCTGCGTACGTGTATCAACCCTGGCATGTTTTTTGTAACAAATTTTTTTTACCGCATCTCGTATGTGAAGCCATTTTCATGCATCCGTGAAAATTTATTTTCAAAGAAAAGGAGAAAACAGGAAAAAATAAGACAGAAATGTGAAAAAAAATTAAGGATTTTGAGGAAATTAAATGAAAAATATATTTTTCACAGTTTATACAAGGACAGCTATTTTTACTCCAAAAAAGAAAAAAAAAAAAAGAATCCTCAAAATTTGACATCTACTTTTTTTTTTGCATATTTCCCCAACACAAATTTCCATGATGTTTGTGATAAAAAATCGTTGAGCTTGATGGAGAAAAAAAATACACAAATTACCTTCGTGAAACGACGATACTTTGATTTGGCAGTGAGGATGAATTTTGTTGTCAATGAATCTCAACCTGTGAGACAAGACGATTGGAAGAAAAAAAAAATACAAAAAAAATATTTGTGCAGGCATCTTTTTTTTTTTTTTTTTTAATAATTCAGTCTATATCGAGTCGATGTATTATAATTTGAGGCTTTTTTTTTTGTAACCCTCATTCATGCAATCCTCAAATTCGTCGAGAATCAATGAAGATATTTGTAAAGTTCAAAGATCAATTGTGCGAGGAAGAAGAAAATAAAAAAAATAAAATAAAAAAATTCGAAAATGAAAGAAAAATAGGAGAAAATAAAAGTCGAATTGGAAACATCAAACGATCGATTTTATGTACAAATAATTTTTATCTTCATGCTTCGTCATCTTTCTGTTCGTTTTTTTTTCTTTTTTCTTTCTTTTTTTTTTTTTACTCGACTTAAAATACACGCATTAATACCTAATTCTTTGGCAACTAGGTTCGTCTGGATGGTCCATAAAAATTATTTACAATTAAAAATAATGAATTGACGAGAGAGAAAGAGAGGGAGAAAAAGTTTTTTTTTTTCTTCGTTAGTCTCTCTCTTTCTCTCTCTTTCTCTCATCTTTCTTTCTCGCTATGGACTAGGGGCTTGGGGTCTCGATCGTCTCTCCTCGATCTCTTTGACGAAAAATAAAAACAAAATTAAAAAAAAAAACCCGATTGAAGTAGCTTGCTCGAAAAAAAAAAAACGAGAAGAAAAAAAAACAAAAAAATTCTCGATCCCATCGATTCTTTGTTTGAAAAAAAAAAAAAAAAACAAAGAACTTTCGTTTCATCAAAATTTCATGCATCATTTTGATCCTGATCGTTTTTTTTTTTTTAATTCTTTTTTGTTTTATTTTTTTTCTACCAAGTTTTCCCGAGAGATCACACGTCGAATCTTTCGTTCGAGCTCACGACCACGAGTTCCTGCGAGTTGTGATAAAAATTTTCGAAGCCACGTAATGTTTTCATTCTCACCGGAAGTACGAGGCTTCGTTTATCACAGGATCGTTGCGGATCGTTATTAAAATACCATGATCATTGTGACACGATACCGCACGTCGATTCCATACCCTCGGGTGGTATTCTCATATTTCCATTGGTCATATAACCATTGGTGTCTATCGTGATTTGTTCGTTGTTCGTGTAATTTGAATTTCTCAATGGTATCGTTGAATCGTCGTTCGAAATATTGTGATCGTCATAATCCGCGCAATTTTCTATATTACCGCAGCCACGCTCGTTGTTTATAACGTTGAGCATGCGATTCGACATTGTATAATCGTAATTCTGATCGCTCGCAACTGTCGTTGCTGACATGGGATACGAGGTTTTCGTTGGATAATCCAACGTTGCCTGTTGCATATTATCGTTTGCCTCGTTGCTCGTACGATTAACATGACCGTTCGACATTATATAGAGATCGGGCTCTACTCGTGTCTTCGACGAAAGGACAGCCTCGAGACATCGATAAACAAGAGCGTAGTCGTCCTTGGGAGAAAAATGAGAATTTTTTTTTTTTTTTTTCTCATTATTGACGATTTTGGATCGTTGAAATAATTGAAGGGAAAGAGCTACGAGCTGAAACTTGGAAAGTTGAAGAATGGCCGAAGATCCTTTTGCAGAGGATATTCGTCGATTTTGGACTTTTCTTTTTTGCGGAAGGAAGTATTTGAGCATTTTTGATAAATTTTGGAGCAAGAAATTTGCGAATTTACAGAACGAGGTGGTCAATTATTGGGAAAATGAGAAATTTATTTCTTATTATTGATAATAATTTTGGATCGTTGAAATAATTGAAAGGAAAGAGCTACGAGCTGAAACTTGGAAAGTTGAAGAATGGCCGAAGATCCTTGCAGAGGATATTTGTCGATTTTGGTCTTTTTTTTTTGTGGAGCATTTTTTCGAGCATTCTTTTTTTATTTGAGCATTTTTGATAAATTTGGAGCATTCTTTTTTTTATTTGAGCATTTTTGATAAATTTTGGAGCAAGAAATTTGCGAATTTACAGGACGAGGTAGTCAATCTTTGGGAAAATGAGAAATTTATTTCTCATTGTTGATAATTTTGGATCTTTGAAATAATTGAAAAAAAAGCTACGAGCTGAAACTTGAAAAGGTGAAAATTGGCTGAGGTCCTTGAAGAGGATTTTCGTCAATTTTGGATTTTTTTTTTGGAGGAAGCTTTTGAGCATTTTTGATAAATTTTGGAGCAAGTAATTTGTGAATTTACACGAGGAGGCAGTCAACCTTGGGGAAAATGAGAAATTATTTTCTTATTATTTACAATTTTAGATCGTTGAAATAATTAAAAAGAAAAAAGCTAGAATTTGAAACTTGCAAAGGGGAAAATTGACGAAGGTCCTTGCAGAGGATTTTCGTAAATTTTGGATTTTTTTTTGGAGGAAGCTTTTGAGCATTTTTGATAAATTTTTTGGAGCAAGCAATTTGCGAATTTGCACAAGGAGGCAGTCAACCTTGGGGAAAATAAGAAATTATTTTCTCGCTATTGACAATTTTGAATCGTTGAAGAAATAAAAAAAAAACGACAGTTTGAAACTTGCAAAGGGGAAAATTGACAAAGGTCCTTTTTTTTTTTCGTCAATTTTGGATTTTTCGTGGAGGGAGCTTTTGAGAATTTTTGCAAAATTTTGGAGCAAGCAATTTGCAAATTTACACGAGGAGGCAGTCAACTTTGGGGAAAATGAGAAATTATTTTCTTATTATTTACAATTTTGGATCGTTGAAATCATTAAAAAGAAAAAAGCTACAGTTTGAAACTTGCAAAGGGGGAAAATTGACGAAGGTCCTTGCAGATGATTTTTGTCAATTTTGGCTTTTTTTCGTGGAGGAAGCATTTGAGAATTTTTGCAAAATTTTTTGGAGCAAGCAATTTGGGAATTTACAGGAGAACGTAGTAGACCTTGGAAAAGATGAGAAATCATTATCTCATTATTGACAATTATGGATCGTGGAAATAAATTTAAAAAAAGCTGAAATTTGAAACTTGCAAATGGGGAAAATTGACAAAGTTCCTTGCAGAGGATTTTCGTCAATTTTGGCTTTTGAGCAATTTTGCTAAATTTTGGAGCAAGTAATTTGCGAATTTGCACGAGGAGGCAGTCGACTTTGGGGAAAATAAGAAATTATTTTCTTATTATTTACAATTTTGGATCGTTGAAATAATTAAAAAAAAAGCTACAATTTGAATCTTGCAAAGGGGAAAATTGACGAAGGTCCTTGCAGAGGATTTTCGTCAATTTTGGCTTTTTTCGTGGAGGAAGCTTTTATGAATTTTTGCTAAATTATGGAGCAAGTAATTTGCGAATTTGCAGGAGAACGTAGTCAACCTTGGGGAAAATGAGAAATTATTTTCTCATAATTGACAATTTGATATCGTTGAAATAATTGAAAAAATTTGAAAAAAAATTCGAGCCATCAGAAACGTTTTATTTAAATATTCAAAATTTCAGAAAAATGTCTGCAATTGAATTTGACATATAAATTTGTTAAATTCAATACCAACGATTCCTCGATGCTACTCTGTTCTTGTAAACAAAATTTTCGGTCGATGCCTGAAAAATTTACGAAAGTTTCATCACAGGGAAATTTTTCGAAAATTTTGAAATTTTCTCAAATCCAGACCACTCAAGCGATTCGAACGAAAATTGGAGCGAACGAGGAACGTTCCATGCTCCAAGTGTGTGAAAAATTTCAGGGAAATTGGTAGAGTCGTTCTTTTTGAATTGGAACGATTCAAATATATTTTTTTTCTAAAATATGATTTGCCGAAGATTTGGAAAATTTTCGTAACATTGGTATTGAAAAATGGGGGAAAAAAAATGAGAATAAATGTGCACCCAACATCACAAAGCTTCCTCCATGAAGATATGAAATTCTCGATAATAAATTTCTCAGCTCCTCAAGAATTTTGAAGCGAAGAAAAAAATACTTTTTTTTTCCTCAAGTTAAATTTACGATAGAAAGGTGAATATGCATTTGTTAAGTTCATACCTTCGATCTCATTATACCGGGTCTCTTCATGTACAATAATTTCGCGAACATGTAAATATCCGCGGTCTTCTCGAACTCCAGCTGCTTCATGAGGGTCGTCATGAGAATAAATATGCCAGCTTCAATTCCACCGAATCTTGAAAGAATTAAAAAAAAAAAAAAACAATACATACATATACAATTTGTTTTGGTTCTTTTTTTTTTCGATAAATCCCTCGCTCTTTTTTTCCCCTTCCGTTTCCTTCGATCTTACCTGTCCATGACGACGATCGGACCGTTCTGATAGTCCCTGTGAAAATCTTGTATTATATCGACGAATGTTTTTGGATTGTTGTTGCTGTGAGGCCACAGGCCCGATTGCGTGCAGGGTGCTTGAACGATTCTCGCGCTGAGCTCGTAATCGTCCTGCAACGATCTAACGACGATCTCACGAAGAACGACGCCACTTCCGGTTTTCTTTACACCGCAGAGATGTACGCGAAAATTATCGGTATTCAGTTCCTCGCTCTCGCTCGGCCAGAATTCCGGATAATCCTGAAAGATCGTGAATTTTATCGTTGCACAAAAGAAGAGAGGTGACCGAGAAAAATGACAGCAACAACGAATGACAAAATTTAGAGTAGCGTAGGATGAAAAAAAAAAGTAAAAATTAATAAAATGAAAAATTTAAATAAAAAGTGTCTGCCAACCTCGTCGCATTGCGTCAACATAACTACAGTTTTCGCATTGTGATCCCACATCATTTGCCAAAATTCCTTGATAGTATTTTTCAGCGGATGCTGAGTCACGATAAATTCGCGATTTCTCTGAAAACCTAGGGATATCGAAAAAAAAATAATAATAATGAAAATAATGATTATTAATATAATAACTAATATTATTATTAACATAATAACTAATATTATTTTGATCAACAATAATTATACCATTATTGTTAATAATGATACTATTATTGGTAACAATACTACTATTGTTATGAACAATACTAATATTGTTATTAATAATTCTACTATTATTATTATTAACTATACTACTATTGTCATTAATAATGCTACTATTATTATTAACAATACCACTATTGTTATTAATTATCCTGATATTGTTATTAACAATACTAATATTGTTATAAATTCTACTATTATTATTAACAATACTACTATTTTTGTTAATAATTCTACTATTGTTCTTAATAATTCTACTACTGTTAATAATTCGACTATTGTTAATAACAATTATACTATTTTTATTAACAATACTACTATTGTTATTAACAATACTACTATTGTTATTAAAAATACTACTATTGTTATTAACAATACTACTATTGTTATTAAAAATACTACTATTGTTATTAACAATACTACTATTTTTGTTAATAATTCAACTATTTTTGTTAATAATTCTACTATTGTTGTTAATAATTCTACTACTGTTAATAACAATTATACTATTATTATTAAAAATACTAATATTGTTATTAACAATACGACTATTGTTATTAACCATGATACTATTATTATTAACAATACTACTATTTTTGTTAATAATTCTACTATTGTTGTTAATAAGTCTACTATTGTTAATAATTCGACTATTGTTATTAACAATACGACTGTTGTTATTAACAATGATACTATTATTATTAACAATACTATTATTTTTGTTATTAATTCGACTATTGTTAATAACAATTATACCACTGTTATTAACAATACTGCTATTTTTATTAACAATACGATTACTGTTATTAACAATGATACTATTATTATTAACAATACTACTATTGTTTTTAATCATGATAATAATAATCGTAATATTGATTGTATTTTTATTATTACTGGTATCATTGCTGAAATTCAGTCGTAACAATAGTTCTGGCGATATTTTGGGTATTTTTTCGTTGTTAAATAAAAAGAACAATTAAAAAAGGCTCACCTGGTAACCACGTGGCATTGATGTAATCGCTACCATCGATTCCGGCTTTCGGGGTCAAATGTACTCTCGCGGTCTCGATCGGTACGATTTCCGGATTACGATTTTTAATAACGTTGCATCCTTTCGTAGCTGACACTAAATTAAAGTCCTTTGGCTTCCACGACGTAACGAGCTACGATTATTACAGCGAGATTGAATTTTTTTTTTTTTTTACATCTTTCTCCCTGCTTTACTTTTATTCCAAGTTTTTTTTTTCAAATTATTTCACGTCAATAAGGACAAACAAAAAAAAAGGAAAAAATTGTTATTTTACCTTGTACTGAGCCTCGAGACTGTTCCACGGATCTGTCTTTGTGCAGGACGACGACAAAATCTCCTGGACGTGTTGCAGCAAATTATCATGAGCAATGTTCGTCTCGCCGCTCTCGATCGCCTCCTGCAGGGCATCGTGAATGAAGATATATTGCTCCTCGGTCTGCACGAGGGAATAACGCTGCGTTCGTATGTGCTTCAGGAAGCCAAATACGTTTATCTCATTTTTGCACTTGGCCTGCTTGAGCATCGCGTCGATAACGATATAGGCACCGGTACGTCCGACACCAGCGCTGTTGGAAAAAAAAAAAAAAAATTAAAATTTCTTTTTTTTTTTTTCGAGGGACGATGAAAAAAATTTGTTGTTTTAATGAAAATTTCCTTTTTTTTTTTGAGGGACTATGAAAAAAAAAAATTTTTTCAATTAAAATTTCCTTTTTTCTTCTCGAAGAACGATGAAAAAAAAAAAAAAAAGATTTCGACTTTTTGCCGTTGACGACGTTACCTGCAATGAACGATTATAGGTCCGGCATTTGGTGGATTGGCGTTCGATGATTTACGTATGAAACTCAATACCGGAAGCGGATGATCGGGCACACCGTGATCCGGCCAGCCCGTGTAATGATACTGATAAACCGTTCTCTCGCCCACGCTCGTCCCATTCTTCTTCTTCTTCAGCTGCTTTTGATCCGCCAATTAATCGATCGCGATTAAATTTTTTAAAAAAATATTTCATACGAAGCAAAAAAAGAAAATGAGTACTCGAGGATGGAAGGAAGAAAAAAAAGTAGAAAAAAAGTCATCTCCTCGAATCCCTGTCAAAGTGTGAAGAATACCTTGAGATGTCGAATGTGAAGAGTACGAATTGTGTATGTTGCCATTACGTCCTCGCGCAATAGCGTGACTTGAATGTTTCCGTAGCTCTCGGTGCCCTCTTTGGGCCAGTACATGTCACACTTCGGCTAAAATTTTCAGATTCAATGATATTAACGATCAAATCAAAATTGTGTGTGCATTGGAGCCAAAAAAAAAAAAAAAAATTGCAAAAAAATGATCCAAAGGAGCCACGATCCGGGGAAATTTGGAAAACAAATATTCATGATAGTAACATTACGGTAATTGTAATGTAAGAGTGCGTCAATAGCTCAGTAATAGTGATGTGATAAATGTACAGTAATGCTAGAGTAACAGTGAAGTAATAGTAGAGGAAGAATGTCATAACGATATGGTAACCGTACAGTTGCAGTGAGGGAAGAGTGAGGTAACAGTTCAGCAACAGTGGATTAAAAGTAAAGTAAGAGCACAGTAAAAGTATAATAACAGTGCGATAAGAGTAGCAGTGAAAATGAAGTAACAGCTCCATTACAGTACGGTAAATTGACTGCAGCAGTAATGTTGCAGTAACAGCACAATAAAATCACGATAATAATATAATAATAGCAAGGGTAATAGTAAAATGGCTGTAACGGTAATAGCACAATAACAGTAACGGTTATAGCACAATAACAGTAACGGTAATAGCACAATAACAGTACGAAATAGTGCAGTAACATGGAGTAGGGTCATAGTTTTAATATAATAATAGTAAGAGTACGATACAGTAGTGTAAGAGTACAATAACTGCAAAAGTACGAAATAATACAGCACGGAATCAGTAAAGTAATGTCACGGTAATGATATTGCAATAGTAGCAGTAACAGCATACTAACAGCACGATATAGTGCGGTGCAGTTACGGTACAGTAGTGTCACAGTAATAATATAGCAATAGGAGCAGTGGTAGCACAATGACAATACGATATAATGCAGTACAGTTACAGGAGACTAGTGTCAAAATAATGATATAGTAATAGAAGCAGTAATAGCACAGTAACGGTGAAATATAATAAAATTCGGCGACAGCAAATAAGGGTCACGGTAATAATATAGTGACAGGAGCAGCAATAGCGCAGTCACAATATAATTTAATTCCGTGCAGTTACAGTAGAACAGTGTAACGGTACAGTAGCAGTAAGGCAGTGTCACAGAAATAATATAGTCATGGCACAGTAACAGTACGATATAACGCAGTACAGTTACCGTAGAGTTGTGTCACAGTAATAATATAGCAATAGTAGCAGTAATAGCACAGTAACGGTACGATATAATACAGTGCAGTTTCATGAGAGTAGTGTCATATTTATGATATGACAATAGGAGCAGTAATAGTACAGTACCACTACGATATAATACAGCGCAGTTACAGTAGACTCATGTTACAATAATGACAGTAGTAATAGAAGCAGTAATACCACAGTGACAGTATGATATAATGCGGTACAGTAACAGTAGAATAGTGTCATAGCCATGATATAGTAATAGAAGCAGTGATAGTACAGTTACAGTACGATATAATACAGTACAGTTACAGTAGACTGGCGTCACAGTAATGATATAGTAATAGAAGCAGTAATAGCACAGTGACAGTACGATATAATGCAGTACAGTAACAGTAGAGTAGTGTCACAGTAATAATATAGTGTTAGGAGCAATGATAGCACAGTAAAAGTACGATATAATACAGTAGAGAAACGGTATAGTAGTGTCACAGTCATGATATAGCAATAGGAGTAGAAATAGTACAGTAGTAGTGCGATATATTACAGTAGAGTAACGGTAGAGTGATGTTACAGTAATAATGAACTAATAGGAGCAGTGATCGACAAGTAACAGTACGATGGAATGCAGTACAGTTATAGTAGAATAGTGTCACAGTCATGATATATCGATAGGATATTAGTAATAGTATAGTCATGATATATCAATAGGATTTGTAATAGTACAGTCATTATATATCAATAGGATATTAGTAATAGTGCGGTTATGATATATCAATTGGATCAGTAACAGTACAGTAATAGTACGATAATCTAAAAGTGTCAGTGCGATGGAATGCAGTGCAGTTCAAGTAGAGTAGTGTCACGATAGTAATAGGAGCATTAATAGCACAGTAACAGCATGGTATAATGCAGTATAGTTACAGTACAGTAGTGTCACAGTAATAATATAGCAATAGCAGCAGTAATAGTGCAGTAACAGTACGATACAATACAGTAGAGTAACTGTAGAGTATTTCTGCAGTATTAATACAGTAATTGGAGCAGTAATTTCACAGCAACGGTACCATATAATACAGTGCAGTTCCGGTAGAATAGTGTCACAGTAATAATATTGTAATAGTAGCAGTAATAGCACAGTATACGTACGTTATGATACAGTGCAGTTTCAGTGGAGTAATGTCACAGTAATAATATAGTATTAGGAGCAACAATAGCAGAGTAAAAGTACGATATAATGCAGTAGAGTAACGGTATAGTAGTGTCACAGTCATGATATAGCAATGGGAGTAGAAATAGTACGGTAGTAGTGCGATATAATACAGTAGAGTAACAGTAGAGTGATTTTACAGTAATAATATACTAATAGGAGCAGTGATCGAAAAGTAACAGTACGATGGAATGCAGTAGAGTTATAGTAGAATAGTGTCACAGTAATATTATAGTGATAGGAGCAGTAATAGCAAAGTAACAGTACGATGTAGTACAGTGCAGTTACAGTAGAGTAGTGTGAGAGTCATGATATATCAATAGGATATTAGTAATAGTATAGTCATGATATATCAATAGGATTAGTAATAGTACACTCATTATGTATCAATAGTATATTAGTAATAGTGCAGTTATGATATATCAATTGGATCAGTAACAGTACAGTAATAGTACGATAATATAAAAGTGTCAGTGCGATGGAATGCAGTGCAGTTCCAGTAGATTAGTGTCACGATAGTAATATAGTAATAGGAGCGTTAATAGCACAGAAAAAGAATGGTATAATGCAGTATAGTTACAGTACAGTAGTGTCACAGTAATAATATAGCAATAGCAGCAGTAATAGTACGATACAATACAGTAGAGTAACTGTAGAGTATTTCTGCAGTATTAATACAGTAATTGTAGCGGTAATTGCACAGCAACGGTACGATATAATACAGTGCAGTTCCGGTAGAATAGTGTCACAGTAGTAATATTGTAATAGTAGCAGTAATAGCACAGTATACGTACGTTATAATAAAGTGCAGTTTCAGTACAGCAATGTCACAGTAATAATATCGTAATAGGAGCAATGTTCGAAAAGTAACAGTACGATAGAATGCAGTACAGTTACGGTAGAGTAGTGTCACAGTCGTGATATATCAATAGGATATTAGTAATAGTATAGTCATGATACATCAATAGGATTAGTAATAGTACAGTCATTATATATCGATAGGATATTCGTAATAGTGCAGTGGTGATATATCAATAGGATAAGTAATAGTACAGTAATAGTACGATAATCTAAAAGTGTCAGTATGATGGAATTCAGTGCAGTTCCAGTAGATTAGTGTCACGATAGTAATATAGTAATAGGAGCGTTAATAGCACAGAAAAAGCATGGTATAATGCAGTATAGTTACAGTACAGTAGTGTCACAGTAATAATATAGCAATAGCAGCAGTAATAGTACGATACAATACAGTAGAGTAACTGTAGAGTATTTCTGCAGTATTAATACAGTAATTGTAGCGGTAATTGCACAGCAACGGTACGATATAATACAGTGCAGTTCCGGTAGAATAGTGTCACAGTAATAATATAGTAATAGTAGCAGTAATAGCACAGTATGCGTACGTTATAATAAAGTGCAGTTTCGGTACAGTAATGTCACAGTAATAATATCGTAATAGGAGCAATTTTCGAAAAGTAACGGTACGATGGAATGCAGTACAGTTACAGTAGAGTAGTGTCACCGTAATAATATAGTAATAGGAGTAGTAATAGTACAGTAACAGTAGAGTAAACGTAATGGCACGGTAACAGTGCAGTAAAGTAATAGTATATTGAAAATAATAGCACGGTAATATCATTGTACAAGAATATACGGCAACGGTATGAAACGTAATGGCAAAAGGGTAAGTATATTGATATAAAACTCACTCGTCCGCGCTCCACGAGATTCGTGATCATCACGATAATGGAGACCCGTTGCTCCCAGACCATTTGCCAGAAGCTATCGATCGTCGATGGCAATGGACCCTGAGTGCCGATATAAGCCCGCGATCTTTGCCAGCCGTCGATATAATTCGCGTTTATGTAATCCTGTCCCTTGTTCGGTGAGCCACCTACGCACGAGAGCAGCCTCACGCGAGAATGATCGTCTGGAGGAAAAAAAATGAAAAAAAAAAAAAAATAAATAAATAAATCCTTCGTAACGCATTTGAAAACTTTCGTTGCAGATTTTTTACCGAAAAAAAATTGCGAATGAAATATCGATGAGGGGAAAAAAAAAAAAAATATATCGATGAAACAATGATACGAGAAATTGTAGAGATTTTTTTTTTTTCAATACTCACAAGCAATGATATTTCCATAACGATTCTTCGATTGATTCTCAGCGTGTTTGGAATTATCAGCGAGATACAATTCCGTTTCTTTTGGAAAAAGTTCGAATTCCTTGCTGAAGCCTATGTCACCATCGGCGTGCAATGCAGCAACGTGCTGTACGAATCTCTGCACAGCAACTGCGGTTCTCTCGCCATCCTGCTTGCTGTTTTCCCATTCCTGCAGATTCGGCACATTTCTCGGCGGATAATCGAGAAAGCAGTAGGTCGTCTGAAAGCATTTTCTGAAAACCCGCCTGTAGAGGCGGTCCAATTAAGACTATCCACTCTACGGTTCGATCGAAAAAAAAAAAAAAACAAAATAAAAAAAAATGAAACGAGCAAAGTAAAAGGACAAAAAAATTTGCAAATTTCAATCTGAAATTTTCTTGAACCTGGGACGATCGCGGACTTTAAAAAATAATTCAAATTCCATATAATTCGTTGTGTTTCATCGATTTTCAAAAATTCGAGAAATCACAGACAATTTTACGAAAAACCAAATTTTAAAATTTCACAAAATTTGAAATCGTCGAATCGACCGTGAGAAAAATTTCTCAAGTCGTTCACGAGAATTTTCCAACCTTACGTCAGAAGCGCGGGGACATTTTTTTTTTTTTTTCCTTAATCACGTATTTTTACGAATTGTTTTTTGGAAAAATTTACAACACATTGAGAATAAAAAAATAAAAAATTATTTTCTGCTTTTTTCACGAAAAAAAAAGCTGCGACGAAGAAGCGAAAAATTCGATGTCTCGTAGAACGGCGAAAAAAAAAACAAATGATGTTTGCTCAGCTGCGTGTGCCTCGTGTGCGGTTAATCCACTTTAATTTATTTTTTTCTGCTCCGTGACTTATCGCGAAGGTTCACCGGACGTGTTCTACGAATTTATTTATTTGCCAAATGTATGAGTAACGCGAGAAAAAAAAAAAATATCAATTTTTGAAAGCAAAAATAACGATGAGATAGTAGCAAAGAAAATCGAAAAAAAAAGAAAAAAAAAAAAAAAACGAACTCGTGAAAATCGATAAACGGTTCAATGGCTTAATCAAAAATTAAAATTCTCGCGAGGAAAAAAGAAAATCGTAAAAAAAATTTTTTCAAATTTTGCACGATATTATTCGAATTATCGTTTGTTCGTGAAAATTTTATTTTTGTTTTTCAAAATCACGAATTGAATCCATGAATTACGTCATCACCCGAAAAGATTTAATTTTTGTAATTATATTTTTTAATTATATTTAATTATAATTTGATTATATTATATATACTTATATATATAATATAATCATATATAACTTATATATATATATACTTATATATACTTATATATAATTATATATATTAATTATATATAAGTATATATAATTAATATAATTAATATATATTAATATATATATATTAATATATATATATTAATATATATATATATTAATATATATATATTAATATATATATATATATTAATATATATATATATATTAATATATATTAATTATATTAATTATATTATACTTATATATAATTTTATAATTTTAATTATATTTTATAATTCAATTATATTTTTTTCCCCTTTATTGTCCGGTATAGCTTGTGGGACTGCCCGTAAGAGTTCTTACGAAATTGCACTTTTAATGCCAACGGCGAAAGATCGCGAACCCGTGGGTGTCTCGTCATATCGTCTCATGACGACACAAAAGTGTTGGAGCGCAAAGAAAAAGAAAAAAAAAAAAAAAAAAATAAACCAACGAGTTACGGGAGCACCAAAGACTGCACAAAGAAATCGTCGATTCTCGTTCAACTCTTAGACGAAACGATTTGTCAAGAGTCCTCTCGACGTTATCGTTCGTTCGTCGAGAGATAAGAAACGTTGTCAATGGAGTGGGGCACACGTACGCATAATACATGCGGGTCTGTCCCACTCAATTCGACACGAGTCCGGACCTCGTCGAATCTTCGATTTCACAACTGATAAATATTCTTTTCATATTGTTCCAGCGCGAAAACACTTTTCCGAATTTTTCCGGATTTTTCGAGAAAAATAAAAAATAAAAGTGTGAAAAAAAAAATATGAATTGATATCAGGGATCAAATTGGAGATGTCGAGATCGTGATCGGTGGAAAAAATGCATCGATATACTGGGTCCTGAATGAAATTTAAAAAATCCAAGATTTTTTTTTTTTATTTTTACGAAAAATGAATGGGTTCACTTAAATCGCTGTAACTCTTTTTCCTAAAAGAGTTTAAACTTTTTTCAGTGCCCATTCTCTTCGCAACTGTTTTAGCTTAAAAATGGCGCTTGGTTCATTGAGCAACGATTTTTTTTTCGATTTTTTACGAATTTTCAAAGTCGGATCATCGATTTTCGTCAGTTCAGCCTTTGGGCTCAATTTTAACGATTTTCAAAGTGCTTTTTTTGAATACGAAAAATTGTAATTTCGAGATGAATCAAACAGAATTCTCTGAGTCTACTCTTGGGATTTTCAAAAAATCCCCGATTCGTCAATTCTGGGCATAGTTATGGGCATTTGAAATTTCGTGATTTTCGAAAAATTGAGCAAAAAATTGAGAATTTTTTTTTTCGTCTTTCTCACTATTTTCAGGTTCTGAGAGTCCGGAAATTCTCCCCTGATTACGAATCACGTTTATTTCTTCCCGGAATCTCAAGAAATCGATACGAAAACGAAAAAAAAAACCAAAAATTGAAAATTTTTTCATTTCCCGAAATATTATGAGCTTACTAAAATCGCTGCAACACTTTTTCCCGAAAGAGTCGAAACTCTGTTCGGTGCTCATTCTCTTCGCGATCATTTAAGCTTCGAAATGACACTTGGTTCATCTCGCTACGATTTTTTTTCGATTTTTTACGAATTTTCAAAATTGGATCATCGATTTTTGCCAATTTTTCCACAATTACCCATTTTTTTTTTTTTTTTTCTTTCGTTTAAACATCTCTGTCGAACAATCAAGAGGGGCAAAATGTGAAAAAGTGAAAAATAAATTTAAAAAAAAAACAACCGATTTCTTGACTATCACGAAAATTTCCAGCACTCCGCCATAAATATTTGAACGAGAAGAAGAAAAAAGAAAAAAAAATTTCACGAAGCACGCAGTTTTCTCTCCAAGGAGCAGGAGGCAATGAAAAAGAAATGAAGAGAAGAAAAAATGCAGAAAATATCAGAACGAATCTCACCTCCACAGGATTAATGCAGCCAGGGCGAGCATAACGGCGAAACAGGCGCAAACCATTCCGGCAATGACGCCAGCGCTCAGTTCCTCGTTGCTACGACGCATCAAAGGTGGCGTTTTGTCGCAGTTACGCGCGACCAATTGCTTACCCGGTATACTGTAATTTCCTCGTGCCACGAGATAGGGCTTTATGCTACTTTTCGTAGCCCCTGCGACCATCACCTCGTACACGGTGTTCATCGTCAGATTTGGGATCGTTATCTGGGAGTTTAACAGTACGAGTATGGGGTTGAATTAAAGAAAGACAGAAAAAAAAAACACAAAGTTATCACATCAATTGGGCCAAGTGTTTGATGCGATAGTTGTTATTTTACGAAAAAAAAAAAAAAAACAAAAGTAAAAATGTATAACGAAATGGATCATTTGTTGAGTAAAAAAAAAGAAATGAGCATTTTAATGAATGGAAAAAAGAATTTAATGAATAAAAAAAAAGAATTTCAATGAATATGAACGATTAAAAAAAGAAATATTAATCCATCGTGGAATGCTCGAAAATTGTTTTCTCAAAAAAATAGTACTTTACGGTCTTGAGAAAAAAAAAACTGTAAACTTTGTAAAATATTTTTCAAAATTTTCATCAACAAAAAAAAGTTATCACATCAATTGGGCCAAGTGTTTGATGCGATAGTTGTTATTTTACGAAAAAAAAAAAAAAAACAAAAGTAAAAATGTATAACGAAATGGATCATTTGTTGAGTAAAAAAAAGAAATGAGCATTTTAATGAATAGAAAAAAGAATTTAATGAATAAAAAAAAAGAATTTCAATGAATATGAACGATTAAAAAAAGAAATATTAATCCAACGTGGAATGCTCGAAAATTGTTTTCTCAAAAAAATAGTACTTTACGGTCTTGAGAAAAAAAAAACTGTAAACTTTGTAAAATATTTTTCAAAATTTTCATCAACAAAAAAAAGTTATCACATCAATTGGGCCAAGTGTTTGATGCGATAGTTGTTATTTTACGAAAAAAAAAAAAAAAAACAAAAGTAAAAATGTATAACGAAATGGATCATTTGTTGAGTAAAAAAAGAAATGAGCATTTTAATGAATAGAAAAAAGAATTTAATGAATAAAAAAAAAGAATTTCAATGAATATGAACGATTAAAAAAAGAAATATTAATCCATCGTGGAATGCTCGAAAATTTTTTTCTCAAAAAAATAGTACTTTACGGTTTTGAGAAAAAAAAAAACTGTAAACTTTGTAAAATATTTTTCAAAATTTTCATCAACAAAAAAAAGTTATCACATCAATTGGGCCAAGTGTTTGATGCGATGGTTGTTATTTTACGAAAAAAAAAAAAAAAAACAAAAGTAAAAATGTATAACGAAATGGATCATTTGTTGAGTAAAAAAACGAAATGAGCATTTTAATGAATAGAAAAAAGAATTTAATGAATAAAAAAAAAGAATTTCAATGAATATGAACGATTAAAAAAAGAAATATTAATCCATCGTGGAATGCTCGAAAATTTTTTTCTCAAAAAAATAGTACTTTACGGTTTTGAGAAAAAAAAAAACTGTAAACTTTGTAAAATATTTTTCAAAATTTTCATCAACAAAAAAAAGTTATCACATCAATTGGGCCAAGTGTTTGATGCGATGGTTGTTATTTTACGAAAAAAAAAAAAAAAAACAAAAGTAAAAATGTATAACGAAATGGATCATTTGTTGAGTAAAAAAACGAAATGAGCATTTTAATGAATAGAAAAAAGAATTTAATGAATAAAAAAAAAGAATTTCAATGAATATGAACGATTAAAAAAAGAAATATTAATCCATCGTGGAATGCTCGAAAATTGTTTTCTCAAAAAAATAGTACTTTACGGTCTTGAGAAAAAAAAAACTGTAAACTTTGTAAAATATTTTTCAAAATTTTCATCAACAAAAAAAAGTTATCACATCAATTGGGCCAAGTGTTTGATGCGATAGTTGTTATTTTACGAAAAATAAAAAAAACAAAAGTAAAAATGTATAACGAAATGGATCATTTGTTGAGTAAAAAAACGAAATGAGCATTTTAATGAATGGAAAAAAGAATTTAATGAATAAAAAAAAAAATTTCAATGAAAATTAACGATTAAAAAAAGAAATATTAATCGATCGTGGGATGCTCGAAAATTGTTTTCTCAAAAAAATAGTACTTTACGGTCTTGAGAAAAAAAAAAAAAAAAAACTGTAAACTTTGTAAAATGTTTTTCAAAATTTTCATCAACAAAAAAAAGTTATCACATCCATTGAGCCAAGTGTTTGATGCAATAGTTGTTATTTTACGAAAAAAAAAAAAACAAAAACAAAAACTCAAATTTGTAACGAAATGATTGATTTGTTGAGTTAAAAAAACAAATGAGCATTGCTCGTTGACGAAGAAATTAATTTATAATAAAATGATTAATTTCGAAAGAAGAAAGAATGAAAGGAGTGGCGTTTGGTTAAACGCTGGGGGATTCAATGAACGATTATTACAGTTTCATGAAATAATTAGTGCTCAATTAATACAAATTTTTGTGTTCAATGAAATTATCGATGTTTCACAAAGCTATTGGTGTTTTGTGAAGAAAAAAAAAAAAATAGAGTTCGATGATTAATTTTTTACTAAAAGAATTGCTTCATCGGGCAATCGGTGTTTAATGAGCTGATTGGTCATTAGAACGATTAAAAAAAAGAAATATTAATCCATCGTAGAATTCTCGAAAAATGTTTTCTCAAAAAAATAGTACTTTACGGTCTTGAGAAAAAAAAACAAAAAAAAAAAAACTGTGAACTTTGTAAAATGTTTTCCAAAATTTCCATCAACACAAAAAAAATTTATCCCATCAATTGGGGTGAATTTTTGATCCAACAGTTGTTAGTTTACGAAAAAAAAAAAATTTATAACGAAATGATTGATTTGTTGAGTAAAAAATCAAATGAGCATTGCTCATTAACGAGGAAATTAGTTTAAAATTAAATTTACTAATTTCGAAAGAAGAAAGAATGAATTTCATGAAATAATTAGCGTTTAATTAAACGCTGGGGATTCAATGAACGATTATTACAGTTTCACGAAAAATATATTGCTCGATTAATGAAAAAATTTTGTGCTCAATGAAATTATTGGTGTTTCACAAAGCTATTAGTGTTTTGTAAAGAAGAAAAAAAAAAAAAAAAAATAGTGTTCGGTAAAGCATAGCATTTATCGATGATTAATTTTTTACTAAAATAATTGCTTCATCGGAAAATTAGTATTCAATGAACTGATTGGCCATTAGAACGATTTTAAAACATAAATATTAATCCATCGTAGAATGCTCGAAAATTCTTTTATCAAAAAAATAGTACTTTACGGTCTTAAGAAAAAAAAAAAAAAAAAAAAAAACTGTAAACTTTGAAAAATGTTTTCCAAAATTTCCATCAACAAAAAAAATTTTTTTAAATAAAAAAAATACATATTCTCCGATATAAATTTTTTTTTTTTTTTTAATACCAGAGAATGTAAAGACCATCGTCGTTTGCACTATTATGAAAAAAAAAATTCCTCATTTTTCCTTTTTCGTGATTGTAAATTTAATGCAGTAAGATTTACTAACCCCGCTATTGAGATGTTCCGTGTCAGCCGGTATCTCCATCTCCTCGTATTCATCGCTACCCTCGCTACGATACATTATGTAATAATAATCGATGGAATTCCAAAATTTTTCGGGTCTCGTCCAATAAAGATATATCGCGTCGTGAGCCTGGCACGTTAAGTTAAGAATGACAGGAGTACTCGGGCCTGATACATCAGTCTTTTGTATTATGTGCTCGGACGGCTCACCCTCGTTCTTCCACGTGTATGCCTTTACCCATATCTTGTACTCGGTAAATGGATCTGCAATTTTTGTTTTGTTTTGTTTTTCTTTTTCCTTTTTCTTTTTTCGCATAACAAATAAATTATCCCCGTGAAATTTTATGCAATAATTTTTTTTTTTTCGAGTTGACGTATCAAAATGCTGTCCCGAAAATCATGAAATACAAGAGTGAGGATTTTGAGAAAAATATTGACGAATTGAAAAATTCAAATGTACATTTATATCGGATTAAATGAATTTGCCTTGATCTAGGGGGAAAAAAAGTTCAAGTACCAATAATGTAAATGAATATCTTCGTTCAATTGTGTGAAACATTGAGATCTAAAAAATGATTCAGACGTCAAATTTTTTTTTCTGACACTTCATCGAAGTATGAGGAACGTCTATGAATTGATTCAGTATTTTTAAATTCGCGATTAATGCAAAAGAATTTCAGTAAAATGTACTTTTGTAAATTTTCATTATTTCTTTTTTGCGGCTAAAGTCTGAAATATCCGAATTAATTCCTTGACATTACTGACACTTCGAAAAAGGCAAGAGAAAAAAAAAATGATTTAAAAAACAACAAAATTTCATTGGAAAAAAAAAAATAAAAAAATAAATACTTACTGAGTTGATACAGTACGAATTCGATCAGCGAATGATTAGGCTCGTTGTGATTCTTCGCAGTCTTGACGTCCGTGTAGTTGGAATGCATGTAGTAAACTCTGTATCCTACTATGGCACCGTTTGCATTATCGGGCTTCGACCATGATAGCTCGATCGACGTTGCGTTTACGCCATGGGCAGTGAGATTTAGCGGTTTGCTGGGTACTGTCAGGGACAAACGATCCACGGGTGAATAATACATCGACGATTAGAATTATCAAAAGAGAAAAGGAAGAAGAAGAAAAAAAAAAAAAGAAATCCGCAGTCCTTCTCTCTACCGATATTGACGATCTCGTGACGAACACTCTGGACCTTGAATTTTCTGTTTTTTTTTTTTTTTTTTTTTTAGAGCCTCGATGTTTCGGAATGCGCGACAAGATGGAATAAAATTTCGGCCAAGGACAATCCGGATAACGTTCTCGCGCGAGTTAGTTTGTGACACGCGCGTGAATAGAATTTTCATTACGAGGCAAACATTGAAAGTTTTCTTTTTTTTTTTTCCCAATTTATTTTTGAAATTGCGTGAAATTCAAATGTGAAAAATACAAAAGGGCATACGCAGGAGGTTTAAGCGAGGAACTGACGTTAGTATGAAAGGATCAAAAGATCACATTGAATACCCTCTAGCCGTGGCATTATCCAAGTGTCTCCCGTATTATAATTCTCTCTCTCTCTCTCTCTCGCTCTCTCTCTCTCTCTCTCTCTCTCTCTCTCTCTCTCTCTCTCTCTCTCTCTCTCTCTCTGTGTTTCGGCGAATTTTCTATGAAAAATTTAAAAGCTCTCGTTTGTATTCTTCGACGCTATTTTATCGACAAACATGAGAGCGAACCCGAGCGTACTAATGATTGTCCGGCTCCACGTATATTGTTCTCGTGAGTCATTAACGACCAGGGTCGTTGCCTCAGAGTGAAACTCCCGGGGACGAGACAGCTACTTCAGCATAGAATACGAAAAAAAAAACAAAAAAAAAAAAAGTAATTTGAAAAAATACGTATTATTCTACTTTTTTTTTTTATTAATAATAATAATAGTAACGGTATTGAAAAAACGTGAAAATAGGAAACTTGGATAATGCTTCCTCATTATAAAGTTATCTCTACCATGGCTTTCGTATAATTTTTCCTTCCTCGCAGAGAAAGCTTTGGCAATGAGGGAACAATGTGCAAGTTTCGAATTTGCACGCTTGCTTTTTTTCAAAATCCCTTCGTTCTTGCGAAATTCGATATCCTGCGATTTGGCGTGCTTGTGTCAATTTTTTTTTTTTTGCATTGTTAATCACAAATTTTCGGACAATCCGAGCGATAACAAAGATTTATCGAAAATTTGAAAATTTTATGAAATCCGAACTCCTCGAGCGATACTTGCCAAATTCAAGATCAAACATCCTTGTCCCGTGGTATATTTATGTAAAAAGTTTTGGCTGAATAATCTCAAATTTACGAAATTTATAGCGAACGTAGACGTTTTTAAAAAATTCGAAAATTTTCCTTACAGCCTATTTGTGGAAAAAAAAAATTTAGAACGATATTTCAAAATTTGGGAAAATTGGAGCAACCACGGACACTTTTGTTAAATTTCAAAATGACATATGAAATTGGTAATTTTCGAGAAATTTTGACGAAAATTTGATTAAAAGAAGGGACCGTACCGTTTCACGTGCCTAAGAAAAGGCAGCGGAGTAGCTTAAGGATGTATCGGACGTACATTCCCAACCAAAAGTGACTTTCGTCGACGATATTGCATACTTTATGATAAGATAAAAATCGGAAAAACTTCAACCACAATAAAGACGATAAGAAGATTAATTTTGAATAATAATAATAATGCCAAAAAGTTATCAATAAAAATTGTTTAAACGAAACATTGTTTAACAAATTTTTAGGAAAAGTTTTTTTCTGTCATGTGAGATGAATTCGTTGATTTTTCTGACTGCACATGAATTAAAAAAAAAAATTTTTAACATTTTGAAATTTCGGTTCTCGAAAGTTTTTTAATTTTGAAAAATGAAGGAAAAATCGTGTATTTTGGATATGTTTTCGTAAAAACGTTGTATATTACAATTTAAAGTTTCCAGGGCATTGAACGAATAGTTTCGTAAATACAACCTTTACAAATTTTCGAAAACCAAAATTTCAAAATGATAAGAAATTTTTTAAAAAATTCTTGTGTTTTCAGAAAAATTGACGAATTCATTTCACATGACAAAAAAAAACATTCCCTAAAAATTTGTTAAACAATGTTTTGTTTAAACAATTTATTGATAACTTTCGGGCATTATTATTATTAAAAAGTAATCTTCTTATCGTCTTTATTCTCGTTGAATTTTTCCCGATTTTTATCTTATCATGAAGTATGCAATATTGTCGACGAAAGTCACTTTTGATTGGGAAGGTACGTCCGATACGTCCTTAAACCGTTCACAAGTTATAGAGGTTTGAATTTTGCAAGGCCAATGCACACACACAATACGTTCAGACCTTTTTTATTGAATGTGATTTTTGAACATTTTGACAAATTTTAAGAACTCTGGAATAAAAATCGTAAAATTTTTTTTTTTTTTTCATGAAAACAAAGCTTCCTCTATGAGGAAGCAAAAAAATGAAAGCCGAAAATTCCGTGTAAATAAAGAGTTTTGAATGTTTCCTACGTAGATGGCTCAGAATTGAATTTTATCTCGAATCCATTAAACCGAATACCTCAAAAATCAACGCATATCCTAGTGGAATTATGAAATTCACGAGCTCATGAATTATTGATAGAATTAAGTCTAGACCCCTCCTTATTCCTGCGTCGTATTTTATTTTGGGAATCCTTCGTTATTTTTTTTTCACACGAGAACAAAGAACGCGTATGACCGTGAGAAAGCTCGTAAATTGCTCAATTTCCGACGTCCCGTGTCGTTAATACATGTGTGCTGGTTTAACGACCATAAAAATTCGGGGATCTTGATACGCAGCTTTTCGACTGAAGAGTTACAAAAATTTGACTCCAAGTTTAGGGCAATTTAGAGTGCAATTTTCAGTAACAAGCAGGGACTTGCCCTGAACTGCCACTGCAATACAATCGAAAAAAAAAAAAAAAAAAAAAAAAAAACGATACATGCACATAGGACATTGTCTCACGTCTCTTAGAGACCGGAGTAAAAAAATTCATACGAAATTCTGTTCTGGGTGCGCGCATGTCGCGAGGCCAACTAGACCGTACAGCACGTGCTCTCTTGTTCACTATTAAAATTAAAAATGTGCGCTGTTAGCCTCAAGAATACCGTACAGTCATCTCCAAAAAAGTACGAAATACAATAAAAAAAAAAACAAAAATTTTCTGAAACACTTTCGTGCCCAAACTTCGTTGAGAATTTGCGTCTCATGAATTCTCAACGAAAAGTTTCGTTATTTTCGTATTTTGCTAATTACGACAAAAGGTATTTTCGAATTTTGCTAATTACGACAAAAAATCCGAAGAAAAAAATCAACGACATTACGAAAATTGATTTTCAATAATAATAATAATGCCGAATAATTGTTCGACAAATTTTTTAGAAAAAAAAAAAACAATTCTTTACGAAAGAATAAGACATTTTTTTTTTTTTTCGTTGCATATGAAAACAATTTTTTTAATTACCAATGACGAGAGACAAAATTCTGGAGAAATAAAAAAGGGAAACGTTATACCTAATGAGAAAAATCAACGAATTGATTTAATACGAAAGTAAACAGAGTTTTTTTTTTCTCATGTTTCCTTGAACAATTTTTATTCAAACTACTTTATTGACGATTTCTCGTCATTGTTATTTATTGAAAATTAATTTTCTCAGCGTGTTGCGTACGCTTGAGTTCTTTTTTCTCAGATTTTCCGTCGCAGGCTTTTTGGCTGCGAAAGTACGCGGTGGAGAATCCTTAGAAAGAAAAAAAAAAAATATGTGTCAGAGACTACACGCACTAGAATTTATATCTCGCGTAACCCGGAGATAAAGGCATAATCGCGCCGCGTGTTTCGTCGACGCTCGCGCGAATGACGCTAATGAAACTTGCCCGCGCATGTGTGTGTATGTGTGTGTGCTAAGAGAGGGAAGAGAATTGAAGCTCGTTGACTTCATTGAAATCCCCCGCATGTGTATTTTTATGGCGAAGAGTCGAGAATTTTTTTTATTAATTATTTGTTTTTATTTTTATACTTCGCATCAATAAAAATTTACCTATTTGGGATTCGGTGTCGTTGGCGAGTGCCGAATATCCGAATGTCGTTGTTATCGATTCATCGTTGTCGTTGCTCTGCGATTTTACGATCGTCGTTACCGATATCCACAGTAACGACAAAACGAGGAAGAATTTTTTTTTTCCATTTCCGCCATTTTGAGCACCACTGTACATCCTGGGTAACGACATTTCACCCTATCTTGTTCTCTCTCTCTCTCTCTCTCTCTCTCTCTCTCTCTCTTTCTCTATCGCTATTTCGGCCACACCTCACCCCTTTGGCCCAAAAACAGAATCGCGAATTGAGATATATATATATATATTTATACAGTCACACGAGGGCTCCGAAAGAACCGCTTTTTTTTTCTCTCTCTTCACCCGTTGAGACTCGTGAATTCACACATATTTAATGCAGCTGGAAAAACGAGTTTTTTTTTTTTCAATTCCTTCGTCCCTTGACAAATGTCCCGGAGGGTTCACTATACGCAGCACACCGGATATTCACCATTCACTACGTTGCTGTGTCGCGTACGGATTTTCTCAATTGTATACGAGCACTCCCAGGAGATATTGCGGAAACACATTTCGCTGCATCGCGCATTCACCTCCATCTACGATTTTATATATATATATATATATATATATATATATATATATATATATATGTTTTCACACACCTTTCTCCGCGATACGAGTAGAAAGGGCGGGAGGAAGGGGAGACACTTTTCGCGAGAGCATTACATCGTAATTTTCTCTTTCGATAAAAATGTTTGGGTTGGAGAAAAAATCATCTCCTTGCTGATTGGAGAGTTGAAAAAATTGTTTCGACGAAATGAATTTCGATTATTAATAATCTTCGAATACTGTTAGTATATATACATATATATATGTATGTATATATATATGTATATAAATATGTATGTGTGTATATCGCTATCTCCTCGGGATATACGATTATACGCTCATACAGATCCCTCGATCGCTTCCTGTGTCCTCATTGACCCAAAGTGTCGGCTGCACTAGATTCACTCAACGGTTGCTGTGCGCCGAACGCCTCGCTCCCCATATGTACAACAGCGGCCATATCGTCCTCTCTCTCTCTTTCTCTCTCTCTCTTTCGCTCTATCACACATTCTCTATCGTCTATGCAATTTTTCTTCATTGGTTCGAGGAAAGGGTGGAACGCCTAATTCGTTAGGGCCTTCGAATGTCCGCTCGAGGAATTCGATTGAACAACGAGAATTTCGTTTTGGAGTAAAAATTTAGCATTGGAGTGAACATTTATTTTTTGAGTTTTTTTTTTGGAGGAAAAATTATTTTTCGGAGTAAAAATTTCGTTTCTGTGAGTAGAAATTTTGTTGTGAAGGAAAAATTTCCGTATTGGAGTAAAAATTTCGCTTCTTGGAGTAAAAAGAATTGTTTTGGAGCAAAAATTCCGTTTTGGAGTAAAAATTTCGCTTTGGAGTGAAAATATCGTTTTTTTTTGCAGTAAAAATTATGTTTCGGAGTAAGAAATTTCGTTTCTTATATTAAAAATTACGTTATGGAGAAAAAATTTCGTACGTGGAGTGAGAATTTCTTTTTTTTTGCCGCAAAAATTACGTTTCCTCGAATAAAAAAATTGTTTTGGAGCGAAAATTTCGTTTTGGAGTGAAAATTTCGATCTGCAGTATGAATTTTGTTTTTTTTTTATACAAAATTATTATAGTTTACAGTCCTGGAATTGACATTTCGTTTTTGTCTGTGTAAGTTTTTCGTTTTGCAATATTAATATTGTTTTTATTTTCGAGCAGGAATTTTATTTTGGAGTAAAAATTTCATTTTGGCGCAAAGTTCGCGGTTTATCGGTAAAAATTGCGTCTATGAGCATAAATTTCGTTTTCTTTTTGGAGTAGAATTTTCGCTTTGCAGTAAAAATTTCGTTTCGGAGTAAAAATGCAATTCTGGAGTAAAAATTTCATGTCTTAGTATGAATTTCTGCAGGTACATTTCCGGCTTTATTTTTCCACGATCAATCTCAATAAAAAAAAAGTTACCCCGCGACAAACGTAAAATAGATCGCGTGGAAATGATTTTTCGGTTAAAAAATTGATAAATAATTGCTCCAAGGATAGAGATCGATAAGTGGAAATTGATGGGAGAGGAAAAACAAGAAGAACAATAATCACGTGCGTGTTCTCGACCGGTTTCTCGTCGTTTCTCTTTCTCTATTTATCTCTCTCTCGCACATAAATCGAACCTGAAACGAATATGATGCAGCATCCAGGCTCTTCCGTTCGATTTCTCTCTCTCTCTCTCTCTCTCTCTCTCTCTCTCTCTCTTTCTCTCTCTCTCTCTGTTTCTCACATCCAGTCTCCGATCTTTGTTCTTTTTTTTCTTCTCTCGTCCTGTACCACTTCCGCGTCGAGCTCGAAGTCGTCCTACACGACGACAGTCTCACTCGACACACGAGAAATTGCAACAGCGTCAACAACACCTCTGACTCATTTGAGTAGGATCGTTGGAAAATTTTTTTTATTCTCTCCAGTTTACGTTTTTCCTTCACCACAATCTAAACCGATCATCAGCTATGAATTTCCCTCCCCCCCCCCCAGAAATAACGTCCCGATTAACAATTTAAAAAAACGATATACGACATCATCGACGCCATTACTCATTAATTATCATTCAAATCCCAACGGTGCACTGACACAATCCCCCACGCCGATAAAAATGCAAATTATTCTTCGTAGAAAAAATTGTCCCCATGAACACTATAATGTCGATCGCACATTACCGCGTATGGATTTTGAAATCGGTCAAATCGTCGTGAAAAAAAAAAAAGGAGTTTTGGGACAACTGTGCACTCTCGATTTTCATGATTGTCACGAAAAAAAGCAACGAAAAAAAAAAAATGTCCATATACACGGCAAGAGAGACTATGCTGGCTTATATTACCCGAGCGATGGTCACAACACCACGTGCTCAAAACTGTCTGCAGCCGAGACTCTTAACCATCGAATCCTTGTCTTTTCACTGCAAGGAGATGATGCATGACACACACACACACACACACACACAGCGAGAATATAAATTCGAGTTACAAAGAGCGTACAGAGAGTGAGTGTGAGTGAGAGAGGTGGATTTGAGAAGCCGCCGCCTGGTTAGTAATCGACCGGCGCACAAAGCTTCACAAGCACGTTTCTTCGCTGTGTATCTCACTGTCTCTGTTGCTCTCGTTGCTACTTTTTTTTTTTCGTACAAAACAGAGCAGACGCGAGGGGCACTCGCTGACCGTACCCAAGAACTGTCAGAAGCCAGCCTTAGGGTTCTCGACCTGGCCTCCCTTTCTCATTGCATATATATATATATATATATATATATATATATATATATATATATGTGTGTGAGTGTGTGTGTGTGTGTATGTGTATTTGGATCTCTCTCTCTCTCTCTCTCTCTCTCTTTCTCTGAGTCTTTCGGCTTGTCAGAGGCCCGGTGTTTGCAGACCTGACCCCGCTATTGCTCCGGAGTAACCGGGAGTTCAACGAGAGCTCGTATAGGGAACACGGAGGGGGGAGATCCCATGGGAAGACCGGGCGAGGGTACGACAAAGTTCAAGGGATCGATCGACTCATGCCGAGAAATGACAGAACCTCATGTACACTTTTTTTTTCTTGCCTCTCTCTTTCTCACTCTTTTTCTCTCTCTCAAATCGATGTTATTACACACACACACACACACACACACACACACACACACACACAAATAGATATAAGGACGGTACTCCTGATCCTGCACTCACTGTCCCCGCAAACGTCGTTGACGCCGAGGTTATGATTCTTTTGTTTCATTACCCCTCTCCCGTTTTTATCTCAAAATATCTCCTCCGAAAACCAACTCGCTGTACCCTCACACTTCCTCCATCGGGACGCGAGATTGACTAGCGCGCAATTAAATCGTCGTATCGGACACGTTTGAATTCACCGTCACGCGCGTTTTGCACGAAAAACAAGATTCGTCAGTTCGCCCGTGAGCGATTTTCGTCATGATGATGATGATTTATTTTTTTGTATTTTTTTTTTTTTTTTTTTTTTTAAATCTTGAGAGACGGATTTTAACGGAGGAGCGCGTCTGTATCGCGGATAGAGCGCGACTCTGCGTTTCAACGAAGACGAGAGAAAAACGGAGTTGCCTCGATGATTTTATCGCTCTCTCTTTCTCTCTTTCTTGATTTTTTGTGTACGTGTGTGGGTGTGTGCGTGTGTGATACTCGCGCGCGAATCCCAGTTGAACAATGACAGCGTTCGTTACAGGGAAGAACGGAAAACCATGGAAGGGGACGATGTGAAGAGAGAGAGAGAGAGAGAGAGAGAGAGAGAGAGAGAGAGAGAGAGAGAGAGAGAGTTCTCCCCTCTTCATAGGCTGAGGATACCAATGACGTATCGAGTAAATCGAGAACCCCCTACCCTCTGAGTTGGTTTTCAGAGCTTCACGACACGATTCTTCTCAGGATTTTAACTTTTTCGAACTCTCATTGGGGTTTTTTTTTTTTTTTTTTTACAAATTCATATCGAAGTCATCGAGCGATCGATGCAAAATTTGAAGAAATTTACGAATTTTTTGTTCGACTGTGGACATTTTGTTTCCTGTTTATTCGTATTTTGCATGCCGCAGGGCGAGTTTGCGCCCGCAGCGAGAGTTTCACCGATCGATAACGAGAGAGACACGCGAGATGTACACATTTGAAATTAAAACTCAAGTGCGCGAAAATCGGTTGCCGGACGAATCATATGACCCGGGGAGGGGATAATCATGAATTATGACGGAGGGGAATTTATTTTAGAATTTTTTTCGTGAATTAAGATACGTTTGTTTCCTCGCTGAAGAAAATAACACGAGATTTTATTCGCCGCATGAGACGAGAACATCGGGCGAATGAACGCGCATGAGAGAGAGAGAGAGAGAGAGAGAGAGAGAGAGAGAGAGAGAGAGAGAGAGAGAGAGAGAGTGCGAGTGAGGGGGGGGGGAGAAAAATCTGGTCAGGAAAGTGCATAGACGTTCGGGGGCCACGAATTTTAAAAAAGTAAAAGAAAAAAAAAAACAGGCACTCACTTTCTGTCTCGTTTATAGGTGGGGCACACAAGGCCGGGGTACCTGATGCGTTTAATTTCGTTTTGAATTAATTACACGGATCGCAACGATATCGTCTTGTATATTTCGAAGATTAATAGCAGAGGATAAAGAAAAAAAATGTATAAAAATTATCAAAAGATTCACGCGAGAACGAGAGGGATGAGGGAGGGGAGATTTATTTCAGAGTTCTAAAAAAATTAATATTTCGTGTGCTTCGATATAGATTTTTCTATTTTTAATTTGCGCTTAAGTGAGAATTATTTGGTCTATCGTTGAAGATCAGACATTCGTTGGACATTTTTTCTGCAGTCTTCTTCGGAATTTATTTTGCTTTAGGTTCAGGGGTGTCGCCTGAGAGTAAATTCAAAAGTTGGTGGGACGCGAGGCCGTCATCTTGGAACGTTTCACCAAATATCTCGTGAACCGTGCATCGTACGATAAAAATTGTGAAAACTTTTTTTGTTGACAATAAAATTATCTACAACTTTTATCCGAAGCTTTTTTCTGTATAGTATATACTTTTATATTTATAGCGCGGTAAACTTAAAGGTTGATGTAACAGTAAACACGGTGATGTTTGGAAAAGTTTGCCGCGCTGTAAATAAAAAATTATGCACTATACAGAAAAAAGTTTAGAATAAAAGTTGTAGAAAATTTTATTATCTATAAAAAAAGTGTCTACTATTTTTATCGTACTATGCACCGTTCATGAGATATTTGATAAAACGTTTTTTCCAAGATTGTGACTGAAGCTCGACCACTCGAGTCCCGCCAATTTGAATTTACGCTAAGGGGACACCCCTGAATCTTTCCCAGGAGCAAAATCAATTCTGTAGAAGACTGCATTATGAACCTACTTTTTTGGGCTAGAACGATTCGACTGCGTAGTTTATTCGAGATAAGGGCGTCGACTCCCGAATGCCCGGAGTTCGAAAATATGAAAAATTTTCATAGGTAACGAAGAAAATGTAGATAGAGAGCCATTTGACCGATAGTCGTGTAGTTATCGTTGGTGCATTTGAAATGACAAATATTCTTTTCGTTACGCTGGGCTATTCCTTTTTGTACAGACAAACTAAAACACCAATCGACTGCCGAATCCGATGGTTTCATAGGCAAAATATCAATTATTTCAAAAAATCCGAAATTTTGATAGGGAAAGGCAAGGAATCCTGTATATTTGACCAAGGCAAAAATGAGAAAATATTTTTTCGTTACTCTGGGTTATTTTTTTTTTTACAGACGAACTATACAACCGATCGGCTGCCGGGTCCAATAGTTTCATGGCCAAAATATCAATTATTTCGAAAAATACGAAATTTTGGTAGCGAAGAGTAAGGAAGCCAAAGCGGAAATGAAAAAAAAAAACTTTTTTTCGGTACTCTCGGGTTTTTGTTTGTCTACAGACAGTTCGAAAATATGGAAGATTTTCATAGGTAACGAGGAAAAGATAGAGAGCCATTTGACCGATAGTCGTGAAGTTATCGTTGGTTGGTACGCGTGTGCATTGCGCTGACCTCGCTCTTATTCAACGATGATAATTTACAAGCGAGAGAGAGATTTTGTGTGTCTGCATTACCTATCATCGGGACGTCAGTGATCTTTCGTGCCGACGGGGTTTTACGCGCGAAATGACGAAGCGTTGGATTTAAAAATATGGCCACTAGAGTGCTTTTCGAGCTGAGTAAAACATAAAATCCAGAAAGACTAAGCGGAAGAAGAAGAAGAAGAAAAATGAGAAGATATGAGATTACTTACCCCCTTCGTCGGTCATTACAACCACCGAAGCGTTTGGTCCCGTTCCTTCGGGATTAAAGACCGCCAACGATACGGAATATTGGGTAAAAGTCTCCAAATTTTGTATCGTGTGTCGCTGTAAAATAATCATTTTCATAACAATGATATCTCGATGCTCTAACGAGGCTGCGTCGAGAACAGAGTTGTGAATAATCGATTTTTCAAGCCAAGGTGGCACATCGTACGTCTCTTCAAGGCCTTTATTTCAGAGGTCTACCGCAACAGTATAGTGATGGGGTTGGGTTAGAAATGATACTTTCAGTAGAAAGCTCGGATCATTGCCTACAAAATGCCTCATTGACTTTTTTCACATAAACATTAGTACAGCTGTACTAATATACTAATATTACTAATACTAATGTAATACTATATAATATATATAATATAATATATATAATATAATAATATAATATATATAATATAATAATATAATAATATATATAATATAATAATATATATAATAATGTAATGGAATACTAATGTAATAGGGAAGTTAGTATAAGTTACTGCGAAAAGTTTGCTGGCAGCATTTCTCAAGACAGACTTATCCGAATGAGCTGAAAATTTAACTACATGTCAAAAGAACGTGGTGAATGAAAATAACGAACGAATTTTGAATTTCACTGAGAATTGACCAATTGACAGAGGATTGAATATTTGTTTCTCGGCATTTTGATTTTTATTGATGCACGACAGTATATACTGTATCCTGAAAATCATTCAATGGATCAAGTTTCTGGTTCATCATTTCAGAGTTGATGACTTCAGGAATTTTTGAGCAAAATTTCATCCAGATCGGTCCAAACGGTTCCAGAGATATCCTGCGCGGCAAGCTTGTCGTAATGACTCACTAACTTCCATGTTACAACTGTACTATGTTTATTTGCAAAGCGTCAATGAGGCATTTTGTAGGCAATTATCCGAGCTTTCTACTGAAAGTATCATTTGCACCGCAAACCCACCACCATATTGTCGTAACAGACCTCCAAAATAAAGGTCTTGGAGACGTATGTGCTCCCTCAATGCATTACGGAAATAGATTGCCCATTATTTTGATAATTGATAGTGGAATTTAAATCATTATCCATTATTTTGGTAATGGTCAATAAAATTATATCCGTAATCCAATAGGGTGACTGAACCAGTGAATGAACACCTACCAGTGAATGAACAGGCTTAGTATTTTAATTAAACGGCAGAGATATGATTCTATTATTATGAAGAATTTAGTATTCATAATGAAGTGAAAATTCTGAGAAAACATCTAGTAGTGATATTATTTGACGCTGTGAAAGATTTTCGATGATATGGATTTTTTTTTCGTACTTGGGGCGCATATTCATAAGAGACAGCCATGTTGTTATAACCATCTGACTGTGCATCGAATACCAGAATATTCCATGTCGCCTCGATAAATCTTTTTAAAAGATATGCAATAATTTTTTCAACGTTATTCGCGATGCTCACGAAGCGATACGCTAACTGGTGGTAAGTTTTAGAACCATTTATAGTAGAGCGTCGGTGAATAAAATGTTTGATAGTGTGAATAAAATGTTTAATAGTGTGACAGAAAATCCCTCTTTTCAGACCACGTGACAGGCTGCGATCAGCGCCGCCAACGGTCCTGAGCATCGCGAATACATTGCTAAGCTTCAATTATATTAATGAATTTTTGGTCAAAAACCCAATATTGTTTGCGATATATGGCCGTTTATTCACTGGTCCAGCTTTTTAACCTATTTCCAGTGATTGAACGAGCGTTGAAAAGGCTTTTCATAACCTCAAAACGCACGAGTATGCGTACGCATCTCTGGTTCCATTGTACGTTCATTCACCGGAAAGATAAGAGTACATTCATTAGAATTTTTGTTCATTCACTGGGAAATTGGTAATTTCGTTCATTATAATTTTTTTTTACAAAATCCTTGCGAACAGGGCACTTCGAATATTTTTTTTTATATTCTGTGAACATTGTTCTATAAGATCTAATTAGCTCATAAAGAAATTCGTAATAAGTTGAATTATACGGCTTTATCGAAATAGAAAAAAGGCTTATGCGTTCATTCACTGGTTCAGTCACCCTACTTTGGCAATGGGAAATGGAGTTTAATCCATTATTTTGGTCATGAATGATGGAATTTTTGTTCATTATTCATTATTTTTTCCAATGAGCAATGGAATATAATTTATTGTCCATTATTTTGGTAATGGTTAATGGGATTTTATGCAGTATCCATTATTTTGGTAATGGGTAATGGAACTTCGTATTCATTATCCATTATTTTGATAATGCGTAATGGAATTTAATTATTTGACCATTATTTTGGTAATGGTAAATGAAATTTTATCCATAATCCATTACTTTGGAAAAGGGGAATTGAATTGGAATCCATTCTTTTGGTCATGAATGATGGAATTTCTATTCATTATTCATTATTTTCCCAATGGGTAATGGAACATAATCCATTGTCCATTATTTCGGTAATGGTTAATGGGATTTTATCCAGTGTCCATTATTTTGGTAATGGGTACTGGAACATTATTCATCATCCATTATTTTGATAATTCGTAATGGAATTTAATTAATTAACCATTATTTTGGTAATAGTCAATGAAATTTTATCCATAATCCATTACGTTGGCAATGGGAAATGGAGTTGAATCCATTATTTTGCGAATGGGCAATAGAATATGATCAATTGTCCATTATTTCGGTAATTGTTAATAAGATTTTGTTCAGTATTCATTATTTTGGTAATGGTTAATGGAACTTTATTCATCATCCATTATTTTGATAACGCGTGATGGAATTTGAATAATTAACCATTATTTTAGTAATTGCCAATTAAATTTTATTCATGATCCATTACATTGGCAATGGGAAATGGAGTTCAATCCATTCTTTTAGTCATGAGTGATGGAATTTCCATTCATTATTCATTATTTTTCCAATGGGCAATGTAACATAATCCATTGTCCATTATTTCGGTAATGGTTAATGGTTTTTTTTTTATCCAGTATCCATTATTTTGGTAATGGGTAATGGAACTTTATTCATCATCCATTATTTTGATAATGCGTGATGGAATTTAAATAATTAACCATTATTTTTGGTAATGGAATTTTATCCATTACCCATTCTTTTGGTGATAGATAATGGAGCCTTGATCGATTATCAATTTTTTTTTTTTTCCCCCAATAATTAATGCGTAATTTTCACAATGAAATTTGTATACAACCCTGGTCAAGAATCGAGCGAGAAAAAAAAAGTAATTACGACTGCAAAAACTGCTAATCACAATTGATCGTTTTGGGAATTAATTACGCTCGAGGCGGGAACTTACCTCGGTTTTACGATTTCGTATATAAATTTCTTTGATATGCTTGGATCCCATGTTCCGTGGCTTGTAAGCAATTCTGTAGCCAAGAAATTCGCCATTCATCGTGTCGAGACTCGGCGGTTTCCATGCAATGAGTATGGACGTTGCCGAGGTGTTGTGAGCAGCGGTGATTGTTGGCTTGCCAACTGGAACTGGAACACACGAGTTTCTCGTGAATTATGCATTTTTGATGAGCCAGTTTTTCCTCATTCGTATATATTTATTTTGATTAAAAAAAAAACTTTGTTTCGATTTCTTTCTTTAAAGTCCCTCGTGTTGATTTATACACTTTGTTTTTTTTTTTTTTTTATTCGAGACAATGGAGCATGGGTTACGTGAGAATTTTTAAAGCTTCGCGTTTATCATTAATTTCACGTGTGTCGTTGTATAAAATTTATTGCTCTCTGCTTCATCGTGGTTTTCTGTCTGTATGTGCGTGTGTGTGTGTGTGTGTGTGTGTGTGCGTAGGTGTGTGTGTGGGACTCCAGGGGGAGAATGTGCTGAGCTTTTATACGTGCCATACGAATTGCATGTGCCATGAGAGAGCAAGGGTGGAAAAGATAACGACAGAGAGAGAAAGGGAGAGAGGGAGAGAGAGAGAAAGAGAGAGAGAGAGAGAGAAAGAGAGGCATATAAGTGGAAACTGACTTTTATTCGACCCGGCAAGCTCACTCCGGTTGAAAGTTGTTTATCGACAAACATTTATGGTACTTTTTACTGCCAGTCTTGAATCTCCGTGTGTGCGAATTACCACAGTGGCTTCAAAGATACGATCTCGACCTCATAGAACACGTTGTATATTAATATAAAATAAAAATACACGATAGATAGAACGAAAAAAAAAAAAAAAAATTTGCTAAAACCAGGAGAGCAAGTTGAAACGTGCACATTTATTTCTCGTCATTTTTCCTCGATCCTCACAAAGCTCCTCTGCGTGCAAGCATAGATTTCTCAATCTTCGCTCGCTCATGGCAGTCGTGAGCATGGTTTGTTCAAGCTTGCAATTTTTTTTTTTCGAGAAATTAGAAGTTTCAGACAATTCGAAATTCTCTCACAGCTTCCTGGCAAATTCTGCGCTATACTCATACTTCGATAAACTGTTCGTTGTGAGAAGATAAAAGCCAACCCTGTGAATATGCCAACGAGGCCCTGAATTCCAATTCAAGTTCCTAATTCATTTTAGTCAATTTAGGACGAAGATTTGCCCAGAATAATGTTACGTCTACCTGGATTTTCGGTTTAAGAATAAAAAATGAAAAAAAAAAAACCCCCCGTACCCTCGACTCGTGAATTTCATATAAAAATCCGTATGACTCTAGCTTTGCTCGTACTACTCGGTAATTCAAATTCGACGATGTTCGCTAAAGGCTCTCGAGTTCTCTCGACGCAATATGTCACATTTGCATAAACACAAATGAAAAAAAAAAAAAACAATTCAATAATTTCCGAGCAAAATGTGAGAATGAAATTTCGTATTTTTATTTCCTTCTCCCCACGCGGAAGAAGCGTTTTTCCAATCACCGCATTTTGCCGCATCGACGAATAACCAGATGATATGATCGGTAAACGTAGATCCCGTTGTTTTACGTCGGTGTACCGAAAAACCTCTGGCTTGCATTTTCATGGAGGGAATGGATGAGGGTGGAGGGGGGGGGGGGGGCGAGAATCCAACGGGCAACGGGAAGCAACCATGGCGCGGGTAATTCGTCAATATTGACGGAAGGGAAATGGGTTTTTGTTGCGCGTTTATCAGTCCAACGGGCTGTCCATCGAATCCCGTAAAGTCAGAAGGACCGATGCATCGCGCAATTTAACGGGCGAAACATCGCGACGATGCGCTTTTTTTATTTTCAGGCGTTTGAAAACCCATGGAGCTCGGTTATCCGTCCGGATAGAACGGGAGAACTCTCGCGTTGAATTCCATACGAGATGCGAGAGGCGGCAAGATATGTGGTATATTGGTCGCGACTAGACCGATTTCTAATTCGCGAGGTTTACATTTTCACATTTCCCGAGAATAAAACGAAGAGAGAGAAAGAGAGAGAGAGAGAGAGAGAGAGGAGGGCTGGAACTGATAACGAGAGAGACGAGAGCTGGAACTGACAGAGAGAGAGAGAGAGAGAGAGAGAGAGAGAGAGAGAGAGAGAGAGAGAAGTAGTGAGGCAGAGGCATGCCGAAGCAATTCCCAATAGCTTAACTGAAACTGCTCTCCTCTCTCTCCTCCCTTTACGCCCCCGCTCGCGGATCAATAGGACGACTCCAGAGCAGCAGCAGCAGCAGCGCTTGCATCGCCACGAAACTTCTCTACCTACTTCACTCAACCAGGCACTCTCTCGTCGTCAGAGAGCACTCTCTCTCTTGCACTCACTCCCTTGCAACGTCGTTCCAGTTTCTGTTCTTATTCTGTTCACTCATGTGCTATGTCATCTCTCTCTCTCTCTCTCTCTCTCTCTATCTGTAATTCTCGCATTGCTCGTGCAAACCGGCTTCTCTAGGATGCATACAGTAAAGTCTATACCCGCTAGCCATCGTCCTCCTTTGGAGTGCCGACATATCTCTCCATCTCACTCGCAATAACCCTCTCTCAGCGCTAAATACTGAACAATTTACCGAAATCCTCACCTGTCGCTCGCCCTTCTGAAGCTCGGCTCAATGTACAATTTAATCGTATTGTCCTTTTTATCGAGCTCACGCGACGGTCTATGTCAGCCAAATCATACAATCGCCGATTTGAAATTTCTTCAAAAATACCTGTGGTCTCGCCCTAACTTTGGTAAATTTAAGGATATTCGCCTAGAACTTTTAAGGTAGTCCTCGTGAAAATGCGTTGATAATGAGAATGCGTTGAAATTTATAGTGGACGAAGAGAACGCTAGTACCCAACTCCTCGTGTAATTTGAAGCAGATTGACCGTTCCCAACTCGAGATATTTAATGTCAAAGTTATCAACCATTACGTGTAGATCATATATACAGCAAGCATTGCTGTACCCTGATCCTAGCACGGTTTTTTAAAAACATTACAACTAAACGCGTAACCAGATTTTTATAAAAAAAATTGTAGACGGGAGGAGACCATTATTCACATGTTAGGAAAAAAGAACAAAATTATTAACCGTTTCGTTTACCAACGACGATCACAAAAAGAATGCAATATGGATGAAAATTCGACGAGTAAAGCTGCATATTCTATATGGTGTGAATGTATCTGAATATGCACGGTTCCATGTGTAACAGCCATTTCTGTACAGACTTAATCAAAAGTTCGCTGCATATGACCACTAGCACTAAGATAAATAGGCTTGGGGACAAGGATGCTTGGGATTGAATTTGGCAAGAATCGCTTTAGATTTCATAAAATTATTAATATTTTCGAAAAATATCTGTGATTGCTCCGGCTGTTTGTGTTTGTATTCGGGCAGTTTTTTTTTTCTAATGACAGTGAAAATCGTCTGTGAATGCGGCATTCCTCATCGTTTTTTTTTTTTTTTTTCGATTTCAACCACGTTATTACAGTTCAGTTCACAAAAATCCAGGACAGCCCTAAAATTCCGACGAAGGCAATAAAACTGCAATTTGCTATAGTGCCCCAGTCCCATAAACACCGTTGGATATAAAAGGTGTTTATACGTGTGCGTTATTTCCTTTGCTCGCACCCCCCCCCCCCTCCCCTGTGGACTAAGTCAACGGTATGTCTGAAGGGTCATGAACTCTCATTTCTTCCGAAGACCCCAAGACGCGTCCCACCCTCGTTTTCCTTTCTTTCTCCCTCGCGGTGCAATAAGTGTGTTATCGGAAGTCTCTCCGTCGCGCGCTCACCCTCTCGTAAATCACTGTACTCGACTATCCTATCCTTCGCCTCTTCCCCCTCCCCCCCCCCTCCCTACCCAACCCTGCCGCACACCTCGCGCCGTTTTCTCCGGACGTTTTCCGCGTCTGCCGACCGCATTCTCACAAGTTTTTGACGTGAATTTTAAAGATTTCGGGAGAGCTTCAAGTTTTCAAAGCCCCCATGGACGATCGAGAGGAAAATCTCAACGGAGAAGAAAGAAGAAGAAAGAAGAAGATGGGAATGCCCACATCGAAAGTCCGAAATGGTAGCAGCATTCGCGGATTTTGTATCTATATATATAGACGGCACAGCATCGGATTCATCGTGGCATCGCTAATGCTCTTTCTTCAACCTTTCCCGTTATATATGGACGAGGAAAATTCTTTATATTATACGCGGTGCAGAATAGATATGTTGCCAGGAACGAGAGACAAAGATCGGGGATGAGAAAAATGGCGAAAAACGGGAAAATCAACTGCGCGCGACCAGAGTCGTGTTGCCTCACATCGGGGGTTTATTATATATTTACACTTCGTTGGAGCGTGAATTTAAAATTTCTCATGCTTCTTTGGTACGGTAACGAGGGTTGAATCGGTCGGAAATTACCGACGATTTCGTTAAACAGATCTTGGAGATATATACGTATATATAGAATCGACGCTGGCACGAAAATTTATCAATGTAAGTTCCGTAATTCGCGTAATTTAGCAAACTCGGAGGCTTGAGCTTTCACGTTATGCTTGAGCAAAGAAAGAGAGAAAGAGAGAGAAAGAGAGAGAGAGAGAAAGAAAATTTATACATGTACATATTAACGTATATTTTATACATATATACATGGATATTAAGTATAAAAAGAAGAGAATACACGCTCGTGAGAGCAGCAAAGCTCCCCGGGCGTTGTGGGATTAAAGTGTCAAGTCAAATAGTTTCGTTCTCGTTGATTCTCCTCTCTCTCTCTCTCTCTCTCTCTCTTTCCCATTGGATTCTACACCCCCAACGGGCGAATCGATTTACAACCCATCCGATCCTTTTTTTTGTCTCCCTTGGCAAAAAAATCTCGTCTAGCTTTTTACTCGTCGGTTCCAACGGACCCGCAGAGATAGGGAATAGGGAATGTATATATATATATATATACACATACACGCTTGCGGGTTTTATCGTAGCTCGAGTGCGTCGGACCAACGCGTTTTCATAAAAAGAAACGAAAATCTCGTGCTTAAAAGAAATAAAAAAAAAACTCGTTCAACTTTGCCCATTTTTTGCATTTCCTCGATGAATCAAGCGGAACTTTATGAAGTTAAGGTCAAACGTATGCGAGAAGAAACGAGCACGGAGAGGAGTCAAAAGTTACAGCGATTGAAAATCAAATTTTCTCCGAGGGAAAAATAAATTATTTATTCTGAATTTCGTTGGATCGGATTAAATTGATATGTTACCTTGATTTAATCGGCTATGTGTGCAAAGAAATGAATTTAAAAAAATACCACGTTTTGTTCTTTTTTTTAAATTTTATTTTGATTAATTCATTTTTTCTTTCATCTCATTGGAATGAAGGCAAATTAGCGTTAAGTGTAGGTGTGAATTTTTTCAATTGGCCTCGCGCCTCTCACGCTTACAAAATTCACTGTAGAAGAACTTTGCTGGCCTTTCTCTCTCTCTCTCTCTCTCTCTCTCTCTCTTTTGGTCCATGTATCCTCCAGCCCTCTCACGCTTCTAACCCAGTTTCACCAAGCTCTCGGGTAATACCTGCCATCTCTTTTACCCTTCCCCGGACGACAGAGGGAGATGAAGAGAATCCCTCTGTGCAAGCAAAGAGCGAGAGCCTGTCATGCACGTGAGTGAGCTGCTTGAGTTAAGCACACCTGTCTCAGAGCTTTCCACTATGGTTTCACTGTAATTAGTACACCTTTACCTCGCGGAGAGCTCTATGTCTCTTTGTTTTTTTTCACCCCCCCCCCCCCCTCCCCAGCTTTGTCTCTTCGCCCCTCAAATTTATGTTTGTGCGAATTTGTATAAAAGTGTGAAAACGTTTTCGTCATATACACATTGTACATTGTGTACATAAATTGCACATTAAACGTGGAAGTAGGATTCGTTTGAATTTTAATTTCTCGTTATAATCCTGAAGATAATGCAATTTTTCGTTCGTATAGTTTTCGTCACCCAGTTTTTTTATAATAATTTTTTTATTAAAAAAAAAACAAATCAGACGATTGAACGAATTTTAGAAAAATCTAAAAAAAATCTCAGTACGGTTTTATCGTGTTTTATTTCATTTTATTTTTTTTAGTACTTTTCGAAGCAATGAAGATGAAAAAAAAGAGAAACCGTAGATTCAAACGCTGGTGCGTACTCGGAAAACTTCAGAAAAAATGATTTCGGTGGTGCTAGGCGGATAATTTGGATATAGAAACCGCACAAAAACGGTCAATATGGAACATTTCAAATAACAGTTGGCAGAGATCAAAAAATATTTCAATCTCCTTGTTTAATTATTGTATAAATTTTTCCAAGTGTGGCTAAAGAAGATGTATGAAAAAAAAATTGCAATACGTCTAGGATCATAATAACGATGGGAAAAAAATCAAATCCATTCTTAAGGAGATTCACCAGGTAGAGCAAAATTCACAGAAAAATCTGATTTTTTAAAATCAGATATTCGCTACTACTGTAGAAATGTGCCTGAATTGTTTGGGAATTTTCACCTAGACCATTCATATGAAAATTTAGTTCCTGACGAGGCCCTTTTAAGATAGTCCTCTTGCAAATGCGTTTATAATGAGAATTTGTTGAAATTTATAGTGGACGAAGAGAATGCCCAACTTCTCGTGAAATTTGAAGCAGATTGACCGTTCCCAACTCGAGACATTCAATGTCAAAGTTAGCAACCATTACGTTTAGATCATATATAGCAAGCCTTGCTGTACCCTGATCCTAGCACGGTTTTTTAAATATTATAACTAAACGCGTAACCAGATTTTGATAAAAAAAAATTGCAGACGGGAGAAGACTATAATTCACATGTTAGGAAAAAAGAACAAAATTATTACCCAGCAAACACAACTTGGTTGATTTTCAGAACTTTTACGTAACAAAAAATATAACCAATATATCATATAATAGTCATCACAGAGTCGGAACTTTGCTGTTCAGCACATAAATGTGATGAAGATGATATGCCCGAGCGTTATGTATTAAATACGTTCATGAAATATGTAAATTTGATGCAACCAATAACCCTCTATGTTACCTCTGTTTGTGTGATGAAAAAAATACAGAAATTATGGACGTAACAAATATGTAACATCGACAGGTAAAATTTTCATCACACAAGTACGAAATTGTTATGTGCACCCATGATACATACAAATGTTATGCATTGGCTTTGTAACATTTACAGAACATTGGTATATCACTGTTTAGTAGGATTTACAACGCAACAATTACGTATGATTTAGCACATCAATGTTACAAGGTACTTTTAGGTAACAAGCTATACGTATTTGTTATGTTTTCAATCCTCCTAAACAGTAATATACCAATGTTTTGTAATCGTTACCGGGCCAATTCGTAACACGTTTACAAGTCTTGGGTACATATAAATATCTCGTGCTCGTGTGACGTGTTTTTTACGTATTACTGTTATATACTTGTGATGTCGATAATTTTCTATATTTTTTCCACATAAATTTTTAGGTTATGTGCTTAAATCATACACGCGTACGTGCGAGTGAAAATATCATTATTGATACACAAATATATATATATTTAATATATTTAGTAAGTGTAGTATATTTCGTGTACAGTAAACATTTTCGGAGGTAAGTTTCAACAAAACACTAGTTAAAATGATATAAATATATACGAGTATGTGCCAGGAAAAATACGCATGTATATATCCCAGAATATTTTTCTAACCTCTTTGGTTACTTGGCAAAAAAATTATTTTCAGCTGAACGGACGATGCTCTAGCCAGGGTCCTCTTCAGAAATTTTATTGTAATTATTCGTTTTTTTACTTTCGTTTGATATTTTTGTGATGTTATCACCAGTTTGCGATTTTTCTATGTCGGCGTGTTCAATTTCACCTTTTTTTATTTTTTTTTAGGTTAGTCATACGGCGTCAAAGAAAACTTTTTTTGGTGGAAATTTATGAACATTTTGTGAATATCGATGGCTGTGTATGTTGTTTATCTTTTGTTGTTTTTTATATTTGTTAATTGTTGATTTTTTTGTTGAGATAGTGGTGGATTTTTAGATAATGACAATCTTAAAATTTTTCCTCAGCCACGATGCGATAGAAGTTTTCTTTTTATAAAAAGAAAACTTCTATCATAAAATATATTCATAAAAAGAAAACTTCTATCGCATGGTGGCTGAGGAAAAATTTTAAGATTGTCATTATCTAAAAATCCACCACTATCTCAACAAAAAAATCAACAATTAACAAATATAAAAAACAACAAAAGATAAACAACATACACAGCCATCGATATTCACAAAATGTTCATAAATTTCCACCAAAAAAAGTTTTCTTTGACGCCGTATGACTAACCTAAAAAAAAAATAAAAAAAGGTGAAATTGAACACGCCGACATAGAAAAATCGCAAACTGGTGATAACATCACAAAAATATCAAACGAAAGTAAAAAAACGAATAATTACAATAAAATTTCTGAAGAGGACCCTGGCTAGAGCATCGTCCGTTCAGCTGAAAATAATTTTTTTGCCAAGTAACCAAAGAGGTTAGAAAAATATTCTGGGATATATACATGCGTATTTTTCCTGGCACATACTCGTATATATTTATATCATTTTAACTAGTGTTTTGTTGAAACTTACCTCCGAAAATGTTCACTGTACACGAAATATACTACACTTACTAAATATATTAAATATATATATATTTGTGTATCAATAATGATATTTTCACTCGCACGTACGCGTGTATGATTTAAGCACATATATAATTCATTTATAAAACAAATCCTCTTTATGACGTCTTTGTGTAAGTAAATTACGTGTAATAATGGCGTAACATTGAACATCATTGCTACGAATATGACGCATTAAAGTTACTTGTTCTGTTTCTGAATAGTTACATCGATGTGCTGAGAATGCTATGTATTAAGTTTCAGATTAGTTACATCGATGTGCTGAGAATGCTATGTATTAAGTTTCAGATTAGTTACATTTTTGTGCTGAGTATGTTACATGTTGCGTTCTGTAACAGTTACATCTATGTGCTCAATATTTTCCATAATTATTACTTATAACTGTTTCGTAACGAAGACTTTCCAAGAGGATGACAAATTTGAAAACAAGCACTGCTTCATTTACGGCGCCTGTGATATAAATGTTACATCCAATATAACATCTGTTACAGAACATTTTCGTAACTGTACTGAAACTGTGTTTGCTGGGTAACCGTTTCGTTTACGAACGACGATCACAAAAAGAATGCAATATGAATGAAAATTCTACGCGTAAGCTGCATATTCTATGGTGTGAATGTATCTGAATATGGACGGTTCCATATGTGTAACAGTCATTTCTGTACAGACTCAATCAAAAGTTCGCTGCATATGACCATTATAGGGCCATGTATATTTTATCATGTGGTATACATAAGAAACTTTCTCGCACTATTGTAGCACGAGGACTACCTTAAGGTTGTTTAGAAATTGAATGGGGATGGATCAGAGTGGGGGAGATTTTCTTATTCTTATACATTGGGCGCTGTCAGTCACTCACCCGCTCGGAGTGAATTTTGGATGCGATTTTTGATACATATGTTACAATATCATCCAGGAAATTCTCCAAAGGCTTTTGGTATTGATCGGCGCGGAATATTTCAGAGAGTATTCTTGGTTAGTTTTTCAACAAAAGTTCAATGGCACGATTAGATTTATCGCGAGTTTATCGAGATCGCGCATGGCTCTGTCCATTAGACGCTATGTAGTGAGGCCTCAAAAGTACCCAGCTTTACAATTTTTTTTACTCCGTAAATAAACTCCCAACTGAATTGAAATTTTACACAGTTCAAATGTTCAACTGCAACACTGCGTAAATTTTAAATTTTGTTCATAAGACGTGATTTGCTTCTAAACAACCGTTATCACGGGTTCTTATATGACGTAAGCAGAAATTGCAATTTTTTCCCCTTTATAACTCAGGAGAAAATGGAGAGAAAATTTTTAAAAAATATTATTTCATTACGGTATAGGTGAATAAAGCAGCATGACAAAAATCAGATTGATTGTGTACTTAGTTCATGAATACTATTCAATGAACCCACGGAATTCATAGTTATTCGCAGTATAGAGGGATGCAAAGAGGAGATAAGCATGGCAACATCGCTGTAGAACCGGAGCAGTTAAGTTAGGTTGAGCGCGCAATTTTCTTGACAGCTCGACTGTTCTCTGGTGCCTGTGGCTGTGATACTTGACGGTACCAACCGTACAAAATACGCGCCTTGTTGCCAGACTTCTTTGCGAATTATTTAAACTATAGATCCGAATTTCTTTCATTTATATCAATGTAAAATAACTTTTATCGATCCTTATAACTGTGAAAAAGGGTTGAGTATTAATTTATCGTTACTTTTATTCATCTCAATTCCATGATTTTCCGATTCATGATAAATTATTTTCACAGTTGGATGCAGTGCCGTCGGTGTATGCATATAAGCATAGGTTTTCCGCCGATCCTCTTCACCTCCCGCAAGCCCTGGTGAACCTACTTAAGTTTCATGGACCTGTCGATTTCGCTTGGAATGTCTATTATCCATATGTGTTATAGGTGACACTTGTATGTCGTGTAAAATACAATACACCTATCTGCTGCTCCTACGCTCGTTTACCCCATTCGTGCATAAATATCGAGTCTCGCAGAATCCCTTTTCTTTTTCTTTCTTTCTCTCTCTCTCTCTCTCTCTCTCTGTCTCTCCCTCTTCGTTCCTTCATCCAGTCACATACGGACTATCTTTTACACGAAGTCAAACCGTTTATTTTACCGAGGTAATAGCGAATGCGCGTGACCTACGTTTTAAACTGTGTTGTCATGTTGCGCGGGGGGGTGGACTTCTACCGGATGCACCGTTGCACGGTTTTGTCTTACATCAATATAGGGCAGAGTGGGGCAAAACGGGCACAAAGTGTAAAATTAATCATTTTGTCTTAACGTAGTACTGTCGATACTGCAAGAGTCAAATGTATACACCGTCATGTTTGATTCACGCAGTATTCAGAATAGGCAACGTCACGTCTATAATGAACCGATAGAAAAGTACATTTTGGATATTTATTTCCTAATTACTACTCTCGCATACTCTGAATCTTTACTTGTAAGGATTTAAAATGTTCCTTATAATATTTTCTCTTATTGTGCCAATTTTTATTGAAATCTGAACGGTACATTTTGAAAAATACGACGAAAACTGTGATTTCTCATAAGACTCAATGCTAAATGTATGAAATTACAAATGCCAATATATTTTTTCTGGTTCTCTGTAGACTTTCAAAAATTTAACTGAATCTTTTTCTAATCATAATCTACCACTGCACCAAATTTTATTAAATTCTTAACGGTAATTCTATAATCGACAGTACTACCTTAATTGATTTTTCATGATATTCCGACGTATTTTGTATCAACAATAACGCACACGAAAGGAAAAAGATGAATGAAATTTGAAAAAAAAAAATAAATTTTTTTTATAATTGTAGAATTCTAATGAAATGCTATTAGAATAAAACAAAAAAAAAACAATTATTAAAGGAATGAAATCAAATTAAATACAGAAAATGAACAAAACTTTTTATTAAAAATATCAATGAATAAATTATATAATAAATCCAACAAATAAAATTATCATTATAACGATTCATTATTTATTATTAACTTTAATGAATCAAGTTACCGAGTCTCCACTTTCATATTTGAAGAATTATAATCTAAGTGACATTTGAATAAAATAGTGAAAGAAAATTCAAAAAAATATATTTCATTGAAAATTCAAAGAATTCATTTGATCGCAAATATTTCGGAAAAATTTATAAAAAATGTCTGGAAAAAAAAGCAAATTTTTCGAAGTAAATTAATTCAATCAATTGAAAAAATTAATTTGACAAAAAAATGCGTGAAAAAAAATTATTTGTTCGACAGATTTTTGAAAAAAGTTCTGAACAAGAAAAATTCTGATTCGATTCGAATGAAAAAAAAAAAATTTCATGAATAATTTGAGTTATTTTTCGTAATTTCTTCGTTTAAGTAACGTCAGAAAACTGAAACAAATCGTTTGTAAGAAAGCTGAGACGGTGCCCATTTTATCCCCAATTTGTATTTCTCATCGAGGTGCATCCGTTTTCCTCCCCGTGGCCATTTTACCCCACTCTCTCTACTTGAAAACGTAACCTCGTAACCCTTACCCGTAACGCGTTTGCTCTGTGCAGTTATCACCGAACGTACGAGTTCTGACTTTAGCGAACTGCATCCGGGAGTATATAGGTTTCTGTTTTGTTTCAAGAAAACACAGTGCCCGAGTTTCGCGTTATAAATTGATGCATCGTGTTATGTAAATTTATGACGATAACGGACGATCTTTCGTGCAATCGCTCGTTGGTACAAGATGCGATATAAAGAGCATTAGGGATCATTTTATTCCGTTCTCATTGATGAGCGATAATCTCGAATTTTTTCTTTTCAACTCCATTTTTGCAGAAATTAAAGAAAATGCATACAAGCACAAGTTGAGGCAAAATTTTGTCAAAATTCTTCGCTTTGCATAAAATATTACTAAATTAATGCAGAAATTAAGGAAAATGTATACAAGCACAAGTTGAGGCAAAATTCTGTCAAAATTCTTCGCTTTGCATAAAATATTATTAAATATATTTATTTATTTGTTTATTGTAAATATTATGGATGTCGAAACGTACCTTCTCGAAGTGTAGTGATGTAATGCGATGTTATACTCGGATCGCTTCTTCCGCGTGCGTTAACCGCCGAAACCCGAAAGCTGTACGATGTAAAGGGCTTTAAATTTTCCATGTAATATTTTGTATCATTGTTCGGCGTTATGATCTCCTTCTTCTCGTCCCAGGGGCCATTCTCACCGACCCTGAAATCACAAAAAATCGAAGCACATGACACTCCTCGGTTTACACCTTTTCTGTTTTTTTTTTTCTTCTTTTTTTCATTCTGTAAACGAAAAGTTTATCCGTATTTTATTTTCACCGTAAAATTTTTCGTGTGTGTGTATGTGTGTGCGTGTGTGTCTTAACCAAACTACACGTTGTATATATGAACTTTTACGTCATTTCTATAGTGGATCAGATTTATAGGGCTGACACGTGACCGAGAGTCTCAACCGTTCAGTCTCGCTCTCTCTCTCTCTCTCTCTCTCTCTCTCTCTCTCACTCTCTCGTTTCATGGGATACGAGAGGAACGACGTCGATCGTCGAGACGAGAGATAGGACATTATATGATGGCAAGACGAGCGATATCATGACCAGACCTCATCCTCCACCTGTACCAACTATATCTCTCGGTCTGCGCGTGTACTCGCGCTCTATCAGGATAATAGGTAATAGGTAATTTCGTATTAATTAGCGAAATGAAGGCCCCACGTGAGCTGCATATTGGATAATTAGCTAATATCTTTATGGAGACAACATTTGGCAGCGTAAACTGTACTATGGTGTCTACATGAGGGTTATCACGATATAGCGCTTATCCTCATGAGTTTTGGTTCGCGATTATTTTATATCATCGTTACAGCTCTGAGAGACATTCTAGTTGTTTTGTTCTTTTTTTTCAAAATTTTCTCCGCTAACCCTGCCTCTTCATGATTTTTTTGTGCTTCTACTGAAAGGCAAGGGACGTCATGTCTTTGAATAAGTCATGTCTTTGAGTATATCTGGAAAAATCTTAAAACTGGTAGAAATTCACTAACAATTATAACCCTTCTTCGAGGAAAAAAAAAAATGAATTAAAGTCTAAAACATTGTAAGACCGGAACTGTAATTTCCACTAAAAACTCAAATAACGAACGCCCTGATATATTATATATTATAATGATGTATTGTTTAGCATTTATGCCTGTTATACGACTTGTACTATGAAACCAGACAAGAGATTTTCGAATGGGTCAAATTCCCGAGCGGTATTTCGTGTGCTCGAGGCGATGTGAAAATGTACCATTGACCTTAAGCGTCAGCAGCCAACGAGAAAACGCGCCTTTGTACTGTGGTGCACCGCTGTAACGAGAAACCTGCGCACGGTTCAGGAGATTTTCCCACAGGTAAATTTTCCCGGCTAACTAGCGCGACGAAAATGCTTTGATTGTTCTCAAGAAAAGCCTCGAAAAGTGTGTAAACCATATAATAATACTGCGGATGCATAGGTATAAAAATACTGCGGATGCATCGGTGTTGCTCGGTTGTTCATCAAATCAAGTATATAAATACAATGTCAGTGAAAAAACATTCAAAGTAAATTTATGAAAAACTAATATTATTCATAATTAATAGACACATATTTTTTTCTGTTACGTATTAATTGGGAATAATAGGAAATAAAAATTTGCTAGGACAACTATTTCAGCACAATTATTTCAATTTTTTTTTTTTCATTATTGCAATGAAAAAAAAAATCGACATCTTTTCCAATTTTGCAAAAACGCAATACAATAAAAAGGACCATCGATGTGCCAAGAAACGATTTGTAAAATAAATTTTCGAAGATTATTAATAAAACTCGTCGATATGAAATTGCAAGTCCACTCCATGCTCGTTTTACTTCGTGGTCGTTCGAGCTTTCGAATCTCTCTTGGTTCTCTACGACACGAAAAAAATATATATACATTGTATATTTTCCACAAGTTTCAAGTCGCGGGTCATTGAAATTTCTGCCGATTCCCCGAGGGTGCTCTTACGACCACGGAAATTAAAATACCATCTACGATTCGGTAAAAAAAAAAGCAAATCTTAATTTCATCTCCAATTGAAAAAAAAACTCCTCGATGTGAGCTGACGAAATGAAAGAAAAAAAAAAAATGTTTCGCTGCAAACATGCGAGTATTGTAGTTGAGAAAAAAAAAAAAAAATATATTACCGCATAAAGACTTGATTCAGTGGTTCATTCTCCAGCGATTTTCCCCCTGCCTCCCTCATAACGTCCCTACGTTTTGTATTATTTGCCGCTGGTGCTTCGCTGTTTGGCAAACTCTGGCACGAAATGTACGATAAGGGCTGCACGAGAAACGCGTGCGAGTACGTATAATTACTACCGTGAGGCCATGATTATTATTTACAAGTTGGTAATATACGGAACAACGGGGCTGGAGACTTTTCAAACTGTACGTGTTTTTCACCCCCTCCTCTCCCCCCAATCTCTCATATATATATATATGCATTTATATGAGTGTATATGTGTGTGATAAAGCCTCCCCCCAGTTTCATCGCTGCCTCGTCCGATGTCCGATAAGAATTTTATCACACACACGAAGCCCTCGTGGTCACCATCACTCCTCATGTGTGTGTTCCACCCTCGGGATATATCTATTATTTCGTATATAGCTGACGTTGATCCACAACGAGGTTAATGAGAGATTGGGGCTTAATCAACGCTCCCATACAATCTCATTAAGCGACACTATTACGTGTTTTGTCCTGCTCGCCAGTTGCATAAAATTAGGCGATACTGGGATATTTTCATGGGAAAAAAAAAAAACCTATTCGACCATAGTTGGTTGTATATAACCGTGAAAGTCGAAATGTTGCATTTTCCAATTGCATGGATTTATTGGACACGTTTCGGCTGACTTGGGAAGAAAATCAAGTGGCACAATAAATTCTCTGTGGGGATTTTGTTTCGTGTGCCGATGGTGGCGGGGCATTTTAGCAGAACGTCAATTTTTAATATCATACCCTTTTCCTTTACAACGTAAAAGTTTCGAGTATATTCGCCAGAAAGCCCAGTTAACATATACTAGATTGAGATATTTCAAAGAGTCTTGTTCGACGTCCGATATAAACTTGATATAAAATCTTTTATTTTATTTTTTTTTTTCACTACAACGGGGCTGTCTGTTTTATCGGTTGCACAATCGTAAAAACTGCATCGTACTGATGTTTACGATTGAATTTAACGATGAAAAATTTTTTAGTAAAATTCACAGTAAAATTTAGAGCAGAATTTACGAGCGGCGATTAAAAGATGAATTTTACGTAAAATTTGAGGTTAATTCGTGATTTAGATTGAATGAAAAAAATTAAAATTTACCGTTGCGTTTGCAAGAAAAATGTATAATCACGAAATTTATGTAGCTGATAGCACATTATTTAGCTGCTTTATTTCACAGCTGTGACACGAATAGCCGGTAAGCACGCATCCTAGACCGGGATCTACATTACGAGCTTTGCCAAACGTGCGGAGAGAGGTTTGGTGTGAATATGGACCAGTTCGTAGATCTGGACGATTGGCTTTTTTCTAAAATCTCAGCTGCATTGACCCACATGCGCGTAAGTTGTTCTTTGTACCTGAATAATTATCGCTATATATAAGGCTGTGCTGGAACTCGAGGCATTGGCCAATTTGATTGAAAGATGGGAAAATTCGATTACGTTGTTTCGAAATCTCTTTGAGAACATATTTATTCACTCGAAGAACATTTTTGTCTTTTTCTAGTTAATCCAGAAACTTCTAGTTCACCGATAAGTTTCGGTATTATGATAAACGTTGATTCAAAACATTTCAAATTCCTTTATATTTTGCATTTTTTTTTTTTTCAAAGCAAAATTGCACAGCAAGATGATGCTCAATTGAAAATATAAATGCTTTATGTGCCAACAGAACATTTTTCGAATAAATGTTTTTATATATCTTCCCTATGAATATCAGTCGGTTCTGCATTTTGCTATTAGTGAATTGCGCTTCGAAAATAAGCGAGCATAAATGATGAGATGAACAAGTTTTACAAAATCTAGGCTTTGGTTGAATCACTCTGAATAAAATGGACCATTGATTTACCAACTCGCGGTTAATTTCTCTGTGTGAATTTTCAACGAAACACAGCACATACACAGACACAGTGATTGTCGTTGAATCGAACGAGAGCGAAAATTGTTCGAAGCACATTCATCAGATTCGCCTACCGCGATGCTGGAGAGCAGTATCAGCTTCGGCAAATGCTCGAATGTTATTCTCCGCATAAACATTTATACATGTATATCGTACATATATATATATATGTGTGTTTCTATATGCAATTTTACGTGGAAGAGCCAACAGTATAGTGGTGAGCCTATTCGCACACCGTGGGGTGGACCGTTAACGCGAACCGCGTAGATAAATTTTCTCTGGGATTTCCACGGATATATATCGCACTATCTCTCTCTCTCTCTCTCTCACACACACTCACACGCACACACATACACACACACACACACATTTCATCGTTGTATTACCGCGACGCGTGCATTTCACGGTGCGCAGTTATACTATAACGATCGTCGAAATCTCTCCGAATGTCCGATCACGCTGAACCGCGCTCTCATCTTTGTTTCGATCGGCCAGCCTGCCTTCCCCGATCGATAATACATCGAATAAAAAATTCACGAACGAATCTATATACATCAATCAGCGAAACATACGGTTAAGCGCAATGTATATATCATATAGTGCGATGCACATATTTCTTCATGTGAGTCATGGTTTCATCATGTGAGGTATTATATTCCACGTTAAATTCACCGATCTTCGACCCTCCATTATGGAAAATTATTGGAATGAACTATTGAAGTCGGTCAAACAATTTTGGAAAAAAAAAAAAAAAAACAACTGTCAATATGAGAAATATCGAATCTACGAAAGTTCTGGAGGAAATCACTAGCTCCTACTATAGTTTCCTTCGAAACGACGGAAGCTTCAATCGTGAAGACGAAAATATACAGCAGGGATTTATAAACTCCGTTTTATTTTTCCAGTAAAGCTTCCCTCTGTCTGTCTCAATTATTGCTGTCAACAATTTGTCAATATGATAACCTACTTGGAACACATATTCCGATAGTCACCATTTTTCACTAAAAAATTGAGTCAACTTTGGAAAGAAATATATGAAAATAAATAGTATATCGTCAACCGAATCCATGAGGTCAAAGCTCGATTGAGTTGGTGTCGAATGACTCATGGTATATACGTATGGATGCAAAGCAGTCATTATGCGAGCGTGGACGTTTTCCCGATTGTAATGCATCCCGAGCGATTTAAATACGAGAGTTGGATGAAGAGATTGAGAGAGAGAGAGAGAGAGAGAGAGAAGGAGAGAGCTGTAATATATATCGACGATCGGTTTTAGCATTACCCGACAGGGAATTCTAAACATGTCATTTGTCATGCACTCTCGACAGTCCTCCAATTGGATTGTGGCTTGTGGTTCAATCAAGTAAATGGGACACGTGCGTGTTATTGTTCCCGGGACACTCACCACGAAACGCACACACACACACACACACACACACATACACACACTTTTACAAGGTGATGGAAAATGATACACACAGTCTCTTTCATCATTTGGATAATATCCCGAGAGTGCAATTATACGAGGGTTTGTTAAAAAACAAAAATGTTATTCAGGGCCACAGGCCAATAATGTCATGAGTATATAGCGTGTCCCATGATACTTTTGTTTCATACGAAAGATGTTCGTCGCGTACTGAAACAAAGTTTCCCGGACTGCAATAATTTTTTGTCCTTACCTGGCGTCAGGTGTGGAAGAAAGAACGAGAGAGAGAGAGAGAGAGAGAGAGAGAAATTTAAGGAGTAAGAAGGAAAAGCTTTACGAGCAAAAATTCTCATCAGCGAGTCGCGATTATACGCGTCGCCGAGACGTCCGCGTGAGCGATTGTAAAACGAGAGCGTTCTTTCGAGCTTTGCGCTTTATTTGCTTCGCCACTTATCGAAAGTATCTTTCCTTCCCGCGCTAATGAAGCCTGTGACAATGATCGATGCAAATATTTCTTTCTCAACTCGAAATATTTCGCGCCTTTTTCCAAGCCTCGAATCGCGCAAGAGCTCGGCTCGTTATTACCGTTAGATACATAACAAACGTTCTAGTGCTTCTCCTCTGTCAACACAGAAACGCGCTTGGTATTTATCAAAGCTCTCGCATTAAAGTCTATACGGAGTTGAAGCCCTCGTATAGTTAGCGAGTGAGGCTGTGCGCTATGCGCGCGATCTCGCTTTGACACTGACACATCTCTGTTTACACGTGAGATAACGTTACGCGATACATGTACGTGTCTCACTCGCTTCGATATGCATGTATATATATATGCGACAAACCGACAGCGAGACTAATGAAAATCCTACAAGATCCAATTCGCAAAATTCACGAATAGAAAGAGGGAAAAACAAAAACGATTGGGGGAAAATAAACGTATCGTGCTCAGTGTCTGATTAAAATTGCGAGAGCTCGTTATTAAGGATGTATCGGACGTACCTTCCCAACCAAAAGTGACTTTCGTCAACAATATTGCATACTTTATGATAAGATAAAAATCGGAAAAAAATCAACCGCAATAAAGACGATAAGAAGATTAATTTTGAATAATAATAATGCCAACAAGTTATCAATAAATTGTTTAAACGAAACATTGTTTAACAAATTTTTAGGGAAAGTTTTTTTTTACACGTGAAATGAATTCGTTAATTTTTCTGACTACACGTGAATTTTCGAAAAACTTTCTTATCATTTTGAAATTTTTGGTTTTCGAAAATTTTTTAATTTTGAAAAATGAAGGAAAAATCGTGAATTTTGGATATGTTTTCGCAAAAACGTTGTATATTATAATTAAGAAGTTTCCAGGGCATTGAACGAATAGTTTCGTAAATACAACCTTTACAAATTTGCGAAAACCGAAATTTCAAAATGATAAGGAAATTAAGAAAGAATTCACGTGTCAGAAAAATTAACGAATTCATTTCACATGACAAAAAAAAACGTTCCCTAAAAATTTGTTAAACAATGTTTCGTTTAAAAAATGTATTGATAACTTTTGGGCATTATTATTATTAAAAATTTAGCTTTCTATCGTCTTTATTGTGGTTGAATTTTTTCCGATTTTTATCTTATCATGAAGTATGCAATATCGTCGACGAAGGTCACTTTTGGTTGGGAAGGTAAACGTCCGATACATCCTTAAGGCGATGTATCACACCCTCCGACCACCTCGAAAACGCGAATTCTACTTTCTCCGAGATGATGCAAGCGATCGGGATGAAATAAAGTTAGCCACTGCGGTATGTTGGCAAAAAGTGGCTAACTTTTTTTTATTGCGATCAGTTGTGTCGTTTGGGAGAAAGTACCTTTAAGGATTTTCAGCTATCTCTCTCGCACTCACGTGTCACGTGGTACATGTGATACATCGCCTTAACGAAACTGCGAGGGCATTCGTTGAATAACGAGAGCAATCGTTCGCTGGTTCTATATTATAATATGCGTTGCTTTGAAATGCATCAAATATTTCTGGGAGAGGATTCACTATGCCCGGTACAATATTTTGGAAACGAATTGCCGCTGACCATAACTCAAAATTTGTCAGTCACTAAGCCAGCAATAAGCACAAAATAAAAGCGCGAATAAGCCTGCATCGCGTTGATAGGACCACTTGAAATTTTGACGTTCGCATTTTTTTTTTTTGAAGGTAAAAAATAGTGGATAAATTGTTTTTTTTGCCTTCAACTATATGCGCGTTAACAACCTAGTGATATATTGGTAATTTCACGCTGATTACGTATCACGCTGAGTTTTGGTCGAAAAAAAAAAATTTCTGATAGGCGAAGAGATCGACAAAAACCCACAATTTTTATGTTTTATGAAAATGCAAAAGCTCAAAGCGTACGAGCTATATACAATGACCTCTGCTGATGTAAATATAGGTATATTCGTACATCATATGATAGAGGTGTGGTTTTTAGCTTTTGCTTGTTGAGTTGCGATCACTGCACCGTAAAAATCACTGAAAGCTTCGAAACGCCGAGCGAAAGCTCTTTCACGAAATTTCACCATCACCAGAGGCGGAATTCGATTTTCCAAATGGGTTTGCGGACCGAAAGATCGAGCTGACCGAAATACTCGCGTGAATAATTTTTTCGATGCGAAAATGAACGAACGAGAGAAGGCCTTATAATAGCTCTCATGTATATGTTTATCGTGAATATGGTTTTTTGAAACGTAAGTCGTTAAAATTTTCCCCACGAGGATATACGCGTTATATGAACAAGAGATTGTCTAATCAATTAAGATGTACAAACGTTTGTGTTATTCGGCATATGGTCAACGTTGTAATTCAAGTGCACAAACATCGTCCGGCACACAGAATTTCGATCAATCTCGTCGACCAAAAGCCCAGCTATCGTGCTGTAATTACTTACGAGATTGGATCGTCTGTTTACAGTTTGCTCAGTAGAACGATTCGTACTGTGTCTAGTCACCAAAGGCTACTTAATTGACAAGCACGGATCATATACAGAGATCGAAATATACTAAACATAATTATGTATGAAGAAAAAATTATATGGAATGGATTAGATCGTTCGTGATCTTCAAATTTCGATTCACATACAGAAAAAACAATCGAAAATTCGAAACCCAAAATTTATGCTGTTTCGAGCATATATATTTATCTCAAATCAACTGATGTTCGGATCAAATCAATTAAAAGTCGTTCATACTTGCAGCCCTAAATTTTCGACGCGAGCACAAATCTCCAAACGAATAAACGCCGGCATATGCACGAGATGAATATGCAAACAAAACAAAAATCCGGGCTAATTGCAGCATCGCACACTGAATTACATGAATCTTTAATTTATCTGCCAGTGGTAAATTTCTTTCGGCGTGCATGCACCGAAACTGAAAATTGATTGAAACTGAAGTAAATTGGAAAATCAATCGAGGTCTATCGAGGAAAATTTCAGCAACACCGATACGGATCCTATATGCGATGTGTCATTAGTCAAGAGCTTCGCTTTGCGAAAATACCCATGGACGATTTGAATGATACGACACAAATGGCCTCCTGTATAGTAACACGAATATATCAACCGACAAATACATAAATTTGTATTTTTTCGTGTACGAAATTTACCTCATCAAACTGACAATTTGCGTGATAGGTATGTTAGACAAATTGTTTTGGCAATTTGACGAATTTGAATATCTGACAAATCGATACGAGGCAATAATGCTCCATACGAATTAAGCAACGATGGCGTTTCATTGTGTTTCACCTATCGATTTAAATTCTTGACAATCAAACTTTTTGTTTCTTTGCTGTTTTTTTTAAATTGTTTTCATTATTTTGCCATATCGAACAGAAGGATTTTTTTTCCAAGTTATAGAAAATTTGTCCCAGGTGCGATATTTCGGGATATTCATGAAACATATGATGCAGCATATACGTGCATTCGAGACCATATGCAGTCTTAATTAAGTCAGCGAGGCGATTAAGTGAGCGAGAGTGACGTCAAGACCGTTAACTCAGCTCGGTGGTTTATCCATTTGACGAATATATCTATGCATATGTGTATGCTTGAATATATCCACGAGCGTTTCTACGTATCCTCTATAACGCAGATCTCGCGATAGACAGAGAGGGAGAGAGTGCTATGTTACACTCGCGTTATTCGCCGGACTGTCGGACAGCTCTCAGCTGGCTACGTGAGCCGCTTGCCAAATTCAGTAGTGCGTGCAAACCGACTCGGTATACACACTGTACGCGTTTGTCCTATGACACAATCGCTGGTACCAGCAAATAGCATACGGTATAACGTTCTAGCGGGCATATCAAAATCTCTCTCTCTCTCTCTCTCTCTCGCACTTTGGTTGTCAGTGAGGTGTTTCCCATATAAATCTATACGTATAATAGCGAGATTGGAGATGACAAATCTGTACGTATATGTGAGCCAAGAGCATCGACGAATGTAACACTTTTGGCTTTATTCAAAATTTCAACGTGACAAGGCTCAATCCATCGCAATCTAGGTATACAACTTAAGATATAAAACTGACATCCCGTAGTTTTAAAAAGACTCCCGTGAATCACGAACGTAATCCCGAGTCATTTGGCAGCAGTGAATTTTTGAATGAAGAGAGTCATTTGTTAACCCCTTTCGTTGGCAGAGAGGATTCAACAACAAGTGCCCAAAATGGCAGAAAAATTTTGTAACCTGAAAACTTGTACACCCTGGAATTTTTGAGGGTGCTGATTACGAATCTGAACTTGAAATTCAAAAATTCAAAATGGCGGATCCAATATGGCGGACGGAAATGCAAAAAAACGGCTTGATTTCGATATCTAAATCGAGTAAAATTTTCAATTTCGGTCCGCCATTATGGCGCCGCCATTTCGAATTTTCGAATTCAAAGTTCAGATTCGTAATGAGCGACCTCGAAAATCCCGGAGTACCAATTTTCATCTAAATCGAGTAAAGTTTTTGATTTTTTTCCGCCATATTGGCGGCGCTATTTTGAATTTTCAAATTTTGACCCAAAAACTCTCGAGTGAGGCTCGGATTCCAAATCAGAGCAAGTTAAATAGGGAAATAAAGGTTGGCGCACTATTGCGTCAATGCCACACCAGGGCACGGAATTATATGACGCAGTGATGCGTCAATGCCAACGAAGGGGTTAATTTTTTCGTGAGTCGAGTCATCTATACATCATGAAAACAGAATTGTGATGCCATTGAGTATATATGAGATCTTGGAAATTTGTGTAAATAAATAGCACTCAGAAGGCTCGCGATTGCGGGAATGATCAATCATTTTTATAATCGAAATAATGTTTTTTTTTGTACTCTTGTTGATCCCTGCAAATATCGTTCTACCGTCGAATTCTCGAAAACGGTCAGGCTCGACGGATATAAACCAAATTGGCTCTGCAAGGTCGCGTTAGTAAAAATTTTATGTTTCTTCGTGAAATGTAAGAATTTTCATTCGAAGCTCTATGCACCGAAGTATAAACGACGAGAGTTTGGTAAAATGACACTGCTCGCGGAGAAATTTCCCGCAAACTGTGAGTATGTCTTCGGTGCAAGAGCTTTGAATAAAAATTTCTGAATTCGACACTGGAAATTCAGACGAGGCCACGCTCCATGTCTCATGTGCGTCAAAAAAATCCCGTAAATTATAGTTTGGAATTAAAGTGCCTATCTTGAATACAACAATCATATCAAGTTTCAAGACCTTACGAGCGTTTGTTTGTTACAAAATGTTGTATAGATTTTTTTAATTTGTTAACAACGACCTCTCAGTAGCTCCAGAGCAGATGTTAATTTATAAAAAAAATACTAAAGTTTACCAACCAATGTCTGAAAAATGAAAGTATGCAAAGTCTTAAATCTTGGTACAGTTGTTGCACCCAGTTCGTACTTTAATTTCACCAATTTACACAATTTTTCGACGAATCTGAAAAAAATTGGGAGCCTGGAAGTAGCATGGAATGTCTCACATATGTGTGAAGGAGATGTGGCGTGCTAGAGCTGCCAACAGTTGGCACAGGGTAGGTGCTTGGGCTGTATTGGTGACAAAATTTTGTCCAAATCTCCGTGGTCGTTATCAGTACTATGTACGATTCCTGTCTGCAATAATAATACGCTCTCCGTTATGTCGTATATTCAGCCACTGTGTTCTAGCCTGTTTCTCTCTATATGTATGCATGCAAGTACACCGGTACTGAGTGAGAGAGAATGAGAGAGAGAGAGAGAGAGAGAGACATGAGAGAGTACACATACTATATTACAACTCAGTGTTGTACAATCTCTGGTATGTTCGAGGCGATGCTCATGTAGCTTCGCGAAATGGTTTATGTCCAGGTGGATGCTATGCACGAGATGATTTACACTTGGCTGTCCGCTTGCGATATGTCACTTGGAAAATAGAGAGAGGCATGGAGAGAGAGAGAGAGAGGGAGAGGGAGTGTGTGTTTATTAGCTTAGGGCTATATGACAAAGTAAGGGTCTGCCGTCCTTTTTAACACCAAGCATATGGGGGTGTCTCGTTTCAACCTGCGACTCAATTGAATGGGAATGTCAGGTGAAAGTGCCTGAGATAATGGAGTTAACCTGGGTATTAGTATTACGTAGGTAAAGGGACAAGTGGTCTCTGACCGTTCAAGATTATCCTCAATTCGTTGTCCCTATTTCGTTACGTTTTAATAGAGCAAGGCACGCTGGGCAGAAGTACTTCTCTCAACCTTGCTTGAAGTGAACTAGAACTAGAGAATAAGTGTCGTGGGGTCTATATATCTGTATAGAACATCTACGTGGTAGTCCCCATTAATTTACCACTTCTAACCCCAAAAACAATGAAGTGGATTAAGGTAAGCCAGTTCCTAGTGTCATCAACTGTTTCTAGAATTTGGATAGTACATTTTCATCGTGCTTCATGAACTTTGACAATTTCTTTTTACCGTGTAGCGAGAGTGAGGCAGAGAGAATGGAAATGAAACAACGATCCTTAGATTTATAGAACAGAGGTTCGCTCCGTCATTCTATGTCTCCCTACAAGCATGAATTCTTCGTGTTTTTTTCATTGTTGCTTCTCCAATAATTTTACTCATTTGTCACGATAGAATTGAAACTTCGGGTCATCGAACTCCCGGATAATTGAAGTTACAATTCAAAGGTCTTTTTTCTCCGGGCTCGTGGGATGAGATAACGGGACCTAGGATAAATAGAGCCGGGTCGAAAGGCATCAGATGCTGTTAAGGAGAAGGAAAGGGTGAGCTGTATAAGGATAAAAGGGAGAGCGAAGAAAAAGGACTACGAGTGATGCGGCGATGTCCCCCAGGTGTGTGTCCTCCTCTCCCGATACTCCGTAGAGAGAAAAAAAAAAAACGTGAAAGAGAGACCAATCTCCTTCGGAATCCCTCCCATACCCGTTATTCGTCACTAACTCAATCTCCCGCAAGTCTTTTCGTAAATAAATCGACGACATTTTACGTTCAGGGATTGCTTCTCCATACACGTGTTCCTTTCTTTTTTTCAAGGATACACCCACTCATAGACCTGACAGTGAAGAAGAAATTTTGTCTTTCAATTTTTGACAATACCGATTTATATGAGACTTTGATGGAAATTTGGACCCAGGGGTAAATTTGAATTAATCGCATTTCTTAGGGTCTCCGGTGCATGATGCACGATGAAAATAATAATAGAAACTCTGAGCGAAATTCTTCGTAACTTCCCACATCTTCAAAGGGCTGTCGTGGAAACCTTAAAAAAAAAAAAATTCAAATATTTGTCTAACGAGACAACGATGTTATCGTCACTCTGTGTCAGATAACCCCTGAGTCAAGTAGACCAATAGTCTCTCTTATCCTTGCTCATACAACGCGAATACGCGAATCTTCGATTTTTCTATGTGCCCGAATGATGTACAGCTCGGGTGGGCCAATTCGATTCGTTCGCGATTCTTGGTCGGGTCAAAAGAGCCTTCGACGAACGATATTAGAGAACACTTTATTCTTGCGAATTGTCCAGGTCATCGGAGAGAAAAATCAGTCTATCTCTCTCTCTCTCTCTCTCTCTCTTTCTCTCCTTCTCTTTCTCTTTCCCTCTCTCTCTCTTTCTCTCTGTCTCTCTCTCTCTCTTTCTCTCTTCCTTACTCTTACGCTCAACTGGAGATTTTAGTTGACTTTGTTTTAAAAATTTGATTTTCACAGGTCATCTACCTGTGCACTATAAGGGGATACTTTCTCAATCTATCTAGCTCTGGTCGTACGATATTTTCGATTTGAAAGTTTTAACGACAGAATCGGACTTTCTCGAGCGTGGGTTACGTGAGGTACGTGAGAAAGTATCCCGTATGGCTTTATATATATTTATGATATTCACAGTTTCATGTACAAAAGGAAAATGAGGTTGCAGCATCTGGGTATAATATATGTCCCTGCGGCCTGTATTTAATGGCATTCTCATGTTATTTTCAAATATATCTATGAGATTAGTTGTTTTCCTCCTCTCGTTTGAATTATACATAATGATATTTTTATGATATATTTCCAACGATATTCACTATCTCACTCGTTCAACGCAAATTTTTTCAACCGCATGACACATCGATAAGGTTTGTGCTAAACGCTTGTGCGAATTATTCGAGATCGACAGAGTGAGCGAAGGCTGTCAAAAATCGAGTAAAAATCCACTCCTCAACAATGGCGATGATAACGATGATACGATAAATGGGGATTAGGCTATTTTCAAAAAAATTAAGGCGGCCCATCAGTGACAACACTAGTCAAAAATCGTGACGTGAAAAAAAATCATAAACCTATCATAATATTTTCGAAATACTCTGTCTAAATAAAATTTATGAATTTCGATGACGTTTCCCGTGATATTTTATTCATAATTTATTATAAATAATATTATAAATAAAGTCTCAACTGACAAAAGTATTTAACGCTGTCAGAGCGATCAAGTCAAAAACGATAGCTGATATTCATATGTTTCCTCGCGTGCAGAATAACAGACATATATTGTATCTGAGATTTGCACACACGATGACTTTCGCGATTAAATTTCTTGGAAAAATCCCTGGCAAGACACAATTTTTTAAATACCATTGGAAAGTTCACGATTTCATCTTTCAATACTCAAAATTTGAATACGAACTCTCGTCTTTATCAAAAGGTATCATGTCACTTCCGGTGAAAATGGAATCAACTGCCATAAGACCCATGCTAAAATAGGTAATTTTAAATTACTCGTTCGCAATAATTTGCCTGGCAACATACCCTGAAATTTTGAGAGAGCGTTCATTGCATCTTCTTCATTCATCTCCCGAAGTTTCATTCGTATATCGCCGGTTTTTTAATTCACTGATGAGCCACCTTAAATGGATCATGGACTCGAATGAAGAAAATCACGTGCTGTTTATTGAAATAATAAGTGTATTTGATTATAGTGCACATTGTGCAAGCAGCGATTTGATAAATTTTTCGTAAGAATCGAGCTTTATTTGAATAAAATAAATTAATTTTTCTTGTAATACGGCGAGCTATATAGAGGAGCTTGTAATTTCGTCGGACTGTGCTTGATTTATTTTTCTTCAAAAAATATGTCAAAAGGATTAATTGTCCTAAGAGGGGAAAAAAGAAAACAACAAATAACCGTGGGGTGAAGGAATCGCTACTTTCCAGATATTCCATTATCCCTGCTTTTAGGCTTATATATAAATGGATACATATATTTGCCCATCTTTGTGCTGGGGGAAAGTCGAGACTGTTGCACATTCATACGAGCTAAATACATTCCTGGGTATTTCAGAATTGTCGCTGGCATCTCGAATTTATATGACGACCAGATAGGGATGGAGGAAGAGAGAGAGAGAGAGAGAGAGGAGAGGGTTTTGGGTCAGAGGAAATTTTCGTATAGCGTGGAAATTCCTAGCTCGCGAGCTTTCGTCCTCTCTCGACGCTTGTCCCAATTATGGAAATATGGTTGCCCACGGATAGTTAGATCCGTAATACTCTTTACCCGAAAATCTCCATATGAATATTGCACATTAATGTGTATTATACGGCTGTTCATATGTTAATACTTTCCCTTCTCCTCCCATCACGGTTATTCCAACTGTCCAATGCGTAAATTTACATTCAATCGGTAAAAAAAAATTTCCCCTCCTCGTCCCTCTATCGCTCACTCTCTCTCTCTCTCTCTCTCTCTCTTTCTCTCTTTTTCTCTTTCGCTCTCTCGGTCCACTGCGGCACAATGACCACATGTGAATTCACCGTTCGAATGACGCGGATCTGTACGATATACGGTCCAAAGGTTTACACAGAGATGATCACGCAGGATGTATCGTGAAAAAAAAAAATCTCCAATTTACTTGAATTAAATCGAGTTTCATTTGAACGAGAATCATAAAATCGAATGCAATATAAATCGATATAGTCAATCGAGCAGCCATATGATTGAATAATTTTATATTTTATATAATTTCGTCCCTCTCCTATTGATTTATCAATTCAATCAATGATATTTGCCCATTTTTAAGGATTATTCGCAAAGCCCAAATGTGTCCGATTGCTTGTGTACGAAAAATGAATAATGATGAAGCAATGATTTCAAATAAAATATAACAGAATTATCAATGAACGAATATTAATAACGAATTTACGAACTAATGATTTTTTTTTTTTCGTGAACTATGGAATTAAATTTATGCGGATGGATCGATTAATTTTTTTTCAGCTACGAGCAGAATCGATAATATCGTTGGGGGCTGGAAAAATCTTTAGGGTTTGGGCGGAGGGGCGAGGGGAGGGGGGGGGGAGAAGGGACGGTTAAGCTTTCACTGCATTTTTTACAGGAATTAATGCACTCATCGTTCTTACACATAAGAATAAATATATATGTATGTATGTATACGACTTTCGTTTATCGGGGAGGCGGAAAATAATCGTAATAACGATCGGGGCACGTTGGATAATCGAATCGGATGTAATGAACACAGAGAGAGAGAGAGAGAGAGAGAGATCAGCTCTGATGGTGGCGACGCGGTAACGACTACGATGGGTTAGTAAAACCGAGAGAGAGTAAAAGAGAAAGAGAGAGAGAGAGAGAAAGCTCTGAAACAGGGCTAACGAGAAAATTTTCCGTTCCTCTCTCGCGATGAACTATGGTTTACGGTGCTATTAAAAATTAACGTCTTTTAATAACGACCTTCGCAGCATTATCCGCGCGTCTTTTAGTACTGTGGTAACACTTAATGAAATTACAAGATGAGTTTTAGTGAAATGATCCGCCTCGCGGATTCTCGCGCAGTATTGTCCCGGGCAACACGATGCCAGAAAATGAGAACCACCGGATATGGGTATTAATTATCTATTATTTTCCGCTCGCTTTTGCAATGCTGAGACTTTTTTCATGGAACAGAGAGAGAGAGAGAGAGAGAGAGAGAGAGAGAGAAGCGAGGAAGCGTAGCGCTTGATATTATGCTCGGGGATGGACCCTGATTTTTTGCAAGATTTCTCGCTTTTAATGATCAATCAAAAAAATATCCCAGCATGGATGAAACAGGATTTGTGGGAACTTATGCGATTATATCAACAACGATTAAATTGTATGAGAAGAGATTCGCACAAATTTTTACTCGAATCAAATGAATTGTATTTCAGTTAACTCGTCATTACTTCGTGCTGCGAGCATTCTTTTCATTCCGTTTTTTTCGTCGACGAGAAAATCATTTTTTTTTTTTTTGAGGGCATGCTCGGTCTATTAAAAATAAAAAACTAACTTTTTGTAAAATTATTTCTGGGTATCATTGGCGAATGCAGAATTAAAGCCCCAGTGGGAAATAAAAATATTCCATTTTCCCGGGTCCACGTAGAAAATTGTATAATTCTTTGCTAGCGCGGAGAACGCCGGGAAAAGATTAGGTACGAGGGTGTGTTTCGAGTCGAGTGACTGTGAAATATGTGTGTGTGTGTGTGTGTGTGTATGTGTGTATGTGTGAGTGGCAGAAGAGAAAAAAGAAGAGAAAGAGCAACGAGAACGAAGAAAATCGCGGCGGGTCTCGTCCTCACGGCCAAGCGCGACTAATCTTGTCGAATTTATGGAGCTGCCTGATAACATCCTCTGGGTTAACCCTTTTCCGCTTACGTTAAGCCCAATCTCGTGAGGGAACACCGGGATTGAGAGGAGGTGCCCCCGGGGGAGTTGGCCGACCAAACTCCCCTCACGTTCTAAGCGCGCGTCTCGACTCTCTCTCTCTCTCTCTCTCTCTCTCTGCCTCACTCTCTCGTCGTTAAATTTCACGATCTTCTTGCGCTTTTTCTCTCTCACATCGTCTACCTTTCGGACGCTAAAGCCTTTTTCTTTCTCTCGACGTACACCAAAAGCTGCCCGACGTATCCCCTACGAGCAGATAATCGGGAACTTAAAAATCCTCCCACTAAAAAGGTTAAACTTGGCCGCATAGTTTTCGTTCCAGCGACATTTATACTCTCGCTTCCCGCTATTTAGCAAGGATAAAAGGACGCAAGTCATGTGAATTTACGTGGAAAATTGTGAAGGTTACGACTCTATTATATTATCCCGCGGTCGATGAAGCACGGGATAAAGTGTAATTTCGTAAAATTGAGAAAAAAAAATTTCATGGATAAAGTAAGGAGTTGTTGAATTTTTACGAAATATCTTGAATTTATTATAAAAATTTGCGAATATCGGAATAATTTGTCACTTTAACAAATTTGTACGCTCTCACATACAGAGCTTCGTTATATGCGTCGACGAAAACAAATTTAGCCCGATATTGAAACTCGAGATCCAGCTTGAGCCTTTCGCATTGCAATTCCGCATCCATCTGAAGCAATACAATGCCCCCCTAATTTGCTGCAATTTGCATGACAATTCGTACAGCGACATACTTTTATGAAATTTTAAATCTTCCATTCGGAAAATTATGTTGATCGTCTTAAATTTATTAAAGCTTCATGCATGGAGACGATATTTCATGTATATTAATTGTGATATCGTGAAATGGAGTAGAAAGTTTTTAAGACTCCTTAAAAATTTTGGAGAATTCCGAAGAGCACGGAATTCCCCGAAAAAGATGCTTAACAATTTATGTCCTGATTATACTGAAACTACCCTAAGCTCCCATCGTAATTTGCGTTTGAAATCTCAAGCTCTGTGTCATACCTTTGCCGTTGAAAAAGCGAGAATGCAATCACGAAATTCCGGAATTATAATTCGAGTGACAACGATGTATAGCGCGAAGAGCCAAAGTTAAAATTGTGTTTTGTTCAATATGAGGAAAACCATAGAGGGCAAAATTGAGCGTTGGCTTTTCATAGTTTGCTTTACGTTATAGTATACACTAATATGTGTATACAGATATATACGTAAATACGTATTAAAATATGTGTATGGTGCTGCCGTTTCCCTTATCATTTTTAATTCCATTTTACCGGATTACGCTGAGAATATTTAAACAGGCACGCGGCATTTCTTAATTACAGATGATGCATAGCCGGCTTGGTATGCCGGATTGCCTCGACGTCTTTTCCCTCCCTCACTCTTTACTCTCCCTCCCTCTCTCTCTCTCTCTCTCTCTCTCTCTCTCTCTCTCTCTCTCTCTCTCTCTGTCTCTTTTTGCATCTCGCCTTTTCTCTTTCTCATCTCTCTCGGTTTACCCTGCACGAGAGCATCGTCCCCGTTTCTCAACCCCCTACGACCAAGACGATTTCTCATTCTCCTTTCACTCCGCTCCCTTTCTCCCTTAATTAACAGAGGATATTTTTTTTCCTTCTACTTTTTTCTTAAAATTTCTCTCACTTTTTTTTCACGCAACCTGGCTCGTTGAGAAAAAAAAAACCGGGAGCAGGGGGGGGGGGGGAGAGGGGAAGGGAGAAAAATGCAAATTTTTTTTCTCGCCACAGCTCCGAATCACTAGCGGGTTATGTATTTGCGTGTATATATACCCCGGGTATACTTTATCGCTGTCTTCGGGGTTTGCCTCTATCGTCAAAACAATTCAGCGTTATATGCATACAGTATCCTCGAGCCAATGTTACCGGTATATTTATATTATACATATATATCACGAGGCTGCCACGCCGGACCGACTTCCTCTTCAATATTCATTTTATTTACTATGTGCCGACGATCATGCAAATTTCATCTCATCCAAGCGAGGGCCTCTCTCTCTCTCTCTCTCTCTTATACACACACACACACACATACACGCACACACTCTTACCCCCGGGAGATAGAAAACTTTACGTATAAATTTCGTTGGAAGAAAAGCCTCTCTTCTCATCCACTCGGCGAGAAAATAAAATCAGCTCGACTCAATCAAGGCTATACGCCGAATAATATGAAAAATGAAAAATTTGGGCAGGCGATTTTTTTTAACAAGACAAACATTAATTAACTTTCAACTCTATAATGTTTTCTTCGTTTCATCACGAGTATTCATTCATTGGAAAATTTATTCTACATCAAATTACCTGTTCTTATTTCCTTGGAAAAATCTTTACAGATTCTTTTTTTTTCTCATACTTCAGTAACGCGAATGAGCCCCATTCGTCCGTCCAAATATTAGTTATACAAAAAAAAAAAAATACATGGAGGAAAATCCAACTCGATTGACGCCAATTAATTTTATCGACGAGCAAATTCGTCCGGTAATTGTACGATTCGCATTTTTATCAAAACGATTTTGTTTAAAGGGTGAAAATTTTTTTTCTCGTACCGAGCTTCATAAATGAATTCATATAAATTTCATATTAAAGTCATGTGAATTCTCTGTGAGCGAAGAAAATGGTATTCGAATCGAAATAAATCCATTTATCTCGTTGCACGTATATAATAACACACATAGTTTAACGTTGAAATATTATACCGAGAGGCCGCAGCGGACTCGAAAAATGCTGTGGTATCTGGTCGTGGTAAACGGCAAGTGTGTGTGTGTGTGTGTGTGTGTGTGTGTGTGTGTGTATGAGAGAGAGAGAGAGAGAGAGAAAGGTCAGGGATAGATAACGAGATAACAGGAAAAAAAAAAACTGAATAGACTTTTATGGGAGGGCGCGATTGCTGGAGCTTCCTTCCGGCACATATTTTCAACTTAATGACAATTACTATCTGGCAGACATGCGGTACCCGCGACGTTGGGCAACACCGCTATCCACCCACGAGCAACCCTCGCGAGAATCTCTCTCGCACGTAATTGCATTATTTATGCCCGTTATTCCCATTTCTCCGTTTTTTTTTCTCTCTCTCTCTCTCTCTCTCTTTTCTTCCGATCTTTTGTTACTCGATCCGACTTTTTTTTATCTTTCGGAAGTGAAGAAATCGTATGCGCGTCGAGCTGAAACGCGAAGAGCACTCTGATATTCGTTTTTACGAGTCATTAAGAATTTTCCGTTTATGTATAATTATACATTCGCGCGTTCTCACGACACCTCAGCCTCAATGTTGCGGCTACGCAGTGACATAAAGTTTTGCCTCTTGCTCATGAATTTCTTGAAGACTGGAAATTTTCACTGTGATAAGTTTAATATGACAGTTACGTGAGCTTGTCGACAGCCAGTTGTATCGTATTTTTCTAGGCTATGGAAATTCATCTATAATGCATGCGTAATGGAGATACGTAAGGTATATATATATATATATATATATATATATACATACGTTTATTGAACGTGTACCGTATGTCTTGGTACATGGAATACTCATATATATATATATATATATACATGGAGGATCGTGGTCGATTTCACGACGACCTATCCTCTGGGAGAGTAGATAAGACCGTTGAAATATATCGACAGTAGCCGAAGGGGATATACACTACCTACTGCAATATATATACGCATACATGGGGAAGACCAAGACCGAGACAGTAAGATAATCCCCCTCGAAGAACTCCCCGGCTGCTGTCGAACTGAACCAGTCAGAGATAATCACCGTTAGACACTCTCTCTCTCGCTCTCTCTCTCTCTCTCTCTCTCTCCCTCGCCTGCCTACACACTTCGCGAGGAAAAGCCGTATATGTATAAGACGATATCCCATGTACAGTCTATAAAAAATACGAAATTTCAGGACCAAAAGTCCAGGAATCGAAAAAATGTGATTTTATTTTCAAAATATTTTTGCCCAGGCTTCGATTAACTATTATCGATCGTTACTGAGATTCGACTGTTATCCCGCAGTCATCAAAAAAGGGTTCGAAAAAAAAATTCGACATTTCCGGACCGAATTTCAAGGGAAGCTATGCGGAAAGCCTTACTCGGTCACAGGGATGGAAAAAAATGTGTTTTTCACTTAAAAAAAAAAAACTTTTCCCAGGCCTCGATTCCATCAGGCCAGGATTCAATCAGGCTATTATCAGCCGAAAATTATGAAAGAAAAAAAAATTTCACAATTTCCGGACCGAAAGTCAAGAGAAGCGTGAAGGTTTGCACCCGGTCAAGCATGTTAGAAAATGTACTTTTCATTAAAAAAAAAAAAAAAAAAACCTTTTCTCAGGCTTCAATTCCATACGATATACGCTATACTCGATCTCTACGGGGATGCAACTATATTCTCAGCCATAAATAAAATAAAAAATTCTCGTCGCAAATCACCCGCGTAAGGTAAATCGTAATCATCGATATTAAAATTCTGACAACAGTCGAGGCATTTTTTTCTCAGCGAAATCTTACGAGCCAGCGATATGAAAATTGCAATTCTCATTGATGAAATATTCTCATATGTAAAATACACGATCGAGATGGAAATTACGGTGCTTATCGGATAATCGATAATCCAAGCTTATTTAATGAAGAGTCTCGACGAATAAAACAAAACAAAAAAAGTAATTTTTAATGGGGGTAACGACGATGAAATACGCTAAATAATTATGCAGCTCTGTTACTGATTTATTCGATTCGCGAGAGCATATAGTCTCTCGTTCGGCTCAGAGGACGGAGAGGATTATTAAAGTGGTATCCGTAACCTAGCGTATTGTAATTCGGACTTAATGGTGCTGAATCGCGTGCTAGAGCACCAACGCGAGCTTTGTGTGTTTGCTTTCTCTCTCTCTTCTTTCTCTCTCTTCCGTGTGCTATACATAATGCATCGATGAGATTTGGGACGAAATTCGCGCATCGTTGGACTACTTTAGCCGAGCCGAAAGAGAGAAAGAGAAAGAGAATGAGAGAGAGAGAGAGAGAGAGAGAGAGAGAGAGAGAGAGAGAGAGAGAGAGATAAAGGGAGAGAGCGCACGGTGGTTAAACAAATGTCTTTTTTACTTCCGGTTCGTGTCGCCGAGAGCGAACAATTCGATTCAGTTGTCGGGTCACCACGTATTTCCTGGAATTTTGCCAGACAATTTTCACACACACAAATATATATAATATATATATATATATATGGAAAATACACTCAATCTAAGCATATACCGTGTAAAGCGTGTATATTGACGATAGGCCACACAAAATTGAGAAAAAAAGCCTGAATCGTCAAGACGAACGAATTGATGATAATCACGAGACAATAGATTTGATCGACATGACTAAAACCATCAACCATTTTCACGGCAATGAGTATAATATACGAGATAGGGTAGACGTACCAGTTGTGGCCACTTTAAGCATTTTCGAACATTTATTTACGAACAATGTTCACATTATTGAAAATTCAGAATTTAAAAAGTGATCGATATAACCTAAAAGGTGAATCGAATTGTTATCATTTAAAACCTTTTCTGATCATGATAAATAATAAAATAGGAAATTATCTTGTAGCTGTCATTTTCACTATTTGTGGCCACAATTGTACTACTTTTGGCCATCCAAAGTACCAGTTGTGGCCACCAAGCTTTGAATTGGGATTGGCCATAAGCTGGGCCACAAATAGAACAATCGCATTTTGAATGTACGACTTTTGGCCACCACGTATTTTTCAAGAATTTTAGCTGATATATCAGTTTTTTGTAATTATAACCCGAAAAATGAGCTTCAACTAATAAAATATAAATTTTTGATGGGGCGGAATGACTTTAGATATGAGAAACCGTGCAAGAAAACTACAAAAATCGCTCAGTGTTGACACATTTCGCCATATTTCGTTGAAATAAATTAGTAGATATTCAATAAAGCAATCGATAGTGGTCCGGAAACATCTTGAATATGGAAATATTACGCTCGATGAAGTGAACATTTATAGCCTTGAAACTTTAAGAAATTCGAGAGAAATTCGGAGTGGCCACAAACGGTACAATGGCCACAACTGGTACATACGTCTACCCTATATCGCGTTACGAAATTTAGTCGGATTTTGCTTTACCATGACGCTTTCACACGTTTTAATGAAACTAATTTCATTTCGTCGAAATAAATTTCGCTCTATAGCATGATGGATAAAATTTTTTTTCTTTTTTTCTTCCGCGCTATAAATCGGAGTGAGAGCGAGAGAGAGAGTCAGAGTCGGGAGATGCCAATTTAGGGGTACGGAAAAAAAAAGTAATACGTTATCTAAAGTCTAGAAGCAGCAAGTGGAAATCTCTGTATACGAAAATTCCCCGGTGGTTTCTCGTAGTGTGTATCTCTATCATCATTTTCCATTGTCCGGTCAACGCATTTGGGGCACAGCAGCAAGGAGCTTTATGTGTGTCTATGTGGATTTGTGCCATGCAACTTTGTACGGAGGGCTTAATTCACTCGTTCACTGTATGTAACATATACAGACAACAATATTGCAATGTTTGCGTGAAATTGCGAGGTTTATACCACGGTGTGCCGCACCTAATCGGCCATTGAGAAAATTAGACGGAAAAGTTAATTATGAAGATCTTGATTGGTTGAACCCTCGGGAGGGACTTTCGCGTGAGAGAAGAAAATTGGGTGTACAGTAACGCTTTACTTTTTTTTTTATGTTATATATGCCGCACGTAGCTTTTGAAGTGGATGAACCGACTCGGCGTTTGGTCTGGCATGAAGAAAATCTCGTAAAGCGATGTATATATGACAAGCAGCAGAGATAGAGAGCGGCAGAGAGATAGAAACGTAAAGAGCCTGAGCGTTGAGATAAATGCAAACGCGGAACAATTTAAGAAATTGTAATTCTCCCAAAGTGGATTCAATATGGATGAACTTACGACGATTAATTCTCGTGGATGGACGTACAGAAAAGTATCCCAGATAAGGGCTATTCCACGTCAAGCAGAATACTTTTTCGTTCGGAGATTCAGCGATTTTATCATTGTCATGTAAAATCCCAATTGTAATTAACAGAACGAAAATGGGTTTGATTTTAATAAAAAGATTCACCAACAACGCGTTTTGGAAATATTAAGTAATATTGGACGGTCAATGGTCATATTGAGAGATAAATTTCATTGAAATCGGAGCAGCGGTATTTCCTGATTTAATTATAATTGGACATGATAGATGAAGGAGCCTGTCTGTGTTTTAATGAAAACAAAAGAAATTAAATCCCAGAGGAGGTGTCAAAATCGCTGATGCACAGACGAAAAATCGTTTCACTCGACGTGGAATGTCCCATACGTATAAATCCCCATCTTACCGTATATTTTGCCTCACCAACCGCGAGAACCTCTTTTTCCTTTCTTATCCCTTATCCCGTTGGAATTTCGGATGAATTGGAGTGGACTATGTGCTTAACATATATATACATAAAGCTATGGTATTTCGTCAGGGTTGGATTGAAAGGACTATTGAATGAAGGTATATATGTATATTCGAAACAGCTCTCTTGATGCAAGCTTTCACCACTCCACCGTCATCAGCAGCCCACAGACTTTCTCTCCTTCCCTCCCTCTTTCCCTCTTTCTCTCTCTCTCTCTCTCTCTCTCTTTCCATCTCTCAGTCTGTCCCGTAGCAATTCCCTGAATTCGAACGACTTTTTTTTTTTTCATTCTACCCCTCTTTTTTCACATCTTCATTCCAATTAAATTTCTTTTTCAGTGCGAGGTGCCTCGTTCCCCGAGACTGAACCTCAATCCCAGCGATACATGCGAGGGATGCTTTACGTAGAAATTTTTGAATACGCACATGTCGTTGAGGCATAAAGGTTTTTCATGCCGAGAACGTGAGATCAAAATGTGCCACGACATAATGTCAGGATTTTTTGTCGGGGATTCAAGCTTGAAAAAAAAAAAACTCGTTCGACATGGCTAACGAAGAAATGGGGTTTTTCATCTTTTCAAATTTTTTTTTTTCCAATTTGCTGATAAATACGACGAGATTTTCCCAATAGAAGAATATTTTTCGCAAGCTATAGAGCTAAAAATAAATTAACGCGTTGACAGGTGGGCGAGCAGTTATCGACGAGGTGCATATTCGTGAAACCCAGCCAAAAGTTGTGAATAGAAAAAAAAAAATCGTTGATCTTGACTTTCCGATCGAACTACAAGAAACAGCGAGCGAGTATATAACATGACGCCCGCGAGTAAGAATAAAAGCCACTCTCTCGCGTCGGAAGATTGCTTACAGAGACTCCGCGACCGACAAAAGTTTTAACGAACTATGTGTCATGAGAGTGGAAAAAAAATTCTCACTAGTCCCCGGTATTATCGGTTAGATTTTCTTTGAGAGGAAACGAGGAGAGAGCGTGTTAAGTGGCCCCGAGGCTGCGAGAGTCGCGGTTCTCCAAACTTCTTGTGCCGGATGAAACTTTAATATTTGGCAAAACCATCCCCCCCCCCTCCCCTTGCCCCCCAAATCGTGTTCGGTGACCGATGACGCACTCTTTCCACTATTCGTCTCTCACCCTCTTTCCCTAGTTTCGCCATGTAGTTTTCGTTATAGCTTCGTTTTTTTTTTTTCCCCACGAGCAACTCACGATTGCCGCGGGATAATGGGAGCAATTTCCTGAAAATATTACCTCTGGTGTTCATTCCATTTTTTTTCGTTTTTATCGAAGAAATAAATTTTCAACCTTCTCGTCATCGTCGCTCTACTGATCGCACTTTGACATTTTCTTGCCATGCCTATTTTTTTTTTTCGAAGCTCGACGATACGTCGTCAGCGAAGCTCATCGAATATGTAACCAATATCGTCTTGGAAGTTATATACATTCAGCAGTGGGATCTGCATACTCAGGATTCCCCGCAGTGAATTATGCAAATTGGTGAAAATATAATTGCGACCATCATTATGTACTTTCAACGTTATCCCGTTAAATAGATGAATCAGTGATCCTTTTCGGAGTGCAGCTATCGATGTATATGGTTCTTTGAAATCCGCGAGTATCGCGTACCTGGCGATTCTTCGGTCAAAAATATATCACGAGGGCCGACGATATTAAGAAAAAGTTATATCGTATTTTTTTTTTTTTTTTTTATAGATCTAATAAGCGCTATTTCTGATAGCCACGACAGCCAACAATATTTTCTCGCCCTGCATCGTTAAGATTACTCGCGAGTCTTTTTGAGTCACGTTCTTTTACACAGAATACCGAAGAAACAATAACTTTACGGAGCACGCGCGAGTGTGTGGCTTTTTCTTTTTTTCTTATCGGAAATAATGTCCGACGGTTTGTATGCGTGATGACGGGTATACAAAAAGGCAACTGTTGCACAAGAGAGAATGAAGTAAACCTTGGGAGTTTGAGATACGGAGAAAGTAGATAATGTCTACGTGTGGTCAGCCCCGTCAGTACAATCGAACATGAACTCGCAAAAGGCTCTCTTATTCTTCCTCTTGGTTTTTGTATCGCGGTCAATATGGCGCAGACATATTATATGTATGCGTTGCCGGAGAGAGAAAGAGAACGAGATGGAGAGAGAGAGAGAGCGAGAGAGAGAGAAAGAGAGAGAGAAAGAGAGAAAGAGAGAGGGAGAGGGTTTAAGATGTGTATTTGAAGAACGCTTTTGCTTCTGGCATGTTCCCTGTAAGCACAAACTCCTTCAACTGGCTTGGTCATTCGCTATATGGCGGGGTACTTGAAAGTGCCGATAGTGAATTTCTCTCGTCTGTTAAGAAACAAAATGTGCGAGAAAGAAATAAAAAAAAGGAAAAACGTTGAGAGAGAAAAAGAGTCGTGGAGAATGAGTGGGAGGAGGAGTAGAAGTAGCAAGGGAAAAGAGATAACGGACGTCGGACGAAGGTCTGTTCCATGAGAGCAGGCGTGTATATATATTTTCTTGCCATCTCTCTCTCTCTCTCTCTCTCTCTCTCTCTCTCCGCTCTTTTCTCTGCTCGCTCTGAGAGAAAGGAGAGAACAAAGGGTGCTTATCGAGTACTGCACTTCTTACTCTTGCTCTTCGCTTTTTTATGCTCACTCTCCCTGCCTCCACACTGCAATTTCTTTCATTTTATTCGTCCTCTCCCCTCCCTTCATACCCCCGACTTTCTCCAGTCTACCATCGCGTCAGGGGTAGGTCTGTCCTGCAGAACGACCGAAGAAAAAAAAAGAAAGAAACCTGCTCTCTGAGGTTTTCCACGTTTTCTCAGCTATTGCATAGTTGGCCTTTTCCGTATTGCGTCCGCGACTGTATATGTACATACCGACCGCAAGAATCACGAGACAATGACGAGGATACAGGATATAGCACAAAACGAAAACCTGAAATACCGCGTGCCTGTTGAACGGGGAAGTAAAATAGGGAATACGGAGCGCGACGATCTTCTTGTTGAACGTAATTTGAATTTTAATAAAATTGGAATTAATTATGTTCCATGGCAATTTTTAAATACGGGTTGAGAGTCAAGCAAGATGTTGGTTTTATTTTTTCGTCAAATGGGGTTCGGAAAGGGGACGCGCAGGGAAGAGTTCGTTCTTTCAACGTCAACAAAAAGACCAATGCAATTTGTCGCGCTGCATCGTATTCGAGCTCAATGTTAACGGTCCTACAATGATTTACCAGGCTCGGGGGACCGTTCACCTTTAATTTTCTCTACGCTGAGAGAGAAATTTGAATAGTTATCGCAACTAAAAGCCCAGAACTATGAAAATATTGTACAGGCAATTATTTATTCAGCAATGTCAACAATTTCATCGTTACCAGAACTATAAGTAAGTTGGTTGTGGTGACCTCCTTTTTGAGGCAAACTATTGCTTTTGGCAATTGAAGACGTAAGAAAATATTAAACGCTTCGTTGTTACCGGAACTAATGAATTCTGGTTGAGTTAGTTACGGCAACGGCCGCTATGTTGCGCACCCACTCGAGATCGTCGTCGAAAGTGAAGTCTGAGGCAGGATAGGATATAACGGAGCGAGGCAAAAATAAGATTTTGACATAATCACGAAGCTTGGAAGCGGAATGCTTGCTTTTAAGAAGGAAAAATGGTTGCAACGAGAATCCTCACCGCCGAAAATGTGAAAAAAAAAATATGTATAAATAAACACCTGATGCAAACCAGTTCTCGTGCGTCTTTTTGACAATTTTAACTGTGCAAGTTTGATCTTTTTTCGTCATCGTGGCATATAAAGAAGTGTTACGCAATATAATGAAATATCATTAAGGGGACCAGGGGACCACAATCGCGCAGTAATTCCAACCAAGAACTCAATTTCATCGATACTATTTTTTTAGCATCGACTTGAGTAAAAATGCATCGTTATTATAACGATATGCAAGTTCTTAATGCTAACCGATTGTTCGCATAACCAAGAACGAATAGTTGAAAGAACGAACAATGGAGTTGGTGAAACTATATTATCGAGTCGCCATTGATTAGATAAAATTTGTTCTTTCAACTCGAAAAATTGAGTTGAGGTCTTTTTTTAACCATAAATTCATGATTCCTATTATCATTTTTTTTCTCTCTCAGTGCAGTCTTGCCAAAGCTTCTCTCATCTAAGTATGCATACACGATATTCTGTACATACACCCACACACTGCCATCAGCTCGTTATCGGATAAGAACTCTGCAGCGACTTCGAGAAGAACGCGCACTGGAGAGTTCACCCGCGCGTTCACTCTCGTTGCACTTCTTCGGCTCTCCTCCTCGTATTAGATATGTATATGTATGTATAATACAAAACACCGCGAGCGAATTCAAGAAGAGGTTCAAAACTAAGAGAAAGAGAGTGAGAGAGAGAGAAAGAGAGACTGACGCGTCTTATTCCGAATCACGATGATTGAGTTTGTTGTAGATTTGGAGCGCGTCCTACGACGTTGCGCCGAATTCCACAACCTACCGCGAAGGGATGTACTATCTGTGTCGATGTACTTTATTCGCGGTACTCTCGAGAATCGCGGAAAACGTCATGCATACATAGATCTATACACACAAGAAATCGTACCGGGTTATATAGTTGTAGCTCCATCAAGGTAGAGAAGAGTCGGCCAACTCATTCCAAGTTTCGAATACTGGAAACAATGTTTCCTGCCTTTTCACGAAAAGTCCCTCAGCCTCCATATTTCTCTCTCTCACTCTCTTGCTCTCTCTCTCTTTCTCTCTCTCTCTCACTCTCTCTTTCTCTTTCTCTTTCTTTCTCAGACATACACGAACATACTATTTCCGGAAAAACGAGCAGAGCTGATTTAGCCTGAGCGGTTTCTCTTCGTTACGGCTTAAAGGCGTCTCTTTTCCCAAAAAAGAAAAACTAAAAGCCCGAGAACACGATGCGAGACGAGTGGTAATCGAATGTCTTCTATATATACGCCCGATAGTATATGTGCACTAGGGTGTGTCGAAAATGGACTTTTTTTTTCTTCGCTCCTACCACTCAAAACTTTAGGTTTTGACATTAAAGAGGTCCTCGTTCAAGGAGGGCGCTGTAGCTTGAAGTTTAGAGGTCGCTCAACGAGGATTTAGGTTTCCCATCCAATTAACACGTACAAAATGTTGTGTTTCGTTTAAAATGATGTCAGGCAACCAAAAAAATTGGCGATGTCTGTGTTTCTTGGCTTATTCGAAAGCATGACTCATCCCCCTAAGCGATGATAATTCGTTTTTCGACTTACCTTGTTCCAATTTTTTTACGCCACTTTTCGACCACAATAGCCACTTTTTCAAGTTTACAGAGTCTCCAAGGTATCAATGAGCCCAAAATGAATTGCTACAAGTATTGATTGTTGATTCGAATATAAATAATCAATTCTAAAAATTGCTAAAACATAAAAAAATTCTCAAAATAAACATGGTTTCTGGAATAAAATTGAATTCCGTATTTCCGAAAATTCTTCTATGCTGCCGATCATAAATCTAAAGTCAGATTTTCAAAATTTAAATTTCGCGTATTTAATATGCTGAATAAAAAAAAAATTTAAAAAAATTTGGATTTTGATTAAAATTGGTACTTAAGGATGTATCGGACGTACCTTCCCAACCAAAAGTAACTTTCGTCGACAATACTGCTACTTTACGATAAGATAAAAATCGGAAAAAATTAAACCACAATAAAGACGATAAGAAGATTAATTTTTAATAATAATAATCCCAAAAAGTTATCAATAAATTGTTTGAACAAAACATTGTTTTAAAAAGTTTTAGGGAAAGTTTTTCTTTGATACGCGAAATGAATTCGTGAATTTTTCTGACTACACGTGAATTTTTTTAAAATTTTCTTATCATTTCGAAATTTCGGTGTTCAAAAATGTTTTAATTTTGAAAAATGAAAGAAAAATCGTGAATTTCGGATATGTTTTCGTAAAAACGTTGTACATTACAATAAAGAAGTTTCCAGGGCATGGAACGAATAGTTTCGTAAATACAACCTTTACAAATTTCCGAAAACCGAAATTTCAAAATGATAAGGATTGAGAAAAAATTCACGTGTCAGAAAAATTAACGACTTCATTCCACATGACAAAAAAACATTCCCTAAAAGTTTGTTGAACAATTTTTTGTTTAAAAAATTTATTGACAACTTTTGGGAATTATTATTATTAAAAAGTAATGTTCTTATCGTCTTTATTGTGGTTGAATTTTTTCCGATTTCTATCTTATTATGAAATATGCAATATTGTCGACGAAAGTCACTTTTGGTTGGGAAGGTACGTCCGATACATCCTTAAAAGTTTTTTGGGTCGCTGATTAAGAATCTAAAGTCAAATTTTATGTTTGTTTTTTTTCTAAACGGGTTGGTTTAGTTTGCGTATTTATTATTAGTATTATTATCATTTATGTTTGAAACGAGTTTAAAAATGGGAAGTTAAAAAGGTGACTTATGGTCAGTCCAAATCCGCTTGTTTTTATTTTATTTCGCTTTACTTTTGACTTTATATTTGACTTTAGCCATTACATATCCAGAATATTAGGCTGTGATGTTGGCAAAATTCATGAGACACGAGACTGATCAAAGCAACTTGTCCTAATATTTTGTTGTAGGTTAGAAATTGGCAATGTGTCAACCTCAGTAATTGGTGTGCGCATGCTTTGAAAGGACGGAGTCCAATACTGCGGCAATGGTATATTGCAACCGCAGTAATGCACGTGTCCTTGAAAAATTCGTGCCAAATATATTTGGCACTATAGTGTCATATATAGTGTCATATAGCCGCACTATAGTGCGGCGGCAAATTAAAAATGGAAATAAATTAATATTCGATTAAACAAATTTTTTAATTGCAAATAAGTATTATTTCAGTGGGACGGTAACGAAACATACGGATATTGCAACAATAACAAAGAAAACAAGGACTGATATCCATTTTTGACCATTATTTAGCAAAAAATGGTAACATTTTTTACTTACAAGCACTTCGTAATTTTGAAAAATCAACCATGAACTAAATAATCACGATGAACGTTATTTTGTTGATTTATTACGGTTTATCAACATTGAATTTTATTGAAACTATAAATAATTAGACAAGATTAAATTCTGATAGAATTTAAAAACATCGCAGCCATACCCACACTTACCTTACGAATTAACATTTTTTTTTTCAACCCATAAATTCAAATGTAGGACTTACCGAACGTTTATGATGTAGTGGGAGATGGGATTGTTGTGTGAGTTTTCACTCGGTGCCCATGATATCGTGATAGAGCGGGACGTAAAGTTAGTCGCTATCGGACGCCCAGGTGGATCTGGCACGTCTGAAACCAAAAGAACATTTACACGTATACATGTAGGATCAAGAAATAAAGGATGGTGAAATTAGACAAGCGGGTTGTAGGATAGCGTAAAAATAGTGTTTATTCTCATGATATATAAAAAACAAAAGTATAATATTTCAATACGCGGGTCGCGGCTAAATTCGGAAAACGTCCATACTCATTCACCGTTCTCGAGAGACTCCTCGAGCTTATTTTCATTCTCTCCCATTCGTCCTTTTTCCCTTTCTCTCGATATTTAATTCTTCAAGCATTAAGGACACAAATTCAACAAAGGGTCATAAACAGGCGGTTGGAGACCTTCCATCCATTCTCCGCTCGCTCATCCATTTGCCAACCATGTGTTAAACATTTCCACACTCACTCTATCTCTCTCACACTCATTCCTTCTCTCTTCTTTTAAATCCTCCATTCTCTTAGCAAAACCTTTCCTGACCGGTCATAGAGATATTCGTAGGTACACTCATAAAACCCACATACATATATATTATGTGTGTATATTTTTGTTACATCGCATATTTGGCAAAATCCTCGGGACACGTCGAGCCCAAATACAACTCGTACGGATTTCATTCGACTCCGAAAATTCGCAAGGACGAGTGATCAACTGGCAATAAAAATCGAGGGTTAAAAAAAAAATTGACGACCGAAGAAGCCGAACCCCGTCTCATTGAAAGTCGCGGATAGATTGCAATACAGACAAACTCCAGTCCTTGCCCACTTTCAGGACCGAAGATTTCAGTCCCTGTCCACAAAACAGTTGACTGTTGATAAAGACGCTCGACCAATCGCGAAAGAGTTGCAGGTCCGTACCGTTTAATTTTGTGCCCCCGGGTACAAATGCGTCACAACACGATGGAAATTTTCTATAAATCTTTTTGCAATACGGCACCGGAACGGCCGACAGGGACTGAAGCTGGACAGGTACTGAGGGGACAGGGACCGAGGTTTATGCGTGTATATATTTAAGTGAAAGAAAAATTTCAACGCGTCAATGACAAAGTGAAATATCGACATTCCTGGGGATTATAAATTTCCACAAATCACCATTGCATCATCGCAATTTTATTGCGCTTTGAAAAATCTTTCTCGAGCTTTGTTAATGTTCATTTACTCGTATAAATATGGGTAACGTTATTTAAAACATTAAAATCAATTTTTAATGCAGATCATTGTGTATAAATAATTGGATAATGGCTGGGAATTGCTGGAATTCTCGTGTATCATTGATCATCAGTCCTGAATGTCTAAGTAGCAGATATGTCCTGAAAAATTCTTTGTCGGGAATCACGATCATAGGAGAGGAAGAGAGAGATAGAGAGATAGAGAGGAAGGGAGAGAGAGAGAGAGAGGAAATAAAAATGAGTCTTTCTCGGCGTTTAATATGCGATGCCAATGCTCTCTCTCTCTCTCTCTTTTCTACCCCGACCGGTTTATATAATATTGCGCGCACGTTGCATAAGATCATAAATGAGAACGGGGACCTTTAATCTCCCTCAGGACAGAGTCATCATCCTTTTCTGACCTCCTTGGCCTCTCCTCCTTTACCACCACGCGAGAGCGTGTGTCGGAAGAGGGCAATGGTTCCTCTTTTCTCCACAATTCCGTGACATCTCGCCCTCGAGACCGGTCACGCACTCCACATATGCCGTGAACGTACCTCCCCCCGGTATTCCACCAACCTTTACGCCAAACTGTCACGTATCCTTCGCAACTTTTACCCTCTCATATATTTTCCTGTTTTCTCTCTCTCTCTCTCTCTTTCTCTCTCTCTCTCTCTCTCTCTCTCTTTGACACGCTATTCAATGTAATTACGGTTTTATACATTATACGTACGATTCTCGCCATACCATTTTATTTTTTACAGGCAAATTATGCTTAATTGCCTCAACTTTAGAGATTCGGTCTTGACAGTTTTAGAAAAAAAAAAAAAAAATCTTAAACAATCGATACGGCTATGGAAGAATAATGTTTTGATCTCAAAATAAAAATAGCATCGAATATTAAGATCATCTGTCACTCAACTCAATTAAATCTGTTATACTCAATTAAATCATTGATCATGTCATTGAACAGCAGAATAGATTCATCCTAATTTATCTTGTGCTTATATTATTCGTCGCAAATTGCTTTAAAAATTGTTTCGTGACTCAGAAAACGCACTCGAAGACGATACAGCTAAAAGAAAAGTCCTCAAATTCATTGATGAAAAATTTATTTAAAAACAAAATGATAATTATATCTCGAATCGCAGTGGATCGCTATAAAGTCGAGAGTTTCAATTTGCACAACAGCTTCGCAATATTTCACATGTATAATATGTATATAGATGAGAATTTGCATACATCGGCATTGAATTTTCGAGATTTTCCGGCAACCCTCGACTGACCCCGTACTCTCGTTAATTGAACCATTTGTAATCAATATTCCATGGGACGTTGTATACCATCCGCGCGCATAATACAATTTTCATCCCGTGAATTCATTTGAAACTTTTGCCAACTATGCGTTCTCGTTAACTCTCATATATATACTTTATATACCGAGAGAGACCCTAGGCACGATGAATTTATATCTTCGGTCGGCTTTTCTACGCGTGATTACTATTTACGACTTGGTGAAAGCTACACACCATATACGGATCCCGCAGCGGCTTCGTGTGGGAGCTGTGCAACTAGGCATGGACCACATGCGCCCCCGCAGGACGCGACTCCCGGAACTTCGAGGAAAGAAAAATAATGACGCGCTACATGAATCAAGACGAATATCGCACGGGGTAAAATGTTTGAGAGACTTTGCAACGCAGATATATATATATATATATATATATATATATATAAATCGGTATTATATATGCGAGAAAACATATATTCCCTTCGGTGTGTGTGTGTGTTGCGGGATAAAATGTATTTCTGTTGCGAAGTTGCAACGCGCGCATGAATCAAGGATGCCTCGGCGATTCGCGGTCACGTTAAACGAGAGTACGAGAAGTCAACGAAAAATTGTTCGGTGCAAATTTTTCATGGGGAAAACTAGGGGAAATGAAAAAACGATCCAAGATCGAGGAATCCCCGCGTTTTATAAAGATAAATATTGGCGAGACTATGCCATGAATTTTCCGTAGGAAAGCGAACGATTCATCGATATTTTCATCCAATTTTATTTACTAATCAAACTTATTTTTAGTTTGCCCGTGTCGACCGAATAATGGAAAATAAATAAAATTTTGATGCGCATTATTTCTATTCGTATAAAATAAAATCGATGAATCTTCAATTCTATGCCATTCTTTCCCCTCTCGAACATTCGTTCGGTGCAAAAGAAAAAAAAAAAAAAAAAACCTAAATCCAGAGTACGATTTTTCTCCCTGATCCATATTGACGATGATTGATCTCGTAATTTCGATAAAACGTTTCGTTCGCGAAAGAAAAAAATCAAATTCAAGAAATATATCGCGCAACGTTCCGCCGAGATATCGTCTGTAGAGATAGAATGATTCTGTTATACGTGATTCGGAAAAACTCAAATTGCAGATAACGTTGCTGGTACCCAAACCGTTCATGTGCAAAAGCACACAAAACGCGCTGTCGACATGAAAAATTACGCTCTCGATCGCGTATATACGAAAGCTCCATAAGCCCCGGTACAAGAAACGAATAATAATGAGATATTCTTGAAGAAAACTGACGAACAAGGTCTACGGGGTATCCCGACGATCTATATACACACGGATATCCATGTATAACGAAATATCTCGTGTACGGGAAAACAAAAGGTCGTAAAACACGTATATTTTACATATCGAATCGTGTGGTTTACGTCTTTTTGCTTGCTCGCAGTTTCGATGGGCCTCTACTTAATATTCATGTGCATGTGTCACCGGTTAAAATAAACGAACGTTTATAATGACCGCGAGATTGTCCTCCTAATACATTGGAAGCGTCAATTTGGTGTTTTGGCAGGCTAACAGACACGATGCTATTATTGAGAGGGACACGAGCGAGGGAAAACGGGTCTTAACACGAAGGCCGGCGTTGTCATTTTTACCGAGGGGACCACACAAGGGAGGACTTTAACGTTATAAGGAGAAGAGGCCACGGAGAGCATCCTCGAATAATACACGTACAGCCCTAACAGCAGAGCTTTTGCTTTTGCTCCTTGCCATTTTACGTCATCCCTTTCTTCCTTCACTTTCCTCTTCCCTTTCTCTTTCTCTCTCTCTCTCTCACTCTCTCTCTCTCACACACACTGTTTCTGCACCTACTCACTCCCTTCTACCGTCTTCTATATACCCATCGACTAAAGGAAACCCAGGTGGTGCCTCGAACAGAGCAATAATAGGAATCTATGCTACTTTGCGAGGGTTTCGCGATAGGTCGTTTGCTGTAAACGCCACAGAGTCCTTCGATTTCTCTGCGAGGTCAACATCAGTGCCTCTCTCTCTCTCTCTCTCTCTCTCTCTCTCTCTCTCTCTCTCTCTCTCTCTCTCACATACTCCTCGTGAAAATGCCTTCTCGCATCTCGAGAGAGGATCCCCCTCTCATTGTATATAGGGAAGATAAATAGGAACACGATTCAATGGCCAGGAAAGCCTCTCAGAAAGCCCCACCCGCACTGGCATCGAGCTTTTGTTTCTGTGTGTAATGTTTGCGAAAGATATATGTACATATGTATATGTGTGTGTGTGTGTGTGTGTGTGTGTGTGTGTGTGTGTATGTGTGTAGATGGATAGATTTATGTTGTAGAGCAAAATTGACAAAGCATACAAAATGATAGTTAAACTTGGTCGGAGATCTTTAACGATCTCCCTTCGCATAGCACACAGGCTGGCCAAGCATTTCTCATCTCACATTGGGACATATCGCGCACGATTTCTTGTATTAACTGCAATGAATTTTACAGTAAATCGTACAATTGATCGAGCTCGGATGAATCAAAATATTAAAATATCAACAATAAAATGAAATTCGGCAAATAATTAGCAATTAAGGAGGTTCACCAGGTAGAGCAAAATGTACAGAAAAATCTGAATTTTTTATCAGATATTCAGTACTACTGTAGAAAGAGGGGAGCAGTCCCGTGTGGAAATGTTGGTCGGGAAAAAGTGTAGCCCCCGATCTGCCTTCCCTACTTAATATCAGGAACTGACCGGGCCTGGACCGTCTGGGCCTGGCACGCCATATGTAACGATCATCGGGTCAGATTATGATCTGCCCAACCTGTCCAGGGCACTCCAGGGATATGGCCAGGCCCTTGTCAGGGCCCTATATAGAGCCAAATGAAAAAACGCGGGCCAAATTGGCATAATAATTTATTATTGCATAATAGTTTATTATTTATAAATTGGCAATTAGCAATGATCGATGAACGAATATAAAACTGTTATTCTATTATTTTTGAAAAATCTGTAAATTTTGAAAAAAAAAAAAAAAAAGTCATTGATTGGGATCGAACCCGGTATCCTCCAATCGACGAATTCAGCACTTTCGATCCTCAAATAATTATTTAAAAAAAAAATTAACGTTTTCGAGGTTTTTTTTTTTTTTACGAGTACTTCCGGCTTCGTATTCCGGACGTTATTCCGTCGCAATTAATTTTGAGCCTACCTGACATTTTACCTGAGACCTACCTAACGACTGGTACGCTACCACTACGCTACTGATTCCTTATTATTTTCCTGTATTTAAATGACATACAAGTTCCAAAGAAAAAGCGCTGTCTCAACGGGTTGGATATAATAGCGTGATATTCAGTAAAAAGGTAATATACAGAAAAAAAAGTATTCCATTGTTAATTAACAAATGGATTTGTTTAATAATAATTGATATTGTGTTGTTTATTAATAATTATTATTATGTAATATGGCTGGATATAATAGCGTGATATTCAGTATAAAGGTGATATATACAGTGAAAAAAAATCATTCAATTGTTAATTAACAAATGTATTTGTTTAATAATAATTGCTATCATGTAATAATGATAATAATAATTGTTAATTAACAAATGGATAACGCAAAAATTTTTTTTTTCTAAATTTCGCACAGAGCAAGCCCAGGATATTTTTCCAAAAAAATGTAAAACGGAGAATTGGAAACTTACAAAATTAGTCGTTGTACCATAAGCTATGAAAAATCAGAGCAATGCTTATCTTGGATGTGCGGAGACAGCGTATATATATATAGATAAGGTATATATAAAATTGGAGGCGGTAAAAAAATGGAATATTTTGTCATCGCTGTAAATGTTGCGATTTGCCAAAGGTAAAATGGAGTCAGTGAAGCACCAATGAACGTTTTTTTTTTTTTTTTTTTTTTCAGTTCGTACAGTTTATCTTTTACTGCTTGTTTTTCATTGATTACCGCGCGGGTGTATACCGATACAGAGGCGTAAAAAAATTCCCGTGACATACTCGCGAGAGCTTGCCGAGTTGTGAAAACGATATGCCGAACGTCGAGTTTAATTTCGGGTTTGGTCGGTTAAACTGTTATGGCGCATATAACAGCTCTTGGCGAAAGCACTACTGTTTTGGACTAGTGGCGCGATGGTGGTTTTTGCGCCCGCGTGACTTTTTTTTTTATCATCCACCGCGGCCGCGAATCTGCAGAGTACATATACGCACACTTGCAGGCATATATATATATATATGCATATATATACATAAGCTAGGCAATACTTTTTTGTCAAGCGTACCGACAGAATTGTACGAAATCGCGTCGACCATATAGACACGCGCAAACGAGTTTTTTCCGTTGATTCTTGAGGGATTTTCGCGATATAAAGCAAATTATAGAGAAAAATGCATGGGAAAATAAATTAATCTGGCTTTTCGTATCGACTACCGGAAATCATTTTCGCGTAGTGTGAAAAAGAACTTTTTTTTTTTACAACGTGTATTTTGGAAGCAAAATACTAAAAAGCGACCACGTATTATCGATATTCAATCGGGGAAACACACCGGACAATTGTGGCCTCGCGAGAGTATGCACTCGAGGAAAAAAAGGCTTGTTGCATATTTTCATAAGCTCGTAATGGCACCTCATCATTTTTCGATCAGTATCATATATTGTTTCAAGTGTCAGTTTAGCTGATTTACTAAATAAAAAGAAGGCCTTGCGAAATTTCATAATTTATTTTTCTTATATAGCGAACAAGCTGGTGCTTTGTTGCTACAAAGACTCTTTCATGTATAATTGTTGCGAGCTTAATTTCAAAAAACTTAAATTTCAAGAAAACGTTAATTTTGCTATGTTATATGCGGTTATACGTTTCTTAACGATTTGAATTTTCGTCAAATCGGAGATCGAATAATAATCGTCGGTCATTTAAATGTAAAAAAAAAAAAATTAGACAAAGTGATAAATTTGCGTTGGACAGGTCCGTACGATAATTTTTTTTGAGGCAGTGCACGATGCTCAAACAAAAATTGACTCTGTTTATTTTTTATTGCCATCATTATTATTGATAGTTAATTAGGTCAATAATAAACATGATGCATCAATTTGATATAATAAAAAGCCCATAAATGCCAAGCAACATTGTCTCTTTATCTAATGTCCCTCCTCTACAGAAGCTCTCCGGTCTTACTGCGTATTCTCCTCCTTGAGTCATATCCCTCGAGTCTGCGCATTCGGCACACTCTATGCGTGTATATGAGAGAAACGGCTCGCCAACGAGCGGTACAGAATCCATAGGAAACAATTATTCCGAAACAAAGGGTAAACCCCATAGTCGCAAGAGTCGAAAAGAGAGAAGGGTGATGGCAGGGAAGAGTGAGAAGATGACGCTGGCTTTCGAGTTTTGCTCTCCAGGGGCCATTCTCGTAACACTGCGATGTCGAGATAGAGTTGAAGAGAGAGAGAGAGAGAGAGAGAGAGAAGGAAGATGGTGGAAATTTGCCAAGAGTGTCAGGAGAGCGTGCTCTCTCTCTGTGGACTGACGCGCGAGAGGCACGATGAGGACACATGAACAGGATGTACCAGGAAGCTGAGAGAAGAGACTTTTCAAAGAGAGTGTTTGTGTGTGCGTGCGCGCGCGCGCGCGCGTGTGTGTGTGTGTGTGTGAGAGAGAGAGAGCGCGCGGGAATCTGGCTTTTGGATGCTGTTCACTCCTCGCTCTCACCTTTCTGCTCCTCTCTCTACCAACATATATATGGATATGGGACATTCCAGGCCAAAACAGCAGATCCGTCAACCTCCACGATTTGGTCAGAAAAATGATCTAATTGTTTTTATTGTAATTTCTTTTGGCCACCTGCTGTTTCATGATGACTTTCTTTGAATTTTTCACGAAACGAAAGGTGCGTCGGTATATCTTTCCAAAAAGCGTGAAAAAATTCACACGAATTCGCGGTGTCATTTGGATTGTTTCGGTTGGGACGATAATTTAACTCGAACCAAACTCGTGCGCGAAATTTCCCATCGCGAGTGTCACTGGCATTGCGAGTGAATGTACGATCTCAAAAGTTATAACGAGTAAGGAATCGTCACTTTTTTTCGATTTTTTTTTTTTGCCAAATACGATCTGGTAAAATTTCCTTGAAACAATTAACGATAATGTTTCGATTTAACGTGGCAATTTGACGATATTTCTATCGGAGAGCGCGAGGGGATCAAAACGTGTTCGATTTAACGTTAAATGTCCCGTGTATATGTATACCATAATTCTGTGTATACTGCGCATCGATGTGTAGAATGTATATTGTACTCTATATTCATGCAGCAGATGCGCAAGAGTTGGGTGCCCAAAACTATCCGTACATGTATGACTACGAAATCGCGGAACGGTTCATATTGCCAAGCGAAGAAAACTACGGGAATCACGAATGCACTTGCATCCGGAAGGATATTCATATATATATATATATATATATATATATATATATATATATATATATATATATATATATATGTGTATGTATATAGTTAGAGAGAGAGTATACGTTGCACCGCGGAGCTTGGAAAGAAAGTTCTCTCTCTTCCATCCTGTGGGCATCTACACGAGGACTATGGAGAACGAGAAGATGAGATCACGCGAAATGTATACGCAGGGCGCGATAGATGGACGCAAGATATAGGATCCTCCGAGATTATACTTGAGATGAACGAGATTTATTTGCTTGTTTCGGCGTCTCGTGGCTGCCAGTCTCTGTCTTCGTCGTTTATCGCGTCGTCTGCGAAAAAATTCTTCCTCCACGGGGAATGGGATGGTGGTAAAGTTGAGTGAATTACATTTTTTTAAAGTATAATTCGGTTATGAAAGAACCATCGGGGCAATATAAGTCGACTGGTTTTTCAACCTGCGAGAGAGCTTGAATATATACACGTACAGGTGCTTATACACACTCGACAGCCCCTTGAAAAAGGAAGCCGAAGAGAATATGTATACATCTATATTTATATGGATTATGGATGTCGGAAGAGCTAAAAGCTAGTGGAGAAAGCCACCAAGGCGTCGACTTCCATCACTGTTATATATTGATCGGCTCGACCTCTTCCCTCTCGGCACGCTCGCTCGCTCTCTCTCTCTCTCTCTCTCTCTCTCTCTCTCTCTCTCTCTCTCTTTCTGATTCTCCTTCTATCTCTCGTCCTCCCAGCATCGCAAAGACCGTCTGACTTAAAACGCTCGTACTACTTGTAAATCCACAAAAAACCCGCTTCTCCCGCACACGATCTCACACGCGATGGACATAATGGAACGAAAATTAATAGTTACGGGGGATATAGAATTTTGTGAAATCCAACCAAAAAATTAACATTTCCCGAATAGATCGACCATTATAATTTGTTTGCTGATTTTACCAAGTAGCGAAGAAGTTATGAAAAACGAGCAACATGTATTTTGCCTTTTTTTTATATATACTTAAAAGTAACGTCAAGGTAGCTCGAGTCTCCCCTTGATTGAATTTATTATTATCATTATTTTCACACCAAAGTTCTTTAGATAAGAACTATATATGTATCCTGCATTTAATTATTTTCTTTTATCTCTGTTAATCCCACCCCCGCGAAGTTATAATATACGTGTGGGAGAAGCTTTGAATCTTTCGAATTGCCATCGGCGCTAAAGCTGCAAATTTGATTTAACAAAATTATTTCGGTAAGCCTGAAATATATCTCTCGATGGTTTTGTCTTTTGCCAGTTGGTGTATTCAATCGAAACTCGAAACTGTGGAAAATGTCTACAGATATTGCATGAGCGCGATTTTATGGCGATACGGGGCAACGGCGGTGCATTATCATTTGGAACGAGTAAAATCGTCGAAATTGGCAAGTGGACTAGGTCGGGAACGTCCGGTGTCTGGGCCAACAGAGTATAACAGCGTTTACAGCAGCCAGCAACTTGTCTAGCTATTTATATTTGTATATATATATAGTTACACATGCATATTAAGGATTACACATATATATATATATATATATATATATATATATATATATGCATATTTATATTAAGTGTACGTGCTCTAAAGCACACAGAGGCACACCCATCTAACTAATGAATGGCCAGCATCCACGGTCGCTTTACGGCAATGAACGGTGCATTGCCGCGATTATGCGGTTAACCACGTGGGTGCATATGCGAGAGAAAGAGAGAGAGAGAGAGACCAAGAGAGTGTCGGTGCACTCTCCACGATATCCTCTATAGATATTTGTCCTACAATGTTCTTGCGCGTGTGTGTGTGTGTGTGCGTGTCAAGTATTCTGTATAAGCAATGCGTCGCTTTGCGTTTAATGTGCTTCTATGCCCTCTCGACCCATATCTCCCCTTAATATCCTGCCCTCTATCGTCAACGCCAGAAATATGTGAATGCATATCTATACGTGCATGAACCAAGAACCCAATTTTATTCGTATAATTTTTTATACGCGTAGCTAGGTCGTTGAAAAAAAAAAAACAGATTGGATGGATTCATCTTTCATCACTCGAATACAGTTGTATGTATGCGTTGGGGTAAATTTTTACGGGGATATTAATTTCGGTTTTACGGCTCAAAGAAATTGTCAACGAATCGATGAATCAATTAACCATTTCATAAGTGACACTGCGGTGAATTCACGTTTTTATGCAAATGTGCATATCTCACGTGCTGCTCATTTTTCGGTGGGTCATTTCGGTCGATTGTCAGGTTACAGGATATGATGCTCAATGAAAAGGAAGCATTGCTCGTGCCGAACAGCGATGAAAAAAATTAAAAAATCGACAATCCCCGATAGACTCACTGGAGCGATTGTCAATTTGCAATTTACCTCATTGAACATATTTTTTTATCCTCCGCTGGTACTTCTCTGATTCATTGTTTTTTTTTATACAGATTTGACTTTCAATGTTTCACGAAGATTTGAATTAGGGTTGGATAATCGCGTAGAAAAACAATTGGAGAACGATCCAAGTCCACAGTATGCTTCGTATATATATGTATGTACGTTTATCTGCAATTTGTAAACTCTCGGAGAAGTTCGCGTAGTCGTGTGCGACCATTGCCGTAACTACGGAAAGTGGTACGGGAAAAGCGGATTTCCGGTTTGAAGGACGCGAACTCCTCTCGATGGTCAATTCCCGCGAAGCTTTTGCGCTTCGCAGGTGCGCGCCCATACCGTCACGAACTTTCGCCTCGTCATCGTTCACGAGTAAAATGCGAATATTGCAAAATTCACATCGACGAAATATCGAGCGGATATATTCGCGCCCGAGATATACGGATATAACACGCATCGAATCGAGGCGGAGTTTATTTTATTAATTACGAGTTCGTTCGAATGCGAATCTAATGAAAATCAAATTTAATTGATATTTAATTAAAAAATCACGGAGGATTATTACTCTCGTACGAATTTTATTTCAAATTGTATACATAAATTTTTCCCTTTTTCCCCTGCTGACCTCGAGTCGAAATCTTTATTTTTTATATTTAATGCTTTACAAATTTCATCCAATAAATTAAAAACATATACCAGCTCGAGGGCGCGATAATGTAGTAATGCATCGCCGAGAGCTCTGTTGAAGCCGTGAGAATGGCGGAGAATCTCGTAATAACGAGAGAGCGAGAGAGCGCGAGAGCTCTGGCAAGGATTTTAATGAAAAAATCATTAGCTAGATAGCTGATGGAGCAGGGGGGGGGGGCGATGCATACTCATATGGAGGGAATTTATGGACGAGCATCGAGTGCTCGAGAATCGGGTTGTATACATCGGAGTCGAGCCACAAGCGAGATGAAAACACTTGGTATACATTATATATACATATATATAATAAATATATCTCACCACGACCGCTACCATGTACAAAAATTCAGGACAAATTTGGGTCCGTTCGGATTGGGATTTGGTTTGAGCTCGAGTGTTAGGTGCTCTCGCTATATGAAATTCTAGTATCTATATATATATATATGGGGCATTCCATCCCAAGTGTACGAACCCGTGACCCTGACCCTCTCGGATTTGTTTCATTATTTTTTTTTTATGATCACACTGAGTCTAAAGGGCACCTTCAAAGTTTTTTAGATTTTTCGAAATAGCCGTTTTTGAAAAAAAAAAATTTTTTTGCCAAAAAGAAACACCTTTTTTCAAAAATATGAAAAAATTCCGAAAAATCTGTGATAATTTTTAGAACATTGTAAGCAATCACTCAGAGTGGGGAGATTTTTTTCTGTGTTTTACACGCTTGTAGCGTCGAAAAAATGCCGGAAAAAAAAAAAAAAAAAAAACACCTTTTTTTAAAAATATGAAAAAATTCCCAAAAATCTGTGATAATATATGTAGAACATTGTAAGCAATCACCCAGAGTGAGGAGATTTTTTTTTTTTTAATTTTTGGAATTTTTTCGACGTTAAAAACGTGAAAAACACAGAGCGAAAAAATCTACCCAATCTGGATGATTGCTTAAAATGTTCTACACATAATCATGGATTTTTGGGAATTTTTTCATATTTTTTAAAAAAGGTGTTTTTTTAGCAAAAAAAAATTTTTTTTTTCAAAAACGGCTATTTGGAAAAATCTAAAAAAATTTGAAGTTACCCTTTGGACTCAATTTAATCATAAAAAAAATAATGAAACAAATCCGAGAGGGTCAGGGTCACGGGTTCGTACACTTGGGATGGGATGCCCCAATATACAAATATGAATCGAAGTGGGGAATTTCGATGCGTGATCTTTATCCCGGTGCCTCCGGATGTTAATCGGATTACGTGATTGTGCGTTGGCGTTCGATGTGGAAAATGAAAAGAAATGGAAAAAAAGTCACGCGACAGTCCAGCGTCCGCAGTCGTACTACATTCAGTTGGAATAGCTCATGCATAAGCGATTTATATAAATATCTCTATACAAGAGCTGACGAAAGCTTGAACCGGGCGTTAAATTGGTTTAGATGAATAGCAACGCATCTAGCTCAGTGTATATAAAAATCTGACTGAGATTGCTGTCTCATTGTCGTGAAACTGACCAATTAGAAGAATTAGAATTAGATCCTGGCGTTGATTAATCAAAAGATTTTAGTGTATTCATCGAATCTCCTTTTCATAAAACTCGGTGACATATCATCATACAGTCAACCGAAAAAAAATGCATACTTTGCTTCGGGCCAATCGTTACCGCAAAACAACTCCGATGTCAGCCTATCAAGGGAACTAGAATTAAATAGGATCTTCAATCTCACAGGACTTCGGGATGATTTTTTTTTTTTTTCTATACAGTGATCCTAATTGCTCTGTAACTTTTTGACGCAAATTGCGGACTTTTTATACGGATGGGTCAACCACACGTGGGTATCTTTACCTTCGATAAATTTGGGCTTAGTACGGTATCACTTTGAATTAAATGGAAAATTGAATTAACTACATCTGTGATCGATTTCCTTGAACGAGAATATACTGAAAGTAAAATTCGAAAATTTACACCAGTATTGACAAAATATAATTTAGCATTTAGGAGAGAGAGAGAGAGAGAGAGAGAGAGAGAGAGAGAGAGAGAGAGAGAGTGAGAGAGAGAGAGAGAGAGAGAGCGAGGAAGAGAGCAATGCAGTCTATGAGCAAGCTGGGGTGAATTGATCATTCCGCAGTTCGGGGAGCCAGTAATTATGAAACTGCCAAAATAACATCTCCTCGTCCTCCAATTTTCTCATAGCCCACAACGCTTTTTTCCCTCCATTTCCCATTTCTACACGTATGCATACATATAAAAATTTGTATATATAGAATACTGGCTCATATACGATTTTCATTTCCCCGGGGCAACTGCGTGTCGACCATCGATATCGAAATCGAAATATTCATTTTCACGAGAGTATATCGGGTGAGAATCCCCCCCCACCCCGACGTATATAAATCTATGTGCCCTTTCTATGTTTTTCCAGTCCATTGAGATTCGATACTCTTGAAAAATATATGGTTGAATATACGCGCATCCGTTGCTCCCCGCATATATACGAAAGCCATGTGAATTATATCGGCGCGAAATACATTTTGTTGAATTTTTGACAAACAAAAAGCCCTTTTTCGAACGATTCAAACGAGTAAAAGTAATGTGAGTTACGTCATTCTGTTTGCCAGCAGTCGATTAGTGGGTATATATACGGGATGGATGTGGAATACGTATAACGAATTGGAATTGGTGAAAAAGCCGGATCGTCGCAGTTTGTCCCGAAGGAGAATAAATGATGGGGAATATTTTATATACATATATATGTATGATTAAAAAAAAAAAAAACCGTAGAAAAAGAGGCGTGAGAATTGACGAAATCCAGGGGGACAGCGATTTTAACTCTCGTTCACTGTTTAAGGAAGATGTTGAAAAAAAATATTAGGGTCTATTAAAAAAATAGGGGATTTTTTTTTTGAACTTTTTGCAACGTAGTTATTTTCGTGCGGTAGAAGCGGCGCGGTATAGCAGTGCGATAGAAATGTCCCATACGTTCCATGTGACATAACGCCGAGAAACGAGAATGCATTGCATGCGGAAGCGAATGAGAGAGAAAAAAAAAAGAGATCGGGGCAATTATATAACGTGCGTGGAGAAACACGAGAAGCAACGGAGGTGTGAGGGAGAGGAGAATCGGTGAAACCCCCGTAAATGCTCGAATGCCTACCTCCACTTCCGCTTTGCAGTAGTGCCGGGAGGAACGATGTTTAATTACAATGCAATTGGTGTTAATAATTACTTTAGCGAAGCTCGCGCTCAGCGATGTGTATCGAGTCATCAAATTGGATCGCGCAAGCTCTACTATTTCCTCTCTCTCTCTCTCTCTCTCTCTCTCTCTCTCTCTCTCTCTCTCTCTCTCTCTTTTTTCTCTTTCGCTATGAATTTCCAGCTACGATATTGTCTGAAATTTTCGAATTGGAGCATCCACATTTTTCGATGGCTCCCCCAATTTTTTATTCGTTTATTATTTTTTTTTTAGTTTCATGCATCGCTGTTCGCTCCCGATCCATTCATTCTTACGGGTATGTCAGCAGAGAGAATTATAACTTAGCCTCGTTCGAATCTACCATTCGTTTTTTTAAATTTTTTTATCGATTCGCTATTGAATTTGTCGAAAATTACATTTTCGAATGGTTTGTAATTCTTTTTTTGCTGCATCCGATCGAGAGTAAAATGTCGTTGAACAATTGCTAATTATGCGATTAAAAAAATGATATTTATTTCCTCAGCACTAATCAATCGCCAATATAATTTAGTTCGAGGATTTCACGACGATGGGTTTGTATCGAGTCGTAAAATTAGTTCGTGAAAACTCTTACCGTTTCCCCCGTCTAGACTCTCATTTCGCGAATGACCGCATTGTTTTTTTTTTTTTTTTTAATCGTTTTCCCAGCTTTTAATTGGGCGAAAAAAATATTAAATTCATGCATTGTCACACGCTTCTCTCGTTCGTTAATTTTTTTTCCCCCTCGTACAACTATGATTTCTTGTTTTATTTTTTTCTTTCATTTTTAATAAATATTCGATTCTCATGGATATCGTAATAACAATTTCGTAATTACCTGTTCCCATTGATTGACGTAATTTCACCATCGAAACGATAAACTCTCGAATGGATTTATCATATTCGTGGCAAATGGAAAAATCTTTTTTTTCAATTGAAATTTAAACAATGATATTTTAATTCTTCATTCGATGTAAAACAGTTTTACGATGTGATTTTATTGGTTAGGTATACACATCGAGGAGTTGGTGTACGTGACCTTCTCGCAAAAGTTTATTCTACATGCGTGCAACGGCCCCGTGAGCTCAAATGCAGCGAAAGAGAAAAAGAGAGAGAGAGAGAGAGAGAGAGAGTAAGGTATGAATTGGTGGATCGATGCAGACTCCGAAGAGGTTCGGCAAACTGACAAGAGCGAAATGGAGAGTTTTCCGGGGTCAGTAGTATTTGGCGCGTGTGTCGACTCTGTGTTCGAACGACGATACTCTGCTCATGGCGATTCAAGCTGTGACCTCTCCGACGATAAATTTCATCGGGGATTCGGGTGATATCGCAACGAAAAAAAAAAAAGGAAGAACGAAAGAAAAAAAAAGTAAGAAAAAGAACGAAAAGTCTTTTTTTCTACGTAAAGAGTCGGGATGCCTGTTATACAGTTTTTCCTGGATCGCGGTAGACGAGAGTGAGAAGAGTGAACGTTTTCTCTCTCGTTTGATGCCCATTTTGTCGAGAGGGGTGCGAGGCTTCAGATCCTCATAGCATATAAGAGGGCCACGATCCACGGTGATAACGTTTTACCCTATTAGAAGTGTGGAGCCTTTACTGCCGCGGAATCATTATCGATTCGATTTTCCCTCAAGGACAGGAGTACTCAACGGTGTTATTGTTATGATATATATATATATGTACTTGGCTGGACGTTATTATTCACCAAGTACCTTGAAGAGGTTCCTGATTAACTTTCAGACCTGAAGCGTACCACTTTATTGCTGCGGATCGAGAGTAAACTCTTTCATCAAGCTTTATAATCGACCCAGGATCCCATTATTTCCTTCCTCATACCATGCAAAGCCAATGTTTTCGTGAATCTAATCCTTTCAGAGTTTGAAATGTCGATTTACTTAAAATCATTCCGAAATATCGGAAAATTGTGACTACGAAAAAAAAAAAAAAATGTCCAGAAGGATAAGTGAATATTATATGAGCAATTAATACCTACTACCTCAAGGAGATTTGCCATCTTCTTTCTGGTAGCCATTCAATCCCTCCCAATTTTTTCGATACCATTATTTCGATGAAATTTGAAAAATCACCCAGCTCTTATTGTTAATGGGGAACGTTCAACTCTATTTCGAGAAAGCTGAGGATCTTTGCAATGCTCTATCGGGGGATTCTGGAAAAGCCCTCAAATCGATTCCATCGAGGGAGGAAAATTTTATCTCAGAGTATTTGTGCGTGTGTGCGTGACAAGATTAGTTGAATTTACAGCTCTCGAGACTCGGAAAAGAGTCGAGATGTCCTATCGAGTTGTAAGAAAGAGACGAAGACCAGTTTGCTCTGATTCCTCGCTGTGATTTTCGTAAAAATTGAATATTAAAATAAAAAAAAAAAAAACGCCCCGAATGCAACATCACGACATGGCTACGAACCAAATAAAAATTCCCTTTCGTAAATCGTTCAAAAAGTAAGGTAAACGTTGAAGAGAATGTCCCGACGGCTTGAAGTGCCTCTCCCCAATTGAAGCGGTACAAAAAAAATAACTAAAATGTGCAATAAATTTTAATTGCATTTTTTTTCAATCACTCTCTGTCTATGCGATGATCTTCAGTCCGGAGTTAATTAAGGATGTATCGGACGTACCTTCCCAACCAAAAGTGACTTTCGTCGACGATATTGCATACTTTATGGTAAGATAAAAATCGGAAAAAATTCAACCATAATAGAGACGATAAGAAGATTAATTTTGAATAATAATAATGCCAAAAAGTTATCAAGAAATTGTTTAAACATAACATTGTTTAACAAATTTTTAGGGAAAGTTTTTATTTGACACATGAAATGAATACGTTGATTTTTCTGAGTGCACATGATTTTTTTAAAAATTTTCTTATCATTTTGAAATTTCGGTTTTCGAAGATTTTTTAATTTTGAAAAATGAAGAAAAAATCGTGAATTTTGGATATGTTTTCGTAAAAACTGCGTATATTACAATTCAAAAGTTTCCAGGGAATTGAACGAATAGTTTCGAAAATACAATCTTTACAAATTTCCGAAAACCGAAATTTCAAAATGATAAGAGAATTAAAAAACATTCATGTGCAGTCAGGAAAATCAACGAATTCATTTCACATGACAAAAAAAAACATTCCCTAAAAATTTTTTAAACAATGTTTCCTTTAAACAATTTATTGATAACTTTTGGGCATTATTATTATTAAAAAGTAATCTTCTTATCGTCTTTATTGTGGTTGAATTTTTTCCGATTTTTGTCTTATCATGAAGTACGCAATATTGTCGACGAAAGTCACTTTTGGTTGGAAAGGTACGTCCGATAAATCCGTAAACTTTTAATAATCAGTGTATTTTATACTTTTTCAAAGTATACTATTCGTCATAATCCACTTGATGTACTATTGACAATTTTTTACCGACCCCGAGGTCGGTAAAAAATTTTCAGCTTGAATTATTTATTTCAGGGTAAATTATTTTCAGCTTGAGCTGAAAATAATAAACCCTGAAAGAGTTTTATATTCACGAGAAATGTATAATATATTCCACGAAGATAAAGAAAGTGCTTGAAAAAAAATCTCTTGACGATCCAGACGTCTATATACGAAACAGTTATTTTTTCGAGAGACAGCAGCGATTAATGAACATATCTACACGCTCACAGAGGAATAACTTCAAATTTCATTTTAAGTCTTTTTGGATAAATAATATTTTCCTCGTTCTACCGCTTGTATTATTATATTTTCATATTGTTGCTCGAGCGATTATCGCGAACGATTTCAGTATTGGGATAATGCACCGAGAGCAACGCTTTTATTTTTCTCTACAAACTTTTGCTTCGCACATAACTCTACAAATAGATCTACAAATAGATGAGAGTATAAGGGAGGTGTGTTGCATGGCCGAACGATATCTCGATAGGACGGAGAAACGAAAATGCGACTGCGGGAAGAAACGTTCTCGTGCTTTTCTCTCGCATATACACGACCTGAAATGCCTCCCAAGGGTCGCGGATGAGGCATCGTCAAAAGAGAAGGAAGAAGGTCCAGCTGCAAATCAGAGTAACTACTGTCCCCGCACCCTCGCGCCTTCGCCCACTACTCCACCTACTTCTCCTCCGTGCTCCGCACGATGTCCCCGTCGTGGGAGTACATTAGGGTAAATTATCGTACGGTCCTTTGGCGGTGGTGAGCCGAGCGCGAGAAGAAAAAGTCTCTCTCGCGAAGAGAAAAATAAGTGCTGGGGGAGGAGGGGAGAGGGGGGGGGGCAAAAAAGAAAAATTCACCGTACAAAAGATAACGCTCCTTGCTGCTCGCTTACGTGTGGCTCTCATCTCCTTGTGCTCTTGTACGTAACCCACTCGCTCAAATTTCATTGCTCACCCGAGAATGCCTGCATATTATTTTCCATCTCCCGCGCTCGTACACTCGTTATTTCAACTGTATATGTATAAACGCTCCTTCTATGACGTTTTTTCCTTTTTTTTTTCGAGATACCGTCACGCTCGCACCGCTCTTTTTCCCCATAAAATGGCACCCCCCCCCCCCCCCCCCCCCGAAGATTCGCTCTGTCGGATTGATATAACGAGACTCGTCGTCGTCGTTTCTTTCTTTTTTTTTTTCCCCCCCTAGCAAACGACCCAATTTTCGTTGAAAAGTGTATGTGCCCTTGAGTTTGTAGGAAAAAAAAAGCTCTCCTGATTTATTTCGACCTCTTTGAGAAAAAAAATTCACCTATTACTCAAGTCCTTTCTCGCGGTTGTGTTGCTACTTTTTTTGTCTCGTTCTTTCAGTACGCGTGTAATGTAACCTGGTTACAAATAGTATGGGAAATTTGGTCAATTCTCTGCTGTATTTTGTAAATCTCTCTGTCCATTTTGATGCATGATATATTGAACGAGGAAAAAGACGAGCTATCTGTGAGTCCCCAAAAGAGTCTCAAACATTCTTATATACCTTTATATTTTTGTGATTTTACAGCTCGCATAACCACAATTGTTTTTCTTACAATTTTTTGTTTATCGTGCCACGTATTTTCCTAAAATAGTAAAGTATCGGGGCAAAGTCGAAGGGGGGGGAGAAAAGGTACGGGAAGAGGTCGAAGGGTCGCATCGAAAATCATCTCGAAAATATCAAAGAACCCAAGTCGGTGAGAATATATCCATCGAAGGATGAATTTATTTCCCTGATCCTTCTCACGCGTTGCGGAGATTAGGCGTGAAAACGGTCGTTGGCGAAAAAGGGAGAACGCGCGCGATGAACGGAAATTCGTTTCGAATTCTCTTCTCTATTTCACTCGAAATCTAGCGCCCATCACGAACGCAAAAGTGAGAGGCAGCATTAGGTTTTATAGTACACTATCACCGCGACTACGTGAAAGTTTCACGTATACGTATCCTCTTAACCCGAATCACATCCTCACGAGAGAAAGAGGATGAGAAGAGACCAACAGAGAGAAAGAGAGAGAGAGAGAGAGAGAGAGAGAGAGAGAGAGAGAGAGAGAGAGAGAGAGAGAGAGAGAACGAGATCTCTTTCACCCGGACCATTTCTCCGTCCCGAGGGATGCTTACTTAACAGTTAACACCGGCTCTGAGACCCGAAGCTCCAGAGTAGCCCTGTGATATATGTCCCACCTCCGGCCTACGGGCACTTATACTGTCGTGGGGTTTTCCGGTTCGGAAATTTCGTGTTTCAAGCTCTGTACGGGACTGTGTACTTGTGCATATGTGAACAACTATGAATATTTTTTTGCCGGCATCTAGCCAGATAGTGTTTGGGTGCTCTCAAAAAACCTACAAAACCAGCATATTATAAAACACTATAATGATGAAAAAATTCTGTAGAAATTTTCGAGAGGTTTATCTTGACACATTCACTTGAGTTGTGACGAGTCGTTTAACTATTACAAAGTGAGTTTTAGTCGTGCATCAAGTGGTAGGACTTTAAGATCATAATCCAGAATTTATTCCGATGCTGCGTAAAATCATTTTTTTTTTTAAATAAATATCGAACCCAAGAAATAATTTATTCATGAGTCATCAAATTATCAAAATCCTGTGTTTATTCAGGGGGCAATTTAACTGATTTACATAAAAAATTCGAATCAAAGAAGAAAAAAAACAAAGTTTTATACCCTTAAGTAGACTGTTGTATGACAAAATGAGATCCTTAGTGAGAGCAGCTTAAGCTCCTCTCACCGAGGGTCTCATTATTGCCTAGAATATTCATCAAGAATCATCGGCAGGCATATCTTTGATTCTTCAGGAATTGCCTACAGATATTTTCTTATCTATTGCTCTTCACTCTGGATCTCACCATTTTCAAGATACACAGAGACAAAATAAAATGATCAACTTCGAAATTGATCAATCAGAATATATCATAAAATTCATGAAAACTTTTGTCAAGTGGGACTACAAACTGGCGAACAATATATTATCTCTTTCCCTCTTTGGCCACGAGCACTGATTCACTGCTGGTAATTGAAATAACATACGCACCGAAACATACAAGCCGAAACCACATAGTCAGCAAACGCGTTTACCAAGAACAATTAACAAGTAATGAACATTTGAGGTATGCAACGCTGAGTTTTGTGCATTTAAATATATATATGGGTGTTTCATAATCGTGCCTTATCTTGAAAACACGAAAACCAACCTCGATTATTTGTCTATTTGTGTTTATCCGCCATCTTCGAGCTTCGTATTCACTAATTCACGAATTTAACTGAGTCTCGTAGCCCCGAACGATGCAAGCAATTAAAACTCTATTACGAAAGTGATAACTCGTCGATAGCTCACTTAACGACGAGGATTTATCGAAACGATATACTGTATTCGCGGATGTTGTCATTATAAACAATTCCATCGTATCGAAAACCAATAAACGATATTTTAAAATTTTAAATCTCGATGTACACTAACGAAGAAAGAATATTCGTAAAATCTGACGTTAATGCCTTTTTCCTCGCGAGCATGGTCAAATGAGAACAGGATATGTGAATATTGAAATATCGATATTTCAATTTTGGCGAGCTAAGCGTTGTGAAACCGAAAGAGATATATATGTTACACTCAAACGTAATTCGCAAGACATATTGAAAGATATGTGACGAAGCTTATTGCTACAGTTTTACGATCGACAAATCAGTTCGTTGATTATCGTTTTCAAGATAAATTTCACGTATTTTTATACGCTCAAAAGAAAGAAAGAAAGAAAGAGAGAGAGAGAGAGAGAGAGAGAGGAAAAAACACAATGAGAGCATAAAATAGAAAGGAGGCCTTAAATCTTGTGTCGAAAAATCGAAACGCGAAAAAGAGGCCAAATGTGTGTGCTTCAGCGTGTGGGAGGCCAAGAGCCTATACATCTGCAACTATCCTAGACAGGTTAGACCGGAGGGAGTACTTTCTCGAGTGATAGAGCGTTAAAAGCATCCCCATAGATCGTGAATACAGATGGGTGGGTTTGCCCCGTCGAAATTGCTTCGTAAAGGAACGTCCACGAAATGAGTCTCATTCACAAATTTTTCAAAATTTATCTCAGTCAGATGTTTACACAAACACGCACACACACACACACAAAACTTTGTTGCATTTTTTTATTGTTAAAACTACACAAATACGATGTATGATTCAGAGTTACACATCGCAATAAAAAGCCTTGTGTATTGCAGGATGCCGAGGTATACCTTCAATCGAATCGTTATGACAAAGAAATATATGCGTGTATAATATTTGGACTTTGCTGATGTTGTAGGGCGCTTCACGAATCGCGATGACGCAACGACGAAGAGAGAAAACTAATTATGCCAGAGGCTATGCTTTTATCAAAACCACTCTCGTTATTGTATAATCGTGCTTTCAGAAATAAATTGATAAACACGTGTATATTTACATTTTGAGCTTTTCAACATTTTGCGTATCGTCATTATAGTATGCATGGCGATAAAAGCTGAACCCCCATTGATAATTGCATATGCGGGTTCGATTATTGCCATTTTATTTGAGTTAGTGCATTCGAAAACCTCCAATTTCGATAATTCAGACATAATAGCATTGGCCTTTATGGTTTACGTTGATGTAATAACCCGTGCATATTTTAATCACAAAACTCTCTACGCTCGTGCACAGAAATACGCAACTATATTATCAAATATATAATTATCCGATAATGTCATATGTTCTCATCAGGCTCATGTTTGTTTCAGCAAATTAACGAAAATACATGTTATAGCCTATAAGATGTTCAAGATATATTGACGATTGTGCGAAATGTAATGAGAATCCGAATTATGCGAATAGAACGAAAAATTAAAGCTCGAAAAGCTCTTCTTCGTCGAGTTTTTTTTTGTCATTTTACACTTTTCGTTAGATCAATTGAGTAATTATAAGTATTAATTAGTATCGCAATGTTGGATTGTAAGTTTATTCTTGTGTTTTTTTTTTAATAGTATTTTATTATTATTTGACCTCAAGGGAAAACGAAATACACCGTAAAATATAATACAAGCGTATGGTACGTATCTCATGAGAACTGGAAAACATACCTTGAGCGCAATTAATCCTATAAGCTATCTCGTGTAGATATTTCCTTCTAACGCCCTAAAGGCCCGAAGAGTAAATTTCGTCTTTAATTCTACCGGAACATGAATCCATATACTATATGTATCATAAACACACGTATAGATAGCGGTATAGATAATGATTAGCCTTTATCAGATGAAGCGATATAGGGGGAGGGTGAGTTTTCGAAGAGCGAGAGAGAGAGAGAGAGTGAGAGAGAGACAGAGGAGGGGTGACTACAATAACGAGGCGCTGCATAGCTTCCCTGGAAGGTACTTAAACGTCTAAACGATCGTCCGATATCGTGTGTACGTGCGGTCGATATGAGCTTTCCTCTCATCCCTCGAACACGTAAAGCAAGAGAAAGAAAGAGAGATAGGGAGAGAGAGAGACAGAGAGAGAAAGAGAGCTGTTGCTTCTAGGTACAGTTTATCTCGAGGGTTGCGACAATCAAGTTATTAACCGAGCCCTTGATCTTCAGTCGATACTTTTCAGATCCTCGTACGGGAGCAGATTTCTTCTCAAGCATTATCGCGTCATGATTCACCGAGACCTCTTTTTGAAGTGAAACTTTTTAAGTGAAATTTCTTTTGGAACGGGGTAAGCCTAACTCGCGTCACGGAATTCGCGACACGAAAATGCGTAATGCTCGAGTGGGGAATGGCCCCCTCTTCTCTCCGTTGAGAGTGGCGAGTAAGGCCGGTGCGTTACTTACTTTCGTGTCGCTGGCAGTTACGTCATATCGGTACGTGAGTCGAAAAGTATGACACCTCAGATTAATGCCCGAAACTATAACACCTCCATTTAAATTTACCCGGAGGTGTCATATAGTTTCAGGCATTAATCTGAGGTGTCATACTTTTCGACTCGCACGTACCGATATATCCCCACTGCTAACTGCTGAGTGTGGGGAGCAAGGCCAGCGCGTTACGCACTTTCGAGTCGCTGGCAGCTGCGTCATATTGTCATATATCCCTACTACTAATAGCTGAGTGGCGGGAGCAAGGCCAGCGCGTTATTAACTTTCGAGTCGCTGGTTTCAGTGGTTTCTGTATAATTTGGAGATAGGCTGAACTCAGTTTAACCCTTTCAAGTTCAACCCTTTAAATATTGAAAACATATATTTACTCTTCCGTGTAAAAAAAATTGAATTGTGAGACTGAAAATAAAATGACGCCACTATAGTGGCGTCCGTGATTGAAAAGGTTAACCTTTTGACCGCCGGAAAGTCTTATATAAGACGCTACCTGCGATCGGAAATTCGTTAGGGTCAAACCTAAGAAATATGAACAAGTTTCATCAATAGGTAGCGTCTTATATAAGACTTTCCGGCGGTCAAAAGGTTCAACTTCGATCAACGTTAGAGGAAACGGGCCTTAACCTCCAAATTTACGGGGGTCGATTATGGATAATATGATACGATGTACGTTGTATGTGGGCTGCCATAGAATAGCAGGGTGAATCGAAATGGTTATACTAATTGCAGTATACATATCGATGGACTAATGCCAAAGGGGCATATCGGTTATGTATAAGCATAGCTCATAAACCTCCATGGAATTTAACCATTGTTACAAGTGCAAATAAAACCTAAGCTGACGGAATATACAGTTTTTTGGTCACTCTAGATAAAATAATTATGCATTTACTATCTATGTTGAAAAATTTAAATCCGTAGCCCCGGCTCGAGACAAATTCGAAACGTATGGGAATTCGGGAATGAAAGTGCCACTCATACATACATGTGGTTTCGTGTATGGCAGAGAATGCGGTGTTGCCAAAACACTCACTGAGAGCCTCCGCGCGTGAGTCTGTCACTTGGATTGCTCTGTTTTGCGATAGTTTTCTTAACATTTCTTTGTCAAATATCCGATGACACACGAGGTTTTATTGGGCTAGTTTAAATCCTTAATACCTAATGCACAAATATAAACTTTGTTTATCGGTCGATCTAATCATCCAATGTTTGAAAGATGTGTTTGAAAAGCTGAGCAAGTAGCTCTCCCATACGACTATGTATATGTTAAATTCTCGGTTTTTGATGTTGAATTTCTCGCTAAAAAGTTCGTTAAGGGGTCCTCGGATTTCATAATACCAAAGTAGATTACTTAAGGTAGTCCGAGCGCGACCGGCGGGGGGGAATTAGCGGAAACGTTGACGCGACGAAGCGCGCGATGAGCGGGGCATGCATGAAACAAGCGAGTCGGTACCCGTGGCTACCGAAAACTCGTAAAATCTTTTTCAAACATCCGTTGAGCTTATGTTTTTCAGTGAAAATCTGAATCCTCAATATTTGAAAGCCAAAATGAGCGTTTCGTTGTATGATTCTCGACTATATTAGTGTATGAATTTCGAGGTAATCTCCGCGCGGTCATGATTCGTGTCCTACAGTTGCTATGCTAAAATTGTGATTTTTAACTCAATTTTTCTCGTTAAAAAGGTGGTTAAGGTACACTCAAAGTTTGCAGGTGCATTGGAGGGTGCTTTAAGACTAACATATCAAAATTTCTCGTGATTCTGGACTATGTGCAAAAACGCTAGGACTACCTTAATTTCGAGAATATTTCAAATTAGTGACTAGATCTAATACCTCGAGCAACGAGACGACCTCCTTAATTGGCTGGATATTAATACCATATGCAATATAACCCGTAATTCTCTAACATAGTCCTGTTTTATATAGTATATTTCAGTTATCATAAGCCTCTTATATCGTTTTTAGATTTTTAAGATCCTGAAAGCAACGAGTAATATAACCAACTATATGATTACCTATATATATATATATATATATAAATGCGCATTTTGTTACATATAACCAAATTGTGGCCTCTCTCGTCAAACAGAAAATCAAAATTTTCTTTCACACGCATATACCCAACAAAGTTTCACTCCTATCGCGCGGAGTATCCACGCATATGTTTTTTTTGTTAGCCTAAATTAAGTTACGAAAGAATTTTTACAAAGATGTCGGTTGCTCCGAGATATAAATTGAAATTTCGATCGAATTTTAACCGGAAATCACGAAATTGAATGATCAAATAAGAACGTATTTATATTTGATTCGACAATTGATGGAAATTCGATGCAGCAAGAATCGGGAGCCGTCGGAAATGTGACAAATTTCAATAAACTTCATGGAACTTGGACAGAACTATTTGTATTCAGAAATAATCGAGTCAAGACACAAAACCATCGCGAGTTTATAATAGAACGGACTACTCGAGTTTCCTATGCTCGGCAAACATCCTTAACAAAGTTTGGCGTACCTATATGTATACGCATATATATAGTGGAAAAGGGTTGAATGTGATGATGTGCAGTACACGGTCGATCGATCGTACGTGACGTGGGGATAGCACCGAAGCACCCGCATTTACGCTTGCACTCGACGCCATTGCACCTGCACACATACATCATACAGGATAGCGCGATACTTGAACACACGGTAAGTTATAGTGTGATGCGTTTGCAACGCGACAAGCGTCGTACTGTGGTGTCGTATGGTGCTCACGGACCCCGGATTTTGTGTGCACCATATCCTGTATAGCTTAGAAATTCTGATAAACTTTCTCTCGAGAGGTTTGAGAAGCAGAGGCTAAAACTGGACGAGTAAAATGTGTCTTCCCTCGTAGTTCTATACTTGTATAAACACTTCCCTTTTCTCGTGACGCTTCACCCCCTACGGCAGTTTTATAATGTCGGTTCTCATCGCTGTATCGCACAGCCGAGCTCTCGTTCAGATTGTCGTTTGAAAAAAAAAATTCGCTGTCTCGTTTTAATTGTAATTTTTTGTAGCTCATTTGAAAATGTCTTTAGTTCTTGATCATTATTCTCGAGAGTTTGTTTCAGTTCAATAAAGTATCCAGACGTTTATTTTGTTTAAACTTTTCGAACTTTTGTGAAATATTATTGTCTAGACTTTTGCTAACAAATAATTTTTTCCCCTTAAGCTTAAGCTTCATTTTTCGGTCTGTGCTTCAATTCAATTTGCTTCAATTCAGTAAAGTATTCAGACATTCATTTCGTTTAAACTTATCGAACTTTATCCTTTTGTGAAATATTATTGTCCAGATTTTTGCTAACGAATAATTTTTTTCCCCTTAGCCTTAAGCTTCATTTTTCCATCTGTGCTCCTTCGTTATGGAAAATTGAAGCACGTATGACATTGATGACATGATTCGGAACATTTTTCATGGCAAATAAATTCTTCGATAAAGTTACATGCTTCTTTATCGAGGTAACTGGGCACGCAGATCTCTGGGCTGGGAGCAATAGATATTTCGATTGTTCGTATTCTTCGTCACGTTTCCGTGGCTTCAGAACTCGTATACCGCGGATGGAATATCGTTTCTTTATTTTTTTTTTTTTATTTGAACCATTTTTTTTCTTGTACGAAGCAAGCAATTGCAGAATTTCGTAGTGCTCTTATCAGCGGAATTTTTTTCATGTTCTTCGATTTCATGATATCGTTTTCTAAAATAAGATTGACCGAACAGGGGCATGTAAGGAAAATTCTCGGAAAAAAAGAACTGCGTTATCAGAACCATACAAATATGCATCAAATGCAACGTTATTCGTGTCTTATGGAAGCAGAACACGATGCTAATAATTAACGAAGAAGAGGAAACACGGTATAACGTGATCATAATATATTATTCCATGATATCGTTATTGTTAAACGATATCGTCTTACCTCATTAACATCATTGTTTCGTATTAAACAATTCCCATTCAGAAATTGCATTGTAATCATCAAAGTATTCCTTCTTCGGATATTCTCCCTTCTGATAATTTCGGCGTATTCGTGCGAGACTCTCGTCAAATTAAGATACAACGTTGCTTCAATATTTCAATGGAGATAACTACGTATTATTCTACATCAGACCGAGATTCACAACATTTTGCCAGGCAAGAGAAACTAATTTGTTTTTGCCCTTCAACTCTGATTCTACAGTTGAAGTTCCTCCGTACTATTGAGCACAAGAGCTCTTGAAACGTGATCGTAAATTAAAAAAAAAAAAAAAAAAAAACAGCTTCAGGACAATGAACGGAGTGAATCGAACAGACGAGTGTATAAGAGCCTTTGGAGATCTTCGAACATCATGTACCGAAATGAAATGCTTGAAAATTTTTATCGGCGAATGACCTAAATTCAATAAATCTCAAATAGGCTAGCCGTATGATCGAGGCAGTAACTTTTGAGATCCATTCATAGCCGTATACGAGGGCCGAATATATACACAAGTTTGCAATTTTATGTAGAAAAAATTCGTTTGTAAAGGTTCTCGATGTAGCTCGAAAAGCAACCAACAGCTTTTGATATATATACGTTGCTATTGTATATTCGAAGCTTGCTGCTGACGCGGACACTTCACACGTGGGTGAATTCAAACCTCAATTGGATTGTACATTCATGTTGCATATCGATCATGTCCCTCGGAGGTATTGCCTTATTCGAAATTCGGCGTATCCATTAGTTTATTCATGAATTGGGATCGCACGGTATAGTTCGCGGCTGATGCCCGATCGCAGAATCCTCATATATATATATATATATATATATATATATATATATATTATATAACTATCGCATACGCAGACACGCCTATGCACATACAAACCAATTTGGGCTGAATTTTCTATCGCGAAATCCTTTTTTTTTTCGACTTCTCTCTTTTCTCTTCAAATCTGCGGCTATGATTCCAACCCAAAGTCACGAGTGGCATACTCGGGCAATATCTAATTCAATTTATTCTTCATTGGAACTCATCGAAATTGGATGAGAAAGAGAGAGAGAGAGAGAGCAAGAATGTATGAAGCGGTATGTGATTCTCACTGACGAATGACTGATGTGCTTGGGAGATTCATGCTAAAGAGCGCTCTATACATTTCACTATAGAAGGGGTTAGGGAAGAGGTAAAATGCGTGCTCTCGCTCTCTTCCTGTCTGTTGTTGACTGTATTACTTAATTTCTCATGCACGCAGGATGCCAAGGTGCGAAACGAATCAATCGGGCTATCACCCCTGGCTCAGCTCCATCCACCTCCCTGCAGCTTGCCTCATCCTACTTTCCATGCCACCCCCCAGCGCGGTACGTTGGTTCGTGCACCACTCGAAATCATGAATAATTCAAGCATCCTGTGCAATTTATAACTCATGAGTCGGTGATACGTTCGTGTTACACATCGTGAATACATTTGTCGAGTTATTTTCACCAATGCTATCACTCTCTCTCTCTCTCTCTCTCTCTATCTCTGTCTCTTGCTCACCCACCCTTCTGTATTGCCAGAGCATCAGTAACATCACGCAAAAAGCATCAACAAAAAAATTAGAGATCATCGGTACTCGGTTCTCGAGAGAGAAACACAAAAATACATCGCACTGTACCGAAACGAAAATAATCACTTTTATTATTTCACGCGTTGCATCAGTACGATCCTGATATTTTTTTAGTAACATGTGGGACAAAAGTTCAGTATTTATTTACGACGCTAATGCTCTTCTATTTATATACAAAAAAGGATTTGTATCATCCCTTGTAACCCGAAAAGTATGCAATGCTTCATGTGAAATCTATTTTGTGGCTCACTCTGCTCTGAGCATATGAAAGTTTCACTATTGTACACCAGTCTAGACTGAGAATATTCGTCACCGAATTAAAACAGTTGCACTACTTTCGTCTAACTGTTAACTCTCGCTCCATATACGGGGTTCAAATGTGATATTTTAATTTTTTTCTTGCCCCGATAAAGACAAGAAAAATCATAAGCACGGAGATGAGAAGAATTGGAATGATGAAAATTGTTTACTTTTTGTCAAAGAAACTATAGCAATAGGCGCAAATTGTTCGAGTAAATATTCTGAGTGGCCAAGAATTTTTAACTCTCAAAACATTCGATATTGTCCTGTCATTGGCAAAAGAATATGAATCCATTACTCTCGTTTGTCTCACACGATTCTCATATACTTATCTCCTCCCGTCCGAGGCTTGACTCATCTCTTAAATACACACCAAACAGGATTATAATCAATGGTCATTATCGTAGTCCGACGATAAATCTCTGTACGTGTGTAATGAGGAAGTTTCAGTGAGTGCGAGCACGAACGGCAGTGTGGCAATGAAAGAAGAAAAGACCTCGTAATAATTATTGATGGCTATTTCTGCATTAAAACCGTAACACAGGTCGATGAACCTGTATTAATCAGCCATTTTGCGTCAGCGCCCTCCATCCACTTACTCGCCGTTCCCTAATTATACGGTATATGCTTGCTCGAACCACGACACCGAACTATTCATGCACTTTCAATCATCTCTCTTGTAGATACGTCTTTTGACGTTGCTCGTTACTATGGGATATTTCAATTGAGCCGATGATACATACCCAAAGTGCGTCTCATTAGTACAACAAAGGCACGGTACAGCTGTGTGTAATCCTTAGCTTTTTGTTGACATGAAAATATCAAAGAATGTTCGCAAGCTTAAATTCAATCTGGCAAAAGTACGCGTGTGTCGTACCAGCATGAAAATAACTTTCTTGAGTCTACCAAACGCCGAAAGAAGATGGAAGACAAAAAGTTTCTAGTATCGAGGGGAGGGAGATTATTCTGCAGCGACATTTCGGTATATAGATGGTTTGTCTGTACTCGCAAGTTTGAGGAGAACCATTGAATTCTACCGAGAGTACAAGGATATGAGAGTAGACAAGGTATATGGTCGAACGGAATATGCGGGTTTGCGTTACAGAGAAAGAGAGAGATCTGTTGACTCTTGTGTATAAGTACCTGCAGCAATGTGCATATATCCCAGAGAGAGTATTCCTCCCTTCTAAAACTCTGGCCTACACGTGCTGGTTGCAAACTCTTCGTTCCCAACGGTAGCAACGTATAAAGTTGGCGTTCTCTAATTTCATCGAGTCCACAAGGACCCTTCACCCCTTAGAGTTCCATATCTCTCTCCCTCTCCCTCTCTCTCTCTCTCTCTCTCTCTCTCTCTCTCTCTCTCTCTCTCTCTCTCTCTCTTTCTAGTTATATATGAGAGATGAAAAGCCAAGCTCGTTAGCATCGGAATGGAGTTGTCTTGTCGTAACAATCCTATACCCTCCACGGATGGCTAAAGCAACAACGCATTTGAAATCTGATAACTCGCTTGTCGCGAATATGCAGGTCCTACGCAATGTCGGAGATGACAAAAATTTTCTGCTGCGTCGGTTTTGCCTTTCTCTAATTGAGGCTACGAATATAGGTATGCGGTTTACTTTTTTTTTTCACATCAGCCACCAACGATCCAACGATTAATTAATAGGGGTGCTTTGGATGAGTAAAAGAAAAGATTGATTGAGAATAATAAAATGTGTTTTTTGTTTGTCGTTGTAGTAGGATACACTCGGTTAGTCCGTTACTCTGTAGAGTCATAGTAAGTCATTCGGTCTTTCATTTTATAAATATATTTCACTGTCATAGAAACAAACGCGTTAACGTAAAACCGATAGTTGTATTTTTCAATAGGGTGTCGAGCGATGATAAATAACAATGAAAAAGTTTAAAAATGTAAAAAAAAGAACAACGATACGTGTAGCGTTGCCATCCTGTCGCTAAATTAAAGCCCGCTGAATTTGGGCTCAATGGACCAGGGTACATTGTCCCAAAAGGTTTTGAGATTCTCTCGTTTATAACCGTGCAACGCTCAAAATCAGCAGACATAGGCCAGATGAGCGGCAACACAGCACTGGAGGACATATATACTTTTGTTCTACACGCGGTAGGATTGTTACCCAGGGTGTAACGATCCTCCGGGAGTAATTGCGGAGTCGTTTTAGTTGAGTCAGCACGGTTGGAGAATGAGCCGAATGAGGGACCGAGAGACAGAGAGTGAGAGAGAGAGAGGAAAAGAGGAAGAGAAAAGGAACGTGGGAATTGTTGGAAGGGTGGTGTAGGTAGAGGATACTACATCCTGGCAGCACCCTGGCGGGCGAGGGCAAGAACGCAAGGTGGGGTTAGTACTGTTCCATTCCGTTGGGGCTGCGTGGAGCAAACCGAGGAGAACGGACGTGGAAGAGACGCGCGACTCGTTTTACCGCGAGAGGACTCGGTTCCCCTCGGCGCAACCCAGAACCAGTAGTATAACCAGTTCAAGCTCCCAAGTACAGTGAGAGAGCGGCCATCTGTATTCCACGGAAACTCCCCGTAAATTTTCCAAATATTTTCCGCCCCGCGGTAAATCAAGGACCACACCCGTGAGGGCAAGTTCTTCCTCTCTCTCTCTCTCTCTCTCTCACTCCCTCTCCCTCTGACTACCTCTTTTGCGCTTGTTTTCTGAGTCTCCATAATCTTTCTCTCTCTCTTACGATTATATATAGAGATAGGTATACTGATGACCACCCGCTAAGCCAAGCTGCTACCTCGGCACCATATGCAAAACGAAAGTTATAAAGTACATCGAGGAAAAATTCTCGCACCCCTCTCTTTTTTTTTTTTTTTTTTTCTAGTAAAAACGAGCAAACGCGCCGGGCTAGACTTTCCAGACTGGAAAATCCGGAATAATGCAATCAATAGGTCATGGGCAGATAAATGAGTAAATGAGCAACCGATGTAGAGCGATTATCCGATAGGGTATGAATAATATTTGAGCTCGCTCGATGTTCAGGTGGATTCTTATCCATACTGACATTCTGCGCGTTATAAAACGCTTCCGTTAAAATGATCGCGTCAATTCAGGATCAAAATTATGCATGGTAATACGCTAAAATATGCCTGCTAATTGGATTAGAGAAGGAGTGAGGAAGCAGGGGACACTACACTTGTTCTCTACATATGTAGGACAAGCAAAAATGGATGATTACAATTGAAAATTTCGCTCTTATCAGTCTTGCTCATTTCTGTATCGAAATATCGACGCGACAGCTTGGAAGGTACTTGAAATTTCTCTCCCCGTCCATTTTACTCCAATTAAATCATATTCTATTCGATTCTGTTTTTTTTTTTTTTTTCTATTTCTCTCATTCTCTCTCGTTCCTCTCCCTATTGTTATGCGAATATTTCGCTGGTGCTGAATTCATCCTCGCTTAGCTTCTTCTTTTCATTCTAATCCGTTTATTCAAGAAGGGAAAATTCATCAGCTGCATGCAATATAAAGCCTCTCGCTGTCCCGGATATACATTTTTCGTTACTTTCCATTTTCATTCGTCGTTTTCCTAATGCTTCTTGTATCACCTGCCCACATCGACGCGTTTTCGCGATTACTGCGCACCAATTCCGTCCACGTGAACAATGTATTCACCGATATGTACGGTGACCTAACCACGCCAACCCGGGGATTATATACGTTTCGGGAGAGCACGGAATTCGAGAAAGGAGAGAAGAGAAGAGAACTGGAAAAAAAAAACGACGTTACGCCGTTCAGGAGGCTCATGAGAAATCGGCTGGAAAGGTAAACCTTAGCGAGTCCGTAGGTAGGTATATATGGCACCGGTGTAGGTGATGCTGGTATAGATAGGAACGTTGGTGATCCGAACGAGCTGGAATAATCGACGAGCGAGCAACGTTCCCATCACCCCCCCCCCCCCCTCCATCCCCCTCTCTATCTCTGCCTATGTATGTCCTGCTAATGTCGATGGGTTCCTAGCCGGTCTGTGACGCGAACCGCGCGCCTCGCTGCGCTTCGTTCCGCGCATTCATCTAGCCGGGTTAACAGATCGCGACTGACGTAACTTTGGACTCGGCAAGTTTAACCTCGAAACGACAGACACTTAGTCTGGATTTAACTGCTGTTTGATCAGAAAATCCGTGGCTTGAGCTTGACGCATTGGGTCCTTTAGTAACGAGTAAAACCGATGAGACTTCTCGCCCCGGTGCTTTCGATAATGTGGCGTTTTCTTCACGTCCCAACGTACAAACCCGCATACAAACGGCACCTCGTTCGTGAAAAAAAAACAACGTGGTACTCTCCAAAAGTGTATAAGATTTTGGCAAACATTTTATGGGACATTATTCATTTAGGCGCAAAGTTTTACACGGACATTTTTAAGCATACATCCTTGAACACACAAACGCCACGTATATACGTAATATCCTGTGACAAGCTCGTGAATATCGCGAATCTTGTCCCATGGGTACACTGCGCGCGGCCCTTCTCTCTCTCTCTCTCTCTCTCTCTCTCTCTCTCTCTCTCTCACCATTTATGCACATAATTCTTCATGGAACATGTTTTATTTATACTTCCTCGTGAATAAAATACATCTGAGATATGAGAAAAATCCCGTGGACGCTTTCGCGTCGTATCACATTTTTGGCAAGAAAATAGATGCTCCACTCGGAACATTGGCATCGGGCCATAGACCTATCAATGTAATTATTTTCATGCCATGTGCGACCGTAACATCCACACCCCACCTCGCCCGGAATACTTGAAAACATAGCGAGTGTAGGTATGGATATAACCATGTCGATTGCCTCGGTTCAAGATGTTTCAGGATAAACATCATGTATGCTGCACCTAACTGCTGATGGCAGAGTTTAAGCACTCATGTACGATGTCATAATGCCAAGGCACATTGAAAATTACAGCCTCGCACGAACCAAAGTTTTAATGCACCGTGTATAGCGCGCGCGGTAGATCTCAGATTCGGTGCCTCTTCACGTGAATCACACGCACTTGTGCAAGTAAGTTTGTCACGTGCTTCACATTGAAATTTACAGTAAGAGCCCATTAAAAGTTCAAACGAATTCCTAATACGTTCACCGAGTGCACACCAAATGTATCGAGTTTTCCACCTCCTTTCAAGTCTGCGATAAAACCTTAACATTTTTTTATGAGCTAAATTGTATGACAAATCGTGTCTGCAGTTTAAAAACCATTTGTCCGATTGCGGTATAACGGTGGCCATAAATTCTCATATACCTCCGAAGAATTATTGTGATACGATATGTTTGTGGATTTCCGGAGAAACCCGAAGGGAAGATCGAGAGAGAGAGAGAGAGAGAGAGAGAGAGAGAGAGAGAGAGAGAACCATACAGAGAGACGCTAATTCTCAACACCGCACGAGAACAGTAAATCTCATGGAGAAGAGAGTAAGCTGCTTTGCGTCGCCGTAGGAAGGGGGACCGAGGCGATTTCAAGAACATTGTATAGCAATAGGTTAAAACCTCTCTGTACTATGCGAAACAGGAGCACCGGAGATACGGTAACATCTCGGGAGTAAAGTGCACGGTGGTTGGAATGGATATTCTCTCCTTCTCTGATACCATAGTGCTTCTGTTAGTTGCTGAGAGGAAAGCAACGGAAAGGACGAGAGTGCGGCAGAGAAACAGTGGCAGAGGATATATATATATATGTATATGTATATATACACCTAGATGCACATTTATATAGTTGAAGGTATAGTGCTGGGCGTAAACAAGCGTCCCGGCAACTAAGGTTTACGAATGCAACGAATTAAATCTTTGACTCTGGTTCTTTTCTTCTTACCTCAATGCCAGAATGCGCATCGTTCTCGAGCGTTAATAAAAGGATCTGATGTAGCATCTGTTGAAGCTCTCCGCTATATCCACGCAGAACAGCGAACGAGCATTAGAAATTATGAAGAAAACAAAGATATATATCGAGATATAGTAAATCAAAAAGAGTTTACGCCCTCTGGAGAGTGAAATATGCTACTATTGCGATAACATGGGGTATAAAAGAAAAATAATGTAAATCTCCCTTTACGTTATTGTTTAAAATAGGATAAACAAATCGTAAATCCATCACGGTAGATTTGTCTTTATTTTTGTGTATCTCCGCTTCGAAAGAACTCGTGCGTTAACCTTCGAGTCAGAATGTTCACCATGATATGTATCTCAAGACTGTGCAGATATTTCCTAAACATATATACGAAACCGCGAGAAAAACTTTTGAGTCGTCGTAGAACCGCGTCCAACTTGGCAAGGATCCCTCGAGCCTTTACAATATTCAATACGATGATTGAAAATAAAGCTTATCGTTGTTTTCGTGAACACCCAAGCCATATATATATATATACCTCGGTAATATGAAGAACACACAATAATACGAGACACGGACCTATGTTCCACAGATTGAATCATAACCATAAGAGCCTGTGAATAACCGATAAATTAATGTCTGCCAGAGCATAACTAGTCGTTCATTCAACGATAAGATTGGGAGAAGCTCCACCGGCAGGAGCAAATTGTGAGCATTTGAGGACTAAATAGCTGATCGTTCTAGCGGTTAACGTTACCATAGAGAGACCATCGTCGTATGAACGCAGAATTGTAAATGGAGTTGGAGGATGGGAAACTGTGATTCTATATACGTTTTGACCTGTATAAGATCCTCGATGCTGGAGATATTTCTCACACAATGCCAGAAACAACCGACAGTTTGGCATTGTTCCCATCAGTTTCAACGGGAAAAATAAAATTCGCTACAGAATCCCCAAGCATACCCAACAGTTGGACAATTTCAGTGTCACAATGAACTACCGCTGTAGGTTGAATCATATTTATCGCAAATTCCATTAACTCACCGTCTTAGCATTCATCTTGATCTATGCCAATGGCTCTTCTACCTACCGAGACTTTGTCTTGCGGTTCTTCATTGCATCAGGGGTTCTGCATTGCAGGGGTATAACCGTGAAAAGAAAAATTTGGTAGAAGAGAAGACCGCGAATGGAGGAATCCGCGATTCCGTGAGAGCAAATTCCTTTCCTCCAGATAACGCTGATGGCCAACACCGGTGTCCGTGGGACCCGGGGATGCTGCGAGATGGGTTATAGCGTGTCACAGAGGATGACCGTGCAGCAGCGGCTGCAGAAGCAAAAGCAGCAGAATTCAGCTATTCGTTTTGGTCGTTCGGCGCGACGAGTTACTGTCTTTCGTTAGTCGGTTCGCTGAGCTTAACCAGGACAGGAGGATTCTCTCTGGGGCTGCCTGGATAACGGGGATCGGCAGATCCACGAGTCACGGGGAGCGACGCGCGTGAACCACCGTAGTATCCTTTCGCGTGGAAACTTTTATTCCGCTAACATTGCTCCATTTTCTCGTTGCGCCCGCGCGCGCTCTGTTCCAGCAATCCTTGGTGCTTTTCAAACAGTCGAATCGTCGAGGCGAAAACTCGTCGATTCATGAAAATTCCCTCGCTACGTTACTTCCTTTAGTTCTATCCCTCTCTCTCTCTCTCTCTCTCTCTCTTTCTCTTTCTCTCTCTCACTCTCTCTCTCTCTAACCCTCTGTCTCTTTCTCTTTTTGTTTATGGATATACACAGAAAAATGGGAGATAGATAAACAACACAGCTCGTAATTTATCAAAAATGTTCAGCTCTCTGTTGCTCATGCTATACGATTCATACCGAAGCAGCGAAATGCTTGAACCCGAGATTCAGAAAAACCATTTCACCGACCCATTCTCCACTTCTGGGATGATTTTTCAGCAAGTCCTGGATCTTTGAGTATGCAAGGAGTTATTTCTACTCGTCAGCTACTCTAAATTTCTTTTTTTCCTCCAGAACGAAATCTGTTCTCTCGGTCATTATTCGAATTTTTATTCATATAATCGTTTAACATCGGTGCCATCGGTGTAATTCAGTTTTATCTCTTGAATTTTATGAATCATACTTTACATTCGCATTCGTGTCACGATGTCTCTTTTCGCGTCTACCTATATCGCGCCGATGGGAATAAGCTCATATCGATCGATGATTCGAGATAACTATCGTTTCGTGGGTTTTATCAGCGAGATATACAGAGAGGAGGAAAAGGATGAGCCAAACGAGCAGTGCATGATCTTCGAGTATCGCCTAGGGGCGAAAGAGCCGGTGGCGGGTCTCTTCGTTAGAAATTTCGTGGTTATAAAAGCTCTATCTCCCTCGTTTCGATATCGGCGGCTTCGGACGCTCCGTTGCTGCATTATACTGTACACTGTATCTTGGGCTTTTCGCTTCCGCTTGAACAATTTGGTATGCGTGCTCGGTAACCCGGACGTGTAGATAGAGGTGTAAAATATAGCGAGTTGGGGGGTGGTGAAGAGCTGGAGAAAGGCCGGGTTAACTCTGGCAAAGTGGGGTCGGTGACTTAGATAAGATCGAATAGGAAGTCTGCCTCGTGTGCGGGACGACTTCTACCTAATTCCCATGCGGATCGTCGGTTCAACTAAATCAGTATAGTATATATATATATATATATATATATATATACATACAGATTTATAATATACATCCTGTTTGTGGATATAATAAAGTACATAATGATAATATGTACGACCCAAACGAAGATCGCAAACGATAGCTGAGAAGTTTTATACGCATGTCAAAGCACTTTTTCCGATAATACTTTTATGCAGCCCATCACTCGTTTCTTCGATGAATAATCCGATTAAATATCGATTCATGAAAAAAAAAAAAAAAAAAACCAGGACGACCGAGAGAGAACTGACTTTATTACGAATCATCAAGCAGGCGACCCAGACTCTTCCGCTTATCGCTTTCGCTGTATTTCTCTGTATTATATAATATGTGTGCGTATACATGGCTTTGTCAAGCGCGTTCGAATAGTCAAAAGTTATGATCATGCACACGGAGCATCGAATATCGACGCCTGTCCAATATGTATATTAAATGTCTCTTTCGCCGTTATCGACGCCCTTATTTGCGCTGCAATGTATGCTTATGCTATATACTCGAGCAGCTGCAGACTGAATTATCCCTCGACACAAATTTCAATTATGTTAGTTTGAAAAATGTGTATAGGGAATCGTACCAACGTTTGTGCTCCAACCAGGCTTCGTATAGGATGGTAATAATTGATCTCTGTCGATTCTATCGTGAGAAGTTAATGGGTAAAAAAGGTGTAAAGTCGCTCACTACGCGGAAAGCTTCCTCCCAACTTTGTGTGCAATAGCTGTCAATAGGACATACAGAAAAAGCATACCCTTCTGGCGATCATTCCTTCTTTTCAAATGAAACGAAGCGAATGATCGCTCCATCTCTCAAACGATCGCCAGTTCTATGACTTTGCAAAAATTTGCTTTTAAAAAAACTTAAATCAACAAAATATTGTTGCGTGATTCACAGAAGAATGGATTCAAAGTATGTGACAACCATAGCAGTCGTATTACTTCATTTCTGTGATTATTTCTTGGCATATAATTAGACACATGAGTGGCTGAAAGCGGCGTTGTATGCCCGAAATATGTCATTCCTGGAAATCGGATAAAAATATTTTCAAACGAATATTCGCTTGTTATGACTTTTTCCAAGATACAAACAGCCACGAGTGTACGCCGAGTATGACTGCGAGCTGTACATCAGCAGGATATACATATATATATATATATATATATATGTGTATTTTTTTCGTTTCAACAATACGTATATTTACGGACTCTCTAGACTATGAGATTAGCGGTAACGTGTATGCCGTAAAATCTGTAAATCCCCCAAGGGTTAATTCATGTGGCAGAGGCAAACCCGAACAACTTTGCAAGCCACAGTAGAGAGGTCAAAGCCCATGTGTGTGTTTGTGTGTGTGTGTGTGTGTGTGTTTTATATATATAAAACATCGAAAATGAGAGAAAGACAAGCTGGTTACGTGTTAATTCACGAGAGAAAATACGTGCATTAAAAGTCACGCGATATACGGGAACGTCAGTGCAAATAGAGTACCAACCAATCCGCGGGCTCTGCAAAATTGTACATGGTCCGCGTGTATGTATATATGCGCGCGAGGGTGGCTAAAAAGCTCGCTGCAGGATGAACACGAGAGATACTCCCTTTACTTTCCATCCTCATTACGGTCTTTTCCAGCTATCCTTCGCAGCCGCGAGCTAGCATCAACCGCTACCCCGCAATCGCCCGCAGCACCATCAGCAGCGACCTCGTAACTGTACCCTTCAATGCATCAGGTATCACGAACCTGGCATTATTTATATATATATATATATATATATATATATTATATATCGAATGTCACTATTATTTTATGCGAAATTTCAAGACCCGATGGAGCCAGATAGATAAAATGCAATCTCAATCCTGAATGTGAATAATAAATCAATCGACGAAAGCTCCAATTTTAACCACGGTTTTTCCATCTGAATTATGCACATGGATTAGCCCCATATGTCTATCGAGCAGAGAGGCAAGCCCCGTCTCTGTTCGAAAAGTATATTTTTCTTCAAGAATTATTAATATTTTTTTGACCTCATAAATGAGTTATACGAAACGGTGAGAAATTTTAAATAGATTTTATAGAGCAGTGATTAAAAAGTGTAGTTGGCATGCTAGAAAATATATTATCTACAGAAGATTAAATTTTTTTGTTTATTTTCTATATTAGCATTTTTTTTAAATCTTTTTTTTAGCACTTTATTTCTTGTGTTTACTGATTACAACGAAAAAGAAATGATTCATTCGAATTCAATTGAATTTGTATTAATTCCATTTAAATAAAGTAATTACTTTAAAAATTAAATAAATTTTTATTTTCTGGAAAAAAAAATTAAACACGATTTCGAATGGAATTTATGAGTTTTTGTGAGCATCACTATAGTGAAAAATGCATCAATATATGGTGCAACGAGAAATGTTTAATTTGAAAATACTTTTTGTACATTGGCCAAAAATTTAGTAGTTATACATGAGAATCTCTGTAATTTTTCTTTCCGATGGAGAGTAGGAAAATTCGCTCGATGCTCGTTCCTTCGTAACCGTTCTGCGGTTGCGAGCGTCGAATTAAATATTTAGTTGATTGAACCGAGGGCTTTGTACAACTGATCGATTATTCAGTTGATGCGAGCAACATTCAGTTCATTGAATAAAGTCGCAATCGAATCAATGAAATTTTTATTTCACCACTCAGACAGATAAGAGTTGTCTCGGTTAACTTTTCGATGCAATATGTGACGTATGACGAGGACGTGTTGCCAAATGAGAAGAATTAACGAGGAATGTCAGTGATCGCAGGACTGTTACGTATGAAATTATTTCAATGTGATAAGAATCGTGTCATTTCTAGTCTCGTGATACTCGACGATTATATACTGCTGCCGATCGTCAACAAGTTTTTATTTTTCCATTGTGAAATTTTGCCACAGTTTTCTCACTGCAGCTGATGCTGCTGAAGTTAAACGTGCTATTTTCACTTCTATCATGCAAACCGCATTATACTTAAGCAAGAACATGTGAAAAGTACCGAGCATACGAATTGAGAGTAGCTATATACGAATTGAGAGAGCATGCACGCGTTCACTCCGTGCCCCGGGGATCGTGTGTTATCTAAATTGAGGTCTGACAATTCTAGAGTGAATTCCAGCGGCAGAGCTCGCAGTCTCTCGCTCTCTAACCCTTCTTCTCTTTCTCCGATGCTATCCTCGAGCCAGAATTCGTGATATATCTTTTCATTTACGAATTATACATTTTCACGGCAATTATATATGTCGGAATCGAGCTGTCATTGGCGTGTCCAACGAATTAATTCAACACACTGATAAACCGATGAAGATTTTAAGAAAAACCGAACCGCGAGCGGCATTTCTCAGCTATACCGATCTTTTACAATTTTACGGCCCGACACAAACATATATATATATATAGGGGCGAGCACACGCAACCCTTAGCGGTTAGTAAAGTAAGGAAGTTCGTGCTTCTCTCTGGCAAAAGGCAGATGGAGAGAGAGAGAGAGAGAAAGAGTGTCTCGAAATCCAACTCTCTTGTGCTGACTGTATACCTCGGAGCTTTGAAAACGGAGCATCATGAGAGCCAGAAAGAGTGGAACAACTTGTGCCACGAAAAGAGAGAGAGAGAGAGAGAGAAGGGTCGCACGAGAGCAGAACGTTCAATTCGATACTGGTCTCTCTCTCTCTCTCTCTCTCTTCCTCTTTCTTCTCTTATTGCCTCGCCGCACGTGACTAACACTTCAATTATATATTTAGTCTTAATTAGAAGGGCGTTACAGTGCCATGAATTTTCTTTCACATACGACGAACGAGGTTTTTGTTTTTCTGTAGCGGCAATAAAACTCAAAGAAAGAAAAACGGTGCTGAAAATGTCCATTTCAGCACATTCCCCTAATAAACCTTATGCTTAGAAACTCCATTATTGACTCGTCCCGTTGATGCTCATACTCGTATCGGGTAGTTTAAAATAGCTGGTACACTTGATAGCGGAAATACTACTCAACCATGTTGTTTTTAATTTACAATAGGTTTTAAATGAGAATTCATGAATAATATCAACGTATATCGATCAATCAAAGGGTTGAATGATTTTCGTATAGTCGAAACGTTGTATCTTCAATAAAATATTTCATAGGATATGTAAAAATGTCTGAAAATATTTTTCAATATCCTGCACAGTATCTTTCATGGTTTATTTAAGGAAGTAACGCAAGAAATAGAATTGATGGACAGAAAAATACCAAACTTGGCAGAATGTTCAATTATAATGTAAACAAAACTCATACAAATTTTTATGATCCGAGGTGGGTTTTTACGCGAGATATTTGTAATTCGTTTTATCTCTTTACAAGCCAATTCAACATGGCCTCTTATGAGAAATCACGGAGTTAGCTGTACATTATTCCTCATATCTCCGTAATTGATGGATAGATCAGAATGAAATTTAAACAGCAGAGAGATTGAATACTTATAATCATTTATCCGGCTTAAAAATATTCAAAGGTGACTTATGACAGGAATAATAAAAACAATAAAAAGTACTCATAGCGAATATTCGGACCCTCGCTAAAAATATTGCAACGTCGCATATTCGAGGTTATGAGCGCGCATTTTGAAATTTCAACGTGTGACAGCTCGTGCAGTCTAACTACTACATATTTTTATAATTTTTTTGTTTTGCTTACACGACATATCAATGGATGAATATCAATGGAATAAATAAATAAATTAAGTATTCAAATACAATTTTATTTTCATACATATTATCTTACATACGTAGAATATTTTTTTACGGAAATAATATTTGGCATATTGACATAGTCTCAATTATTTTTCAAATAATTGAGATACCTATACACCTAAATTTTTTTCTTATCATGTAATAATGAGCATATTTAAAATATAATTATCAGCACATTATCACAATTTTTGCATATTAGCTGATGGGCAATCGTTTCTACGTTGAAAAATTTACAGCCTTCCTCTTTCGCATCAACATATTTTGATGATGTTGATTCCTTGATTTCGAGGCTATGCTGTCTTTGCAGTTTTTCGTACCGTAAATACTCCGAACGTTTCTGCCTGCTTCTTGCTGATTAATTCTAGCTCGGTACACCTTTTCGGTAACTATACTTTAACTTTCCAATAAAATCTTGGCTTTTTTTCTTTAGGCATATCAAACTGGCGATTAAATTAAACGAATACGAAAAAAATTCACTGATACAGCTGATGAGCTGTCAACGGCATATTTGAACACACATATACACGCGCACACAATCAACGAAAAGCGACGTTGCCAGGTTAAGTACTACTTAGGTCAAACGTTTTTATGACTAGGTGGGTAGTTGCGTTACTTCCTTATATATTGTTTACGACGATGTCTTTAGGCGAAGTTTTTGATTCATGTTCCGCGTCAATGCATCAACGTTTTCTTTAATGTTCTCAGAAAACCCAAAACGAAGTTTGAAAAACATCCGAGTACTTTTACTCGCAGGGCATCGTCCAAAATCTCCAATCACCGGTGCGGTACGGCACACGTATATTTTTAATCACCGACCATTAAGCGCGTTATAATATTTACGTCGCTGTTATGTTTATATAAAAATAATACGATGAATGTAGTTTATATTTTTTTTTTACCACATAACACAACTTTGTCACTCTCGCAGTTTTCCATTAGCATAGTAAAGAAGAAGGGAAAAAAATGGTTTGCAAATTGCATTACCGTCGCACGGCGTACGGAAAAGCGACAACGCTTGAAAAAAACATTCAATTTTCATGGTAATTTTTGCTTCCAAACGTGCTACTAGCGCGTCGCCGAGTGCCACAAAACTTGTGCAATTACTTTGGCTTAACGTTTTACCCAACTTTTCGTGGCGTATGCGAGAAAGCGCGAGAAAACAGAGAACGAGAAAGAAAGAGAGAGAGCCGTGACTGGAACCTTAGTCTATGCGCAAACATAACGAAGGCAAACTGTGCGAAGCAACACCAAGCAGAAGTGGCAGGCACGAGAAACCCGGCAAGAGTTTATCCCTGAGTGGCGAGCTCTATACCCAGAACGCCACTTGGCCTCTATTACACTTCTATGTGTCTCTAATGGTAATCTAACGATTCAAACCGCATTATCATTCTTTCGAACTTTCTTCCCGTTCCCCTATCTCTGCTGCTTCCCAATTGTTTTTCCCCGCACGGGTCGATGAAGCTCGAACGAGCATTTGATCCTCATCGATCCGACAGCTGCAGTTATATATGGAGAAAGAATATGGAGACATTATTCTTCGGATACGATATGACCATTAAAGCTTTATTTCATTCTAGCGCGAGAGGGGATTCTCGCAGAAGTCACATATCTACGTAGAAGCGTCTAGATAGCCTTTCAAATAGCGATGCCATTTTTATTCTCTCTCGCAAGTAGAAACGTTGGATTTTTTACACGCGCGACGCTCCGAGTTCTCTCCACCATTTTTTTACGAAATCGTGGAATCAGAATTTCATGCGGTATCGGCTTATAAATCATGGATCCCTATAAACAAGATATTTCAGCGAAGAACGGTCTGAAGATCACGGACCCATCAATCAAAGCCCTTTTCTATCACCATGTCGTAATCATAAAATGACGAAATTCGCAAGTATTCCTTGTCCGTTAACAAAAGCAGAGCATAAATATTCTAATGCTTTCATCTATATAGAGGCTCCATCAGCCAAGAGTTATCAATCCAAGATTTCATGACTTATTCATCATAAAAGCTCTTAGCTACTGATTTTCACCAGTGATGAGAGAAAGTCTACGACAGTTTCATAATTGATTAAGACATTTGAATGATTCATATAAGCGAGCATCACTTACTGTCAAATGCGTAAAGTTCGTAAAGATACTCCGAAGGATAAACTAATAAAGATGACATTAATAATCACGGTATACAAATGAACCTACATTTCTCCTCTATACTCAATTGCACACATACAGAAAGAGCGAACGCGTGTCTAAATTTGCATACCTAAATTTTCAAGGGTCGATAACTCATGAGTTCGCATCTAGCTAGCACTATGCGTTATCTCGCTGCAAAGAGATTCGAGAGGGTGTTATTAAGCATATTGTTTGACGCGAGAGTATGGCCACTATGAGGGTCGGTGCATATGGTGCTCATCAACCTGCACCCATACCTTCTAACCCTTTATCCTCGTCCCTCTCGTCGCCCATAGCACGACAAAATACATATTCCTGTATTTCCTCTCACAATCTACAACCGCATTACATAAATTTATGCGCACGGTAGCGGAATACACGTATGCCACAAAATATAGAAGAGTCGGTATACACGAAAGCTGCAGCATGCTGCTGCAGCGACCCGCGGAGCCATTTGAGATACAGCTGCGGACTACGGTTCTAATTCCGATGACGTATGTGCTTGTCTAACCTAGTTTTCTGTTTGCCAGTTCGTGGGTAATGAGTTGTCTGGGTACCAACACACTCGCTACACCCACGCTTTCAATACAATCCAGCTATCTCCCGTGTCCCGGCGTCGAAACCCTCACGCATTCGGGATTTTCGCAGCGCTGCCTATGCTATCCCACTTCATGCACTAGCTTTTCCATCCACTCCTATCCTCGTTGCTCAATAAAACATACAACGATGACACCTGCTAGCTTAAAACATAATTAACATCAACGTATACACGCAAACGCATATCCCGCTTCAACTATCGATTTCGTTCCCTCACGCATCTGTGTGACTTCCAATTTCAACGCTACTGATTATCGTCAACGACGATCTGATCTCCATAAACGAAGGAAATGAGACGAACGAACGAGGAAGCGATGTGTACAACCAATTGGTGGGAGCAGAATATAAACATCGAGGGTGAAATTTATTTTTATTTTATTGAACAACCGTCATTTCAGTTTCAGTCAAGCTTGAGCTACTCAACTAAAAGTTGCGATAAAAATAAAAGAAATCAGGTCAATTATTATGCATTAATATTGTCATAAAAATATCCATCTCCATAATTGATTAAATGTCATGTGACAAGGAAACTCTGCTGAAGACTAATTTTGTCTTCTAAAAAGTGGGGTATGTACGTGGGGGACACATGATACAGTTGAGAGAGTAGCTGAGAAAAGGAGGCTTGAGCTGACACGATGCTGAGGCGACATGAGTTTTGTATACCTGTCGAGCAGCCCTCCCAAGTGAACTCACGTTTATCTTTAATTGGACCCCGAATTCACCGCCAAGAGATATGAAGAAAGTTCGCGAACCGGGGAAGACAGGGCGACGACGAAAAGTGCCCAGAAATTCTTTCTACTAGCTGGTTTTTCGTCAAGTAAATGCAAAGGCATCGCCAACACTACCGTGAGAGGGAAGTGTTTCATATCCAAGTCGTGTGATGTTGCGAGGTAGATATTTTACACCCTCGGCCCGAGTCTATTTCGCAATTCCCAACCCCTTGTTGTTTCCAGTGAAAAGTGAGGTGGACCACGAGTGCGCGACTACTTCCACTCTTATTTCGTTGCTACTCGAAACTCTGACTTCCCTTTGCCGTGTGCCTAAGCTTGTATAACAAAAGCTATATAACCGACATGCCACAGGAATCACAGCAACGACGATAAAAGTCATGGTATACAGAGTGGAAGCAGAAATAACACTGTGCTGGAAACGGCGATGTTCAGAATTGCTTGTAACACAGCAGTGGTGATGGCAATGGTCGTGCCGGTATACAGCAATGCCAGATATCACGCAACACCAGGAAGAATGAAGTGCCTAATTTTTTAACATCTACGTGACGTGTGGACCGCAGTTTTCCCGCAGTGTCGTTTCGACGTAAACGAATCCGTGAGGGGGCCCTGCATGCTAAAGCAAAGTGGTTGGCGAAAAAATCCACAGCCAAGTGTGCTGAGACAGTGACACAGAGAGATAGAGAGAGAGAGAGAGAGAGATAGAGAGAGAGAGAGAGAGAGAGAGAGAGAGAGAGACGGAAATGCTTTTTGATTAAAAAGAGATATATAAACGAGGGCGGGTAAAGGACAGGGAGAGAAGTGGGCTTAAAGGCGTTTAAAAGGGTGTCAAACAGTGATAATCGAGGAAATGGCACGAAGCCTATGCTCGTATACGTGGGCGAAGTATCATGTTCAAACCCTTTATCCCCACATTCCTATGTATATGTTCTACTGTATGCCGACCGAGTGGATAGTAGCGTTTATTCATCCGCGAATCACGAGAGAGTATTGGTTAAGCACGCAACCTCGTAGTACCGTTGTCCACTCGTACTAACGGTTAGTACGGTTACGGGAAAACTCTATTTTTTTTTTAATACCCCTGTGCCTTTGGACGCTCCAGCATATAAGCGGCACATAGAGAAGTGCGAGGGAGCAAGAGAGACAGAGCAAAAGAGCGACCCTCCCCGACTATACACTCATTTACTGGCATATCCCGAGAGCACTGACTGTCTATCCCAGTTACCGAGAATAAAATGGAACCCGTGACCCATAACGACCAGGAGAACACTCTTTGTTCCACATACTATACTCCACCAACCAGCCTATAGTACAATTACAAGAGAACGGTAAATGTAGGAGAAGGACTTCAAAAATGCATCCAGGAGCTTTAGAATCGAAGTGATGCATTCAACCACAATGGCGGTCGAAAAGATCCAGAAGGATATTAATTTGATCAATAACACATCAGGAAGGAAACATTCATTTTTTTTAAATTACCAAGAACATAGTTCGTTCATCATTCATTCAGATGTAACGAGAACGAAAATAATATTATTTCTAATTGCAGAACTCCTTGGATAACTTTTCCTTGATGCAATCAAAAGTCCAGAAACCAAGAGCAACGTAGTATCAACGAAGCATGGTGAGCTGAACGATAGGGATATCACCTGACGAAGCAAAAGCTGCACGGTATAATTCTTCGAGTCTCTTAGAGTACAACGCATTTAGTCTTGTTTTGCCTAGAACAGCTCAGCTGGGTCATTAAATATAAAAGATCTGCCACGGTTCAGCGGTTGCATGCATAGTCGCGGTATGCAACTCTTAAGCTACACCGCAGTAGAGCGCATGGTGAGAGCTCGCTTCGCGGCTGTTACTCCGCGCCAGCACAATTTTCTGTTACTCTCGGTGTATACCCATCAGGAATCTCCGCATGCAGAGTGGCGCGCGCGCGCGCGCGCAATAAGTACGCTCTCTTTCTCCCTTTTTCACTCTCTGGCGTTGCACTTTTGTATAATTTCACTTTAATTGCTGTTCAGCGGAGAGTTTTAAAGTTTTTTTTTTCGCCGCTTACTTCTCTTAGCATGTGGAGCAAAGAGACCAAGCGCGCACGTTACACAGGCCCCCGGTGTGCAAAAGCACCAACCCCACTCGAACACATTTGTCCCTTCGCAATTTACATTATACATGCGCACGTTTATTATACGTCTCAACATTTTTTCAGCCTCGAGCTTTCTTTTCTTGACGTCACCCTGCACCATTTACTTCTTCCTCACTCGCGCTCGATCACTTCAGATCATATCTGCTAGCGTCAGTTTTCCATGTTTACCTCTAACCCTCTATAAAAAAAAAAATCTCTTTTCACGTGCTCTGGCCACCCAACCGTGCCGGGGAATCTATGAGAAGATAGCAGTGAGCAACGAAGACATCACTCTCGACAACCAGGAGAGAGTGCCTCGCGGGCTACCAAATATTTTGCACTTTAAAGCGTTTCTTCTCCCCACGCCCACAATCGTTACGGAGTGGAAGTTTTGTGGAAATGTTGGAGCATGTCGTAGTATAGTGGGTATATATTCGAAAGCCCGAAGAGAGGCGCACAGCGAGTGGTGCGGAGAGCTTTTCTGGCGAAGAAAGAAGAAATACGTTCTTATCTCCCATTGGTTTCGTTTCGGGTGTACTTCAGTGCCTCTGTATAGAGTCCGCGGTGTAATAAACGATCAGAGAAGTGGTATAGGAGGGGCCAGAGCTAGTTACCCGTAGTCGAGTCTCGATAGAGCCACTACCATAGTGGTAACAGCATGCTGCAATAGCTCCAGTGAGCCGGCACTATGTAGGTGATCGATAACCTCAGATTTCATACTTATAAAAGCGTTTATATCGTCGGGTTTGCATCATTGACCTTCGTTCCCGGACTTCTGTACTTTTCTCACCAGCCATCCGTTCGAGATTATTCTCTTTCTTAGCCAATCCTCTGTATATACCGATGCGATGTATAACGTGTGTTTGATCATTAGGATGAAATCTTTATCTCGCACCTATGTACGCGTGCTAGAAACTCTCGTAGCTATAAATCCCAAAACTTTTTACCCAGTTAGATTAAATCATCATCTCAGGCGTATCCAACATCTGGACCGAACGAAATGGCTTCGCTCTCGTTATCATGGTGTCATTTCGGAGGATATAGAGACACGAACACATACATATATATGTAGTGGTACTACGCTCGGTGGTCAGCGAGGTATATACTTTCGTCGTGAACTGCCGAGGGTTCACAAGACCCCGACACTCCGAAGCAACCTACTTCGAATCCAACGTCAGCCTCGGTCCATTCCTATTACAAGCTTTCAAATGGACTCTTTGATAACCTAGGTCTCCTACCAGAGAGCACAACCTCATCGTCATTCGTTTCTTCCATTTGTGCAGCCGTGAGGGACCGCAATGCCCGAAAGCTCCGATCCTTTTCAACATCTCTCTGCTAATACCCAAAATCTCCTTCCGTTTCTAACTCTCGCATGATAGTATGGGAAACGGAACAACGGAGAAACGGCCCGTGGCCAACTTTCCAAGACCGTACCCGCAACTATACTCGACTCAACTACTATCGCGCTTCTATCACGAGCTACTAACTCTAATATTGCTCTTTGGATCTGTATAGCAGTTTGCGAATTCACGATCACTGACATTACCGCGGCAAAATCCTTTGAGAGGAGAAACAGAGAGGGAGAGAGAGAGAGAGAGAGCGAGAGAGAATCTGGGGAGCGATAATTAGATAAAAGTCAGGCTGCTTGAAGGAAGATCACGTTGATTGATCGGATTCAATGAGAAGTTTCAGATCTTGTGATGCACGAAGGGGCTCGAATGTTTGGATCGATTGACTGCTGTCGTCGCACCACTTCTCGAATCAATTGCAGTTTGACGCGAGTTTGTATACTCGCGTGAATATCCATTGAGAATCTGTTATGTAGGAGCAAGGCTGAGTTTATGCACTATCTGCATACTCTATTCGGATGATGAAACACACGAGAAGCGACGCCCCAATGCTCCCCAAACTGCGTCAACAGAGTATTGCAGCTCTCGAAGGATACGCGTGTAAAATTGCCTCTTATTCTCTGGTAATACGTCCGTGTGTGTATCGCTGCTGTTTTCAGTGTCGAGAACAAGCGTGAAATGCATGAACGCATCACGCGCCGAATTTATACCGTCGTATATCATTGTAGGTGCGGGGCAGATGCAAGGCAGATGAGAATGTGGGTTGGGTTTGGGAAAAGCGTTGGACGGGCAAGGAGCCACGACTGGGCGACGTGAACTTCGCGACGTCGTTTTAAATCTTTCGAGTATAGTCGAGAGGGAGAAGAGAAAAGCAGCAGCGGTATATAGAAACGCGAAGAGGAGTTATCTACGCGCCTTTTCCCTCAGACGTTTCGCGCGCGTTTCCCTCGCACAAGCTTTTCTCCGATCCCCGGCCTTGGAAGAAAAGACAACGTGTGGTATGGCGTATAACGTATAACCGCTATATGGCGCACGCCCGACGGCCCTTTTCAACAGGCAAGTCAAACATATAAATGTTCTGACGGGTGGGCATAAAACTAGTAATATATTGCACCTAACAAATACTGTACGATCTTTCATGAGAATCCTCACGTACCCGAGCCATGATATATCACGCACAACACCTCCCTTGTTGGTACGAAACTTGCGTTATCTCATTCTCCTCGGTCTTTTTCCGCAATCATATTGTCTTTTATTTGCATATAAATTAACAGATCTACCAACCCCCGACCCCGACACTCTTTTCTAAAGATCACCGATCGAATTTCGCAAATCTCGAAGGGAATTTCGTACCTCATATGACAGTACAGTGCAGAAAATTGTAGTTTTTTCCTGTACACTTAGTGTGTACAATGGAGTCTCTTGAATCCTCAAAATCTCAAGCGTATTATCTTTATCAATATCGAATCACGTTGACGTCATTTTATTCTTGCTCTCTGTTTGGTCAGTCCAAGAACGTAAATGATCAGTCTGTTTGTGATGGAAAAACGAATTAAGTCTCGGAAAGACGAAAGATTCACGCGTCACATTTTTTTTTTTTTGCAATCTGAACATCGAGGAATGGATTTAACAAAAATTGAGATCTGAGAACAACGTTGCGAAAGATACGAGTGAGTTAAATATATTGAACATATATATGCAGTTTACTACATCAGCTCTTGTGCTGGAATCCGAATGCTCCAATTCATCATGGCTATTTTACTTTACCACGCGTGAATTTCCATTTGAGGGCTATGGAAGAAATTAAATACCTTCGGGGACATTTCCATGAATCGCGAAGCAAGAAGAGTGACTTCAACGAGCGTAGACTTTCGGGAAAATGTCAGAGGAAAAAAAACTAACCATATAAAAGTGAAACGTATAAAACGCTCTCATTTTATGATGAAACGGCCGTCGGTCTTGGTTCTCGATTGTCATAAATCGCACCAACCCCGCTACTATTCTCAGAATCACGCCAAATGTTCTAATGTCCCAGATGGCAAGAGACGCAAGGAGCCGCAGTAGAAGAAACTTCGGTAAAGTGAACTCAGCGAGACTTGCTACGCCCATTCCAGTTATACTTTCCGGTGGCTTTACCTTATACCGGAAACGCTCTGTGATGCTGCTTTCCCGTCCTAATTCGAGTTTCGAACGTTCGCTCTCTCTCTCTCTCTCTCTCTCTCACTCTCTCTTCTCCCTTTTTATCTCTTGCACTAACGGATGCTTGACGAGGAAAAAAGTTTCAGTCGTCAAAAATAAGTTATACGTGACATCGACGTTCCTGCGTTGGTTTTTCAACTCTGCTCATTCATCGGAATGTACGGGCTCGTTCTCGTCCATATTTCAGACCAGTTTTCATATGCAGATTATACCCGTGCCAGTTTCGAGCCAGCGAACCATATAATGACATCGAGACCATCGATAATAATAAAAGGCTTGTGAGATGTGTAGCAACAGCGGAAGCGGAATAATGGATATCGCGGTCCAATATAAATTCTGCATGTCGCCAACAATATTCGGGCCAACTCTCGTCTACGAGAGGCAATGATCGTGGTTCTAAGCAAAATCGTGATTAATGTGGTAAAATGTGCGATTAAGCGGTCTCTCGTATATACACGTCGTCGAAGCGACCCGGACTTGCGGCTACATATACGAAACTTCTTGCTCCCCCACACTGACCGGCCCGTTGAAATCAACGATTTTCTTCGTCGAACATGTTCGAGAGAAGCGAACCGTATGCGGGCTCTGATCGTAACATATCCTCATATAAAGCCCTTCAACTGCTCTTTGCTTGAACCCACATTTTACATCGACGCAGACACATTTCACGTTTCCCCGATCGTATATTAATTATATTGGAATATCGTAAAATGGATTTGTCGATACGTGTGGTAAAAGGGAAAAAAATAAAAAAAAATTGATTCCCTATACATTGACGAGAGCTTGAACAGATCGTGTAACGTTCATAAACATCGGAATGAAGAAAAACTGTTTTTCCGTTTACGAAAAATCGAGAAGGATGAGAGCGGTAATTGGAAAAGTTTGAAAAGCTTCTCAGCCGCGGGTATGTACGTGTACGTATCTTTTCCAACTGGTTGTAAGTATGTCAAACGCGCGCGCTAAGAGTATCCCAAAATTGCGTTCGAGCGAACGTCAAGCTTTTACCACTCTTATTCGTCGTTACTCTCTCGCGTTTTCCGGTCTCTTTTCTTCCACATAGCCTCGTCACTTTTTTTCCTCTATCTCCTGCGGCCAGGAGCCGCTTTATACCCGTTGTCGGTTGCGCACCCAACACAAAGCACCGCCATCTCGCGCACTTCTTCATCGCGTTCAACTATCCAACGTTTCTTAACTTTTGCGGTCCCGGGGGTACTTTTTGTTGGATGGAAAAGTGCAGTCCAGGCGATTCTCCAGGCATGTATGCATGTGTGTGTGTGAGAGTGTATGTGGGATAAAAAGAGAAGGAGAGAGAGAGAGCTTACACTTTAAAACTCGTGCCACGAATCACCGGAACAAAGAATTGTCGTATCCCCTCTCTGCCATCATATCCTACCAATCCCCATTCGGTCGTTCCTGCGAATGGCACTTTGGAATCACTTTTTAAAAATTTTGCCTCCTATATATCAAACACACGTGACACGGCAGATTTTCGATCAAATCTTTTAACATCTACCTCTGGTGCTTGAATCACGCAAGAGATCTTCTATAAAGGTTACAAAATGTACCCCATCCGCCCTTTTAATCCGTACATCAAATGCAATTTCTAACTTGCAGAAACTCTTTTTTTGTCGTTCTTTATCTTTCAGCTGTCTGCAAATCTACACATACATACACACACACACACACACTTATTCTACCTCTTGATGTGAGCTATTGTCGCTAGCTTTAACAAAAGTGTCTGGTAGTCTTCTCTATACTCCCGCTTCGTCTAGTCCGCTTTCACCAGAGAATACAGCGAACTCGAGGGAAGAAATATGAGAAAGTTTATAAATATATATATATATATGCACAGCCACATCCATTGCGAGAAACCGAGTGAGAAATTATTGTGCGTGTTTTCACACGTTACACTCGGAACAATGAGCTCCATGTGCACTCTGCTTGCAAAGGCGCACAAGGTACTACTCATTCCTGTACTGTCGCGAGCTTGTGCTTTTGCTTTCTGTTGCTATAACCGCCTCACCGACAAAGCTAGCAGGCGAACAATGAACCAGATGTTCGCCATCCGCCAGTCTCACGTCGTTTTTTGCGCTGAGCTCTTTTTTCTCAATACAAAAATTCTCGCGCTATTTCGTAGAGCCCACAAAGAGTTCACAACAGCGCACTCTCGCGACTGCAATCCTTTCTTGGATGAAAATTAACGAAACTAAAATGGGCTCAAAATAACACCGCTGCAAGACACTAATAATAAATGCGCAGCAATCTCAACTACGGATATCACGTGCACTTTGTATAAGTACATGATTTAATTTCTGTAAGAGCAGAGACTATGGTTAAAAATTCTTGGAACTTTCGATGTTCATCTGCGGAATTTTAACTACTTTGAGGATACATCCGACCTACTGATATGATGCGCACAAAATACATTTACCGAATGAAAAACTGTGCTTGCGGTAGGTTTTACCGCCAGAGAGTCTGGAGTGTATGATCGTATGACGTCCCATAGATCGATCGATGGAAAAGGGGGAAAAAAAGCAAGAAACCAGCTTTTCCCGCGCTGCTGATGTTGGTATATACGTCAGCGGAGCTCGAAGAAAGAACCACGTCCGCGGTTGTGCAAAGGTTTTTCACGTCAACTCGATAAGGAAAGGAGGAAAAGACGAAGTTGAGGGAACACGAAAAACCGGAGATATAGCGGCAACGCGGTAGTTTCAATCACTTCGAAGCGCACGTCCTCTTTCTCTCGACGCGATTGTCGAGTGAAAGATTGAGACGCCCCATATTATTATTATAAATGAATCTTCAAATGGACGAATCTCGTATTTTATGTTCATTTGTCCTGACGTGACAGCGACCGCCAGGGAGGACCAAGTGCTCTCCTCGAGTAACGCTGAGAAAGTTTTCGCGAAAGTGAAGAAAATTCACGATGAAAACATCGCGACGGAAGTTTCATTTTATCTCAATAAAAATCGGAAAGAGACGTAAAGAAAAACGATGGTTTTCCTAAATCTTCGTCGAGGAACGAGACATAGACTTTGTAGGATCGAGAGATCGGTTGGGTCAAGTGCTCTGTCACCACTGGATCTATTTCAACGACCTATTGCCACTTGACGATTATTTTTAAATTTCTATCCCCTGTAACTGTGGAACTTGTCAATAGATAAATTCTACTTCGAACTCTCGACAAGGTCCCATTTTCCTTGCGTGTATGTAATGAAAAAAAAAAAAACAGGATACCAAGCTTCTTCGGTTCAATAATAGTGCTAAAACCTTACTTTTGTTCAATTTTGCCCGCCGCATCAGCGATATCCCAACTACATTAATTGAAAGTTGAGCGTACGTCGAACGAAACAACTTATCATACCATAGGAACTTTTATTTTCATCCTTCTATGTTGTATGTATAAACTAGATCTTATGTAAATTGTGTATTTACTCGGGGAGAAAACAATGTTCCGCACACGGCGTCTCAGCACATTAACGGAAAATCCGTTTGTTGACGAATGTAGGCTAAGCCTAGTATAATACTCATGTTGCGGTAGCAAACTAGTTTTCACCGTCTACACGTATAGACTTGTGAAAACAAAATTATTTCTCATAATTATTTCTCGTGAGGCAAAAGAGGTCGAACAAGTTATTTACAGAAAAATAGATAAATATTTATCGAGAGTTTCAAAAACGCAATACATTTTTTCCGCATATCTAATACCGATTGAAGATAGGATGGGAGTCGATAAAAGCCTGAAAAAGGTACACCGTGGAATAAATTCAATAAAAAAGAATACTATATTGTATTGCATATTCTCACCATGAAGCTTCCAGCAGAGTGAATGAATTTGACTTGTTCGTAAAATATAAAATTCAAGTTTTTGTCGTCTGTCGACGAATATGCAGGGTTGCGTTGATAGAAAAAAATGAAAAAGAATATTTATCGAAATTACCTGGTCAGAACTATGTTTTTGAACAAAAAAAAATGAAAAAAAAAATCGTACTCCCATATAATAGAAGTGCGCTCTCGCCGATCAGGAAGTTACGTTGGGGTATTTTGTAATAAATAATGATTAATAGGGTTCTGGTGAATAGATAAATTGAGAAATATTTTTTTTTCCAAAATTTAGATTTTTTTGCAGTCGCAGGTGTCAGATTATTTTTTTCCGTCACTGAAAATTTCCTTGTGTTGGGTAATATATATATATATATATATTTTTTTCATAATCGATTGAATAATGTCTACTATCAACGGATTAAGTTTATAGAATTCGTGCTTGATCGTAACGGTTCTTGAAACATTTTTTATAATGGCGAATTTTTCGAGAAGGTATCCGAGATTAGATGTTGTTTTAAAAGAAGATGCAAGTGAAATTTTCAAATCCGATTCAACATAGATGTTGACAGGTGCTTAAGCACATAATCAGACAACCAAATAAGCGTAGAAGAAAAAAGTTCGTATTAAAGAAAAATTCGTACGAAGTACTTGGCGAGTTCATGACAGGTAGTCCATGGATTATGAATTGTACCATACAGGCATTTTACATAACTTGCCAGGTACTTGGTTCGGATTTTTTGAACGCGGATTTTTTTTTAATTGTCCAAGCAAACAATTTTTAGATTATGATCAATGGCTGTATACATGAACATAAATTCTGAAACAGTTAAGGAAAAGATGACAATGCAAGATTTACTTGAGAATCTGTGGGTTGGATGATTTGAATTTATTTGACAACTTTTTGTAAGGCGGGACAAAACGACGCAGGTAAATGCACTTGTCCCAAGTTTTTTTAAAACCATTTATGGGGGGTTTTTTTTTTTTTTGGGGAGTTTACAATGTACACGAGCATTCGGAGCTTTAAGCCGGGTTGATTAGCAGAAAACAAGTGGAGGTTATTTCATCGCGGTTTCAGATTCAATTAACTGGAGAGCGATGCATGCGGAGAGTGGAGACGTTTGGTGGTGGTTATATCGGAGGCCTCAGGGCTCTTCCACACCTTTGCATCTATCTACATCCTCGACACTCTATCGCATGAACCCACACCCTTGGTCGCTACTACCTGGTGTTGCCGCTGCTACGTCTGGGGATTGAACCTCCCCGAGGCCAAGCTCGTTTTCCCGCACTCTTGTCACCAGCCCGACAATCGACCTGACACTTAATTAATATACGTTTCGTATCATTTTGCATTAAAGCCTCCGCGTTATCGCGTATATCAAACGTTACGAGGACATTCACAGAGATAATATCCGAGACTCATTGTTCCACGGTGGATCCAGATCGAGCGAGAGATACGGAATAAACGAGTGCGAGAAATAAAAACTGTTGAATCACCCGTGGAAGATACGAGTCGCGAAATGAGATACGAGCATGAGGCTGTTGAAGAGAACGCGCCTATATGAGATCCGCGACAGTGCATAAATATTCGTCTCACGTACGAACAGTTGGAATTTAATCGAATCCACGTTGAGGCACGACGTGTGACCTACCAATGGGAATAATCGTCCGCGCATTCGACCAACGACAATCAGAATGGTACGCGACGATACATCGAATAATTTGTTTCTTGGTTATACGACGACGCGCGTACAATTCCCCCGTGAAACGACGTTGCCCGGATATACAGAGAGAACGCTTGAGGCGATTCACGCCCCGGTATACATGCATCGCATGCGACCGTTGACCAAAGTGCATTACACTCGAGTCGATGGAACTTTATCGAGAAACAATAATCGATCTTGTTGTCTATCAGCATATATCGATGAGGATTCGCCAATATTTTGGCCGCGATGCTAATGAATGAATCATCATTCATTAGCATCGCGAGTGACAATGCCACACGCAAATGCTGAACAGAGATCGGCCCGATACGCATTAGGTCTGATAGATGTATTGATTACCGTACATATTAACATATCAATTTATATCAACCTTCTCGACACGGGTTTATCATTATTTTACATACATAATACGTATACTAATATTCGTATACGGGCAAACGTCGAATAACATTCGGAGTAACAGTCGTTCCCTCATCAATGTCACATATTTGTGTATATATATATATACACAGGGTGAGGCAATAACTATTAGCAGTAGAAATATTTTCTACCTTGCCAGACTTAGGCGAAAACTTTTCCTACAAAAGTTGCATGGTTCGTAGAGGGTCATCAAGTGGTGGCTACGAGGTTCATCTAGGTGGAGGCGCTTCGAGCATTTCAAGGTCACCTCCGTTTTTTCAAATGGATCCACTATTTTTTTTCTTCGTAATTTCATCGAGGAACTATGAATAAGTTCACACACCAAATTTCGTCATGATCAACCAAGATTTAGCATAAAAAATTTAGCATTGAAGAGAACACAGTTTAAGAATCACCGTTGCGAACAATGTAACAAAATGTAAACAAAGTCGTACACGACTTACCTCGATGTTGCTTTGATTCACGTATTGAAACCTCGATTAGAGCCTTTTCGTTAATACAGACTGACCTTATTAATGGGACCATACAATTAATACGAATCAGATTGCAAGCATGAATTGAAAGTGGTGGCCATCATCTTGGTTGATCATGACGAAATTTGGTGTGTAAGCTTATTCATAGTTCCTCGATGAAATTACAAAGAAAAAAAATAGTGGATCCATTTGAAAAAACGGAGGTGACCTTGAAATGCTCGAAGCGCCTCCACCTAGATGAACCTCGTAGCCACCACTTGATGACCCCCTACGAACCATGCAACTTTTGTAGGAAAAGTTTTCGCCTCAGTCTGGCAAGGTAGAAAATATTTCTACTGCTAATAGTTATTGCCTCACCCTGTATATATATGCTCGTATATAGCACAGGAGATACAACTGTTTTAGGAAAAGTTTTATTAAGTCTGTTAATTCCACTATAGTTGAGCTGGCTTTGAGGCTTTAAAGGAAACGTTTATGGCTTTGATCCCGGCTGTTCATTCCGACCTATGTCGTCCGGGGATACCTAGCCAACCACACCCAACGGCCAAGGATTATTCGCAAATTACCCGTGGAACCCCCCCTGGTCTAATTCATACGATTCACGACAGAGAAATACGATACGAGGATCCTCTTCCAACTGGGCGAACAATCAAAAGCTCCTCAACGAAAATGAGTCTGACCGCGATATAACGAATTGCCGGAGGCAACGAGAGAATACAAATTTGATTCAACGCTGCTCATAAGAATAACTAAATAATTTATAATCTTCGAAAATAACGAGTAACAGGAAGAAATGAAGATAAATCATAAAAATCAACGACCATTATAGGATTTTTGCACTCAAGACCATTGAATTGCTATCAACGCTATCCGAGACCGGTGCAGGCGAACGTTTTATTCTTTGAAAGTGCTGCTCTCTCACGCTCTCACGGTCAGTCTCGAGCTTTTATCTGTAAAAGCCCTTGTTGAAGTCGATAGAGGGCTTATGGTTCCATTTTACGGTTCTTTTTCCATTATCTCTGTCGGTATTGCCCAAATCCCTACTTTTCAAGCTCCGACCGTTAACCATCTATTCGACTATCAGAGAAAAATGCATTCGGCCATTTGATCTTTTTTTTTTTTCTTTTTTACAATAATTATTATTGGACCCATCAATCGGACTCGTATGGATGTACGGAAAGTTCATGCAAACCAAGTTTACGAAAATGGAAATATTACTGAAGTTTTTAGGTCAGGTAAAGTCATCCGAGGCCCACGAATGTCGCGACGAGAGTGGCTTTTGAACTAACTCGCAAGATAATGTGACGGGAAGCTCATTTATTAATCACGCTCTGGCATGTAGCCACATCCCGGATCCACGAAGGGATGCATAGAAGCTAGAGTGCCTATGCATCGTCATGTCCAGGCTCACGAGCTACATGGCGAATCGGTTATTCTGGCTTATAACTTTGAGTAAAATCTTAACTAGCATAATCCCGCTCAGTGCACTCCCCGCTCGTCATATACCTTAGCTTGCGACCTGCAGGTTGCGGAAGACCAATTACTGCGGTACTGTGTCTGCTGCAGGCGGTCACTACTGGCTATGCGATATAAAAGGGATTCTTTTTCTTGAATTGAAAAAAAAAAAAAAAAAAAATAATCATTATGTTCTCGCCAAAAGACATGGCTTGGCTGCGATGAATATAATCCCCACGAGTCCGGCACTGGGTGCGAGTAGGAAAATTTATTCGTACTAATTTCTCGCCACTCTTATTGCGATTGTTATTTTCATTCCCAGCAGACCATCTGCCTGGACATTCCGAGGTACGATTCTAGTTATACCCATTATGCGCTCTGGGCATGTACGGCCTGTCTTTCATATTACTGCATAGAGGTCGTAAACTACTGAGACGAAACTGTAACGACTCCACCGCATAAACTCGATCTTGGTCATTCGCTGTAATTACTAATGTCGCAAAAGAACTGAACGTCATCACCCTCGTCACGCATATCCGTTTGGAGTACCCGTTAAAGGTGCGAGCATATTATACTCTTTAATGCTGATATTTCACTGAATTTTTAAGTCCGTGGATTGTACTTTTTGCATTCTTTTCTAAATGATGATAAATTTGTACAACTCGTGCTACGTATATACAGCAAGACCTTGAAAACACGTATAACAGCTTGAAAATGTATCTTGTGAAGTGATGATTTTGTATGCAAAATTATCCGCAAAGAGATTTCATGCTAATAATACACGCGGGACCATATAGAACTGCGACTGCAAGGCGGTACGTGAAAATAGATTGAATATTTCAGGTGCGTTGCTCCAAAGCAGCATCCTTGAGCTATAGGCGAAGGATCCACTTTGTTTGCGCGCGCGCGCGTGTGTGTGTGTGTGTGGGTATCGGAATATGGCACGAGAAGGGAGAAAAGTAATTACGCGCGAGTTCGGTAATTTCCTATACGTATATATAGTGGGAATGGTATACCGTAACTGGTCGCTCCGGGCTATAGCTTGACCAGCAACTGTAATATCGAAGTCAATTCCGCACCAAGTATATTCAACTTTACGGTAGAACAGCTCTCAACCGTACACGGATACGTACGTGTATATAATACATATGCACCGGCAGCTCACGTAATACTGCAGTACTCTGTCCACCCCACAATTGGTCGGAAATTATTTCTCCTGCTGAAATTAGACGCTTAACCGTGAGTTACGGTACTTTCACAGTCAACTGGAATATCTTGGGTCATCTTAAACGTAGCTATAACATGAGTCCACAGAAAAATGTAGACGTCTACTGGGAAGGTTGAGAAAGAGAGAGAGAGAGAGAGAGAGAGAGAGAGAGAGAGAGAGAGAGAGAGAGAGAGAGAGAGAGAGAGAGAGAGAGAGAGAGAGAAGAGAGCTAATGCAATTTATGCATTTTTCATTTCATCGTTGAATAAGTAATTAAAGAATAACACGGCCTATGTTAATAACCGTCGAACCTTCGATAGAGATGAGGGATCATAAAATAAATACACTATATATGCATAATGCAGAAGGATGAAAAGATAATTCGGGTTAAATCCACCTGAGACCTTCTGCGGATTCTAGTAGTTATACAGTAGAAACGAATTCTCTTTGTTCGCTTAACCAACTATAGAGCTTCATTGTGGAATGGAGAACGACTTCATTATATTCTTTTATTTTAGTATTTGAGGATCTAATTATTATATGGAAATTGTACTGGATTTGCTTGACCTTTTTCCCTCATTCTCCTCGGAATATAGGTTCATTTTACAAATTCCGTAGTACCTTGAGATTATATATAAGAGATCAACGTGCGCGCGCACACTCGCGGTTCACGTATACGATGGTCCAAGAAAGAGCTCCAAGATTTCATCTCGCTTTGCGTCGAATTCTTTAAAACTTTATATCTACTGAAACTTTTGTCTCACGCTCATGCCGGCAGATCCTATATGCGTATCTTGCGTTATCTCGAACTGATATTAAAAGCCAGGCATATGATCGCACCGAAGCTCAAAGCCCAAGAGCCAATGTTACCTCTGTCCTGTGTCAATCAGTTAAATCGTTCATTTATTTCTTATCCATTATCTTTTCACTCTCGAATCTCATTGTCATTAGAAAGATCGAATGCTATGACCCTGAAGAAGTATAACAATGTTCAGGAATAAGAGTATGATAATTGTGCTTGAAATATTAATCACAAAAGAAGCTTAATGAGATTTTCTATCCTTTACCCGCTGATCTTCATATTAAATGTTTGAAGAAACCACAATGAATGAAGTAAGAATTGCAATTTGTAGTTTTGTTACTCTTTGTTTCAAATCGAGGATCTTGGTGTTACTGTAAAGATGCTGACTGAGCTGAAATTAGCGCGCGCGCGCGAGAAATGGAGAGAGTATACGATGAGTCTGGTGTGAGATTCCAAAAGCTCCGTAGGACGGGAGACGTGATCGCACTCAAGCTGAAGAAGACCGAGAGCGACGAAGTGGTTTGCCGTGCTCGGAAAGAAAAAGATATTAAAGTTTTCCTTCGTTTTTGTTCCACCCCCAATTTCTCGTTGAGGCAAAAGTTTCGCGTGTGGAACGACGCCTCATTTGGAGAATCCTTGAGAGACCATCGAATCATCTGGGAAGAAACCTAATGATGATACCTTCTACTATACTTCTGCCCGAAGCTGAACCGATGGCTCGGGCTTAAAAATGATTTCCAATCTAACGCAATAATCTAAACGTTGTGTGTCTCTCAAGTTATATATATATATATATATATATATATATATATATATCTCACTGTACATGATCTTGACCTTTTTTTGTCCAAGATTTTATGAATATTTATGTTCACATGAGTCTTTGATGTCGAGAGTCAAACGGTTTGCTCGGTTGCGAGATATCAGGACGGTCAAGCGATGCAGACGGATATTGAACATGAGCCGCGGTATACAGATGAGTGAGCAAAGCCCTCGGCAAGAGCAGCCTATACATATAGCGCATGAAGAAAATTCGATTCGCAGTATGAGAGCTACCTCAACTCTTTTTAGATCTTTTTTACATCTCTTAAGCGTTTCTTTTTTCGTAAATATTTTTATATTCTATATATCTTGTAGATCATTTTTATATTTTACATCTTCTGCATCTTTTAGATCTCTTTTATGCCTTTCAAGACTTCCCCCATTTTTCGCCTGTTTGATCTTGACAAAAAAAAAAAAAGAGAAATTTGTACCTAATATACGTATGCATATTGGATACATGCTTGGAGCTTGAGCCTAAAGTATCAAAGCATGTAGCACCCGAGTCGACGGATCTTTTAATTGCGTTGGTCGGATAATGATTTGATACTCATTAAATTACTAGACGGAGCACTATGGATAGAATGTGGCAAAATCCTTAGAGGACATAAACCGGATGACGGTCATCAAAGATTGATCTTGACCAGAATCCAAAGGCTTTAGCTGAATTGCCCTTATTTTTTTCACTATGATCAACACGGTGTACAGTATAAATATACAGGTATTTTTGAAAGCAAAATGGCAAAGCATCGAAGCAATCGGAACCTTCTGCGACTGGTGAGATGAGACTCGAGGGGATTTGAGATATTAGACATGCTTGGAGTCTGAGCCTAAAGTATCAAAGCATGTAGCACCCAAGTCGACGTATCTTTTTATTGCGTTGGTCGGACAACGATTTGATACTCATTAAATTACCAGACGGAGCACTATGGATAGAATGTGGCAAAATCCTTAGAGGACATAAACCGGATGACGGTCATCAAAGATTGATCTTGACCAGAAAGGCTTTCGCTGAATTATCCTTATAATTATTACTATGATCAGCATCGTATACAGTATAAGTATACAGGTATTTTTTAAAGCAAACTGGCAAAGCATCGAAGCAATCGGAACCTTCTGCGACTGGTGAGATGAGACTCGAGGGGTATGATGTTTAGTGTCCGTGGCCGTCGCCACCACTGATGCCAACAGTTTCATCGACTTTCTCTCATTCTGTCTCTGTCTGTCTGTCTGTCTCTATTTCCCTCTCTCTCACTCACTCTCTCTCTCTCTCTGTTCATTGCCGGACGACCGTATCGCCCAGAGGAGGAGATTAGCCGGAGAGCACAGAACGGTTCAGGCTTGATGTGATGCGCTGCATTATTCATTTCTAGCCTGGTTACGGAAACCAACCCTGACTCGCCACCACACGCTCCACAGGGCCCCTGACATGCCTCGAACACTGTTACCGCGAAGTTGGGTGGGGGAGGAACGAGCAGAAGAGCCTTCCGCAATAGCACATCAGCCCCCAGAAGCCCTAGCCAAGCCTCTATATATCTCGGAAAAGCGTTGCTAACTCCGGACCCACCTCATTGCCTCGCACCACCACCACTACCAACACGGTTACACCCTCGAGTTACACCAACCCTTGCACCTAGGCCCCTTGCCAACTTCAATTAGTTCGTGCAGGTACGGATATTCGTCGTCGTTTGTGCGTCTATGGCTTTGAAATGCTCCGAGACAGCGTATTCACATGATCGACTATATCGCTCGTCGGATTATCGAGAATCGGGCTGATCTTGAGATCCTTCCGGAAACTTTGAATTGTATTTTCTTTGAATTTTTAGAATTCATTTCCTCGAATGTACGAACTGCTGCTACCTTAAACTTTTTACTCACGAAAAAAAGCCAGAAATCGTGCTCTTCTACCTTCATCATCATCATCATCCATTATATAGATTTTAGTCTTTTCGACTAATACGATGAAGACATACGATTTAATACGTTTGCAACACGCATGCGGAAGTAATATAATGAATGTATTCAGTCAAATGTAAATATATTATTTCATCGTTATTACTGTGAATTCAATTTGCAGTATAAACGGATCAATAGATTCGTCTCTTTCGTGACTACAGCAGGGGATAGCGGAATAATTTTAGCCAGGGGTGCACCAAGCCACATGGCTCGTGCCCCCTCTATTTCGAAAATCTGCAATAAATCGTCAGAAATTGTTTTAACCAACGTCACCAGATGCTAATAATGTGCAAATGCTTGATGGCATTAGTGTTTCGTTGCAGCGGAATGTATACGACTTCAAGCGCGGTAATATTAAACTTTCGGCATGCTAACGAATTGAATCATTTAAAGTCTTCTATAACAGCGTCTACGTCAGGAGCACCATAATTTTTCACCGAATGGACGTTATCAGTAATAATTGGTGTCGTGGCGTATTGTGCAACTGAGACTGGGGCTTCATGCGTTCAGTTGAAATCGTTTGCAAATCATATGATGCGTAAACTATTAGCCCTCTGAGGGCTCTTCATGGAGAATCATTCTTGGACGAGTTTTTTGGGGCTCATGAAGTAGCGAGAAAGTGTGTAGCGATGAGGAAACATTCGAGAAATTACGAAATTGAATTTAGAGACCTAAAAGAAACCCGTTGCAAGTTTTTGTTGATGGATCAAGTTCTTGATAGTTTTTGGGATCGCAAGTTATTTTAAATTCCAACTGAAGGTTGGGTGCGGGGGATGTGAAAAAATGGTTCAATCGTTTATATCGAAAATCGCTCATGCTACCCCCCCCCCCCCCCGGCTTCCTTATTATTTCAATATTCCATGCTGGCCCCCGCTGCGAAATGATAGAGAATGAAGGTTCATATCGTGAGAGAAACGATGGATGGGCAGACGGAAAAGTTGCCAAGAAGAAATTCATTCAACGAGTTTGCAAGGTAACAGGAATTATGATTATTAATAAAGAAGCAGCTTACGGCAAGTAATTCCGAACTCTCCGACACCTAATGGAAAATCTAAAGGAAAAGTTTTACGGTCTTCACCGAGCTGTCATTCGACGCTTCTCGTCAGCTCGAAAAAAAAAAGAAACTTTTTCACTGGTCAATATAATACGGGTAAGGATGTCGCTGCTGCTGAATTCTCCTCAATCCAAACAACAGTCTTCATTCTTTTTTCGTGACATTCTTTCTCTCCCCTTCTTTCTCTCTCCCTCTCGCTGATCTACGTCGTCATAATAATAGTATGATTCAATTTTTAACCCAGTCGCGATATTTATTGATTGACTGAAGGAAAAAGGCTGTGGCGCCGAATCGGGGTCAAAGCATAACCATTGCGGTTGCAATCCCCCAGCATATACACAGGCAAAAACTTTGCCTCGAGTTCATAGGGTATAAAGGGGGAGCACAATTTTACGCTCAACTTGACTCGGGCGTTGAAGTACACAAAACTTTCGACATTCTGCATCGATGAATTCAGTTTTTGAAATGGTCTCGAGCTTACCACATACAAGAGGATATTCAGAGAGAATGAAATAATATCCATTCATGCAAAAACAATGTCTACGAATTATCAGTATTATTGGTTTTTTTTTCCTTCCTTATCGTTAAGCGGCAGTGATTGATCCAGCAGAGCAGAAAAGTGTTTGTCATGATTCTTCCTGTAATTTCTAGGAATCTGGCGAAAAATTTACGCTGCAAAGTCATTGGATTCCGTGCGGTCAACGATTCATTGGAGTAGTTGGCAAATCAGATAAATTTCTCCGTTGAAGGCGACGGAGAGAAAGAGGAACAAGATCTGATATCCTGTCAAGATGTCAGTGAATCGAGCATTGCGTCAGCTCTATGCTGAATCTATTAGTGAGATTTACGATTTGATGCAAGACATTACACATGCACACACACACATCCTTTCTCTAAATATCTTTTAACCGTAAATTTCGAACATTCCCCTGCGAATATTCGTATTTGTATGCTTGCAATATATATATATATCCTGTATAACCAGCTAATGACCGAAGGAAAAGCATCGGGGTATCATTTATAGCAGAGAACAGTGGATGCATTCGTGTATGTGTATAGAGATTTCAGGACATTACGCGACCTAGTGATGTTACAGTTGTTTGTTCCGCTTTTGAAAGCCAGAGAGCTTTCTCCGTGGGCTCGCATGACCCCAGGGGTTTCCCAGAGACTCGAAGATAAGACAAGTTTCTCCACAAAGACACGTATTGTTGAGACCCGGGGGAATCCAAGGTGGTACACGAGTATGGTTTTCTACTGTCGGGAGAGACGCCCATCGCGGGATAGAATGGAACTTGATACATTTTTACGTAACACCCTGCAGAAAAAAGCTCTCTCACAAAGTTTCAAGAATCGAGGTCTGTAAAATACAATGCTGCACAGAAAACCGTAACATATACGAGATTTTTTCAAAACGTACTCTCATTCTTTCACACACATCGTATGGGAAAAATTCGTCGTTATATACATCCAAGAAAAGTTAGACTTGTATACCATCAGAGACGAAAACGACATTTGAGTGTTCATGTGCGGTAAAGAAACGCGGTTAAATGAGTATTATCAACTTGAGAAAAGTATCATTGACAGATTCACCGGTTGATTATCGGCCATGGGTTCGGTTGATGAGAAAAATTGTCTGGGCTTTTTAATTCGTCGAGGGACACTCTCGCCAATGAAGGTTTGTGTGTCTATGTATGCGGTGAATGCGCGCGCGCATCCTCGTTTCGAGCGAGAGATCTCATCGTCGCTCGGTATTGCGCGAAACGAAAGAGAAAAACTTGCGAAGTATAAGGACCGCACCGTAGAAACGTCCGACACCTCCTGGGAGTGCCTCGTTACAGGAAAGTTTATCGACCACGACAGAAGCACGTAAGACGAGAATCCGTTATGAGAGAAAACCGATTCGTTTTTCGCTGAGTCGATATCAGAAATTCTGTAACTTCTCTCGCGCGATATACATTACGTATATATACGAACGAATCGAGAGTCTTTCACCTCGTGCAATCTCACAACTACCAATGCTACGTGCATTAATCATCGTAGCAGGCGTATCTACGATTATACTGCCTGTGAAAGTTTTCTTTTTTTTTTTTTTTTTACTTTTAATGGGAAAGCTTTGATATACACTCATTCGATAAGCGTGCACATTGATAAATAATTCACGACCAATGCAGGAAAAAAATTTTAACTCGCACTTCGTCGTTTTTCAATTTTCACGATGCTCCATGAGCAAGCGAGCTGTTCAATTTTGGCTGCCACCATCGGGGAAAGTTTTTCTATGCGCGGTAAAGTTATGAGAAAGCAGTGTGAACAAGTTTAAATTTGAGCTCTCATGAGAATCACAGAATATTGACGATCGAACGACTATGGCAGCTTTTTTGAAAATAAAAATATACGAGTTGAACAATCTCAACTTTTTCACTGGCCTGTTTTTGCCCTACTTTTCTACTGAATCGGATGAGTAATTTCGGATGCTTCATACGTGTAGCTATATACATTGGAGCATTTTTACGAAAAATGTTATCCGTTAAAGAGAAATTCATAACTCAGCATACAAACACTGTAAAGTAATTTGAAAAAAAAGGTGATGTGTCCATTTTTGCTACCATTACAAATCTTGATGATTTTTTCCATGATGACAAAGCATCCTCTTAATGAGAAAGTAAGATATTACAATCTCCCGTTCTCGTTTATTGCTGTGAATGCATTTAAAATTAATTGGCATGCTACGCATTCTAAATGGTGCACCGTACACGTAACTTTTGCTTCCAATTAAACTCTGATTAACGATTTATTGAGTGCTGGACAGACTGTATAGCTAAACCGAATATTATCCGTGCATATCCAATTCAATGGACAAACTATAGGAATATACGTAACATATTCGACTAATGATAAATCGAAAACGTTGTAAATTATTCGTAATGTATATCGCATTTGAATCAATGCCCATTAATTTCATTTCATTTCCATTGCTACATCGTAATTTTTTTTTTTTTTTCTTTCATAACGACATGCAGCAGATCGCATACAAATTGAAACAACGATTTTGCCGCGTGTAAAACCAAGGAATGAATTCGATGCAGCGTAGTTATTTCAAAAAATACAACGGCTTGAAACATTTTTTTATATGGTTTCCCTTATCCCTAAAGTATTCTACTTTCCTTCCGCCGTCGTCCTCGTTTACTCCTACGTTTACTTGCATGGATCTACAGCAGCTCTACCTCACTCTCTCTTTCTTTCTCTCTCTCTCTCTCTCTCTCTCTCTCTCTCTCTCTCTCTCTCTCTCGCTGTTTGTCTCTCTCACGCTCATCTATCGACCACTATTACGGTATACGTGTCTGTATATAAGGCTGGAATATATTTTTTCCCAAAGTGCAAGCAAATTCTTTTATGCTTTCCACCTGCTGCTATTAATATTTGTACTCCCAGCTGGGCTGCGGCCCACATCCGCACGCACACACAAACGATTATTCCTTGCTAGCCTCACCAAGCGTTGCATCATTTTCAGGTTCAATCTCGCCACAAGGGCGTTATTCAAAAGCTCACGCATATATTCATGACACGCGTTTATGTGAATACGCGCGAAATATTATAACGCATCGAATATATCTGCAACCTTCCCCCTCCCCCCCTCCCCCCTCCCGAACCGTTAGGTGGGAAATAATGAAATGTCAATCTATTTTTTTCGGAGTTTTTTCACCGTGAAAGATCTGATGACGTCTCTAGGTTTTCGTAGTCGAGGAGAAAAAAAAACAAGACACGAGGGAGAGATTAAAATACCGGAGGAACAAAGAGATGATATTATATTGAAAGGTGAAAAACGACGATAAAATAAAGATGCGAAAGAAGTCATGAAAATTGTTACAATGAGCTGATGCGAATATTTTAGGCATCAGCTATTATACGTTCCGATGGAACTTGAGGGGTTCCTTCCAAAAGGTATGTATCAGATTTCGATGCAAGTCGTTCGTGAAAACGAACGAGAAACCACAGTCGTTACGAAAAAAAAAAAAAAATTGTTAAAAAACCTATTGGATATTATCGGAGGACTTTATAAAAAGTCCACACATGGAGGGATTTCAATTTCATCTGAAACAAACGCAAAAACATGTATCCCCCTACTTTTTTCTGCTCTTTCAAATGCAATTAATTGCATTGAAATATGAGCAATAGTTTTTTAGTTATAAAAAATTTGTAACTTTCAACCCCTATAATTTTCGACTATTCAACCCCGTCGTAACCGGATGAAATGCATTTTTCATGATTCACCATATGAGAATTATTCTGCAATTGGTTTCATTCAAATATCTCAACTGGAAGTATGCGAAACTGTGAAACTATCATTGGGGATGCCCAACTTTGGGGGTTGATTTCACCTCTTCAAACCGTTTATCCGCCGATAAAAAAAAAGTACGTGTCGCTTGGATTTCGATGAAGAATAACATATCCTTGAATGAACGAAATCGAGGAGGGACACCTCAAACCCTTTCCTTGTCAGATACTAATTCTCTCGGTAACTTAATCGACTCATAATTATATCGATACTATTGCTCTCCAATATAAATAACTAGGGTAAGTCCGGGGTAGTTGGCCATAGTTTTTTCAAGGACCAGTTAAAATAAAACTACATTTATGTAGATTGTAATTGTTATTTTTATTTAAACTTTGAACGTTATACTTTAGGTTAATTAACAAAAATCTAGTAATTTCTAATGGGATGAAGCTTGAAAATATTAAAATTTCAAAATCACAACTGGCCATCTCTCCCGGAGCGTCCGAGAGAGATAGCCTTAGCAGTGTACGGGAGAGTTGGCCAGTAATTAATTCTATTATTTTTTATTTTTAACCGCGCATTTTTTGAGTTTCATGTTTTTTTTTCTTCGTCCACATTTTGAACACATGCTCACAAATTCAGCGGAATTTTCGTGCTCCCAAAGTTGACAAAGCCCAACAAATCTCTACAGCCCATACAATTATCTTCTTCGCTCCATTCACCCTCTTCATATATGATCTATCGCATAAAACTGACTGTTCTTCATCGTTGCTATCTCTCCTAATTTTCCGGGAGAGATGGCCACACCAGCCACGAGACAAAATTTATGAGTTCTTGTGATTATTTTGAGGTTATTCTCAAGCTCGACTCATAAGCCATTCGGAAAACATTTAAAAACACATCATTTTTTTAAAAGATACACAACCGCAACTTGTAACGTATAAACTCCTCAACTAATTTTCACGATAGGCAAAAGAAAACAGGTGGATTTTACTTAACTTCGGGAAATTATTCGCAAATATTTTTGTACGACTTAAAACGAACTGAGCGATAACTATAGCGACACCGAGCGAGTGTTTGTAGAATTTTTTAGAGTTGGCCATCTCTCATTTACGGCCATTTCCCCCGGGTTTACCCTATCACAATGTACATATTTCAGGTCCAATAGTACTTATTGGTCTGGTAATAGTTTTTTTTTTCGACATAAAAGTGCAACAAACGAGGTGAAATTTCATTGACCATCATCTATTGTTACCGGTTGTCCTTGAACGGCAAATTAATACAAATTTACACTGACAGCGATGATTATTCCTAGCCCATCATGACACCGTGAAAAATATAATAGTGAATGCGATCGCGTGTGGACTAACCTCCTGTCTCGTGAATCCCCCCCCCCCTTGGTTATATCTTTCGCTGATAGAGAAACGCAGGTGTGTCGAGTGTGAGGTCGCGGGGAGGCTTTCTTCTTCGCCAGGGGAATCGATCACCTGAGCTCGCTCGTGCACACTCTAATCTCAAGAGCTTTCCTTAAGGCACTCACGGACCCAGGCACACATAAATACAGACACACGTGCACACTGTGACTTTAATCGGACTAAGAATCGGACATTAATATATATAAAGCCCTTTATCGTCTCTGTAAACTGTGCACCGAGACATTTGTATGGCCCCTCTCTCTCTCTCTCTGCCTCTTTTATCGGTGCTTATGGAGTATAAAGCGTGCAGATACATATCGGAATCCAACATCAAATTTACCACCCATGATTCAACGGAATAATTTGGAGCTGCTGATGAATAGGAATGAATCGCACAAAGTCAGTAAGTAAGAACTCGATTGAGTGACGTTTGGCGATAATTCATGCGACTTGTATTACCATAAAATTTTCATAAAAGTGATTTCGTTTTATCAACACCTCGTGGATTCTATCGAGTACGAATGTACGGACTTTTCTCGATGTGATCGTTATAAATGAAAATCTAAAATTGCTAGAAAAAGCCAAATTCATAAAAAAAGGAAGCAACAATTATATCTCAACGATTCCAACTTTCATGATTCCAAATCCTGTACAGGGGCCAAAGAGAGATGAACATGACCGAAATTTATCAATCTTTCGTTTGTGCTTATGATGATGTATCAAAAATTGTCATCAAATGCATGTATACATGCGTGTGCATTTTTTTTTTATCGAGACTCGCGCGAAGAAGCTACCCGCTCTCTTTTTCTCATTCAGAGATTTGACGAGCTTCCTCGAAAGAAAATTTATCGCTACTTCATAGCAGCGATCGACTCTCCCAACGTTTTTGCTGTTTTCTCATCGCCGTATCCTTCCTCGACCTGCCCTATAGCTATATCGTCCTCTATCACGTTTTTTTTTTAAATTCCCTTCTCTCTTTTATCCACCGCGTTGTGTGTGTGGGTGTGTGTGTGTGTGTGTGTGTGTGTGTGTGTGTGTGTGTGTGTGTGTATATGTGTGTGTCTGTGTAATCCTTGCGAGGTCGCGCTCTCATCTATGACTAGATCAATTGGTGTATTCGTGAGAATAGCTCTTCGGGTTTTTTACTTTTTTTTTTTTTAAGGTTTCGAGCCAACGATTGCCGGCTGCAGCAGCAGCAGCAGCAGCAGCTGGAGCCCCGGTAGAAAAGCTCGAGCGCTAGCGCACAGAGCGGCAACGACCGGTCACGCTATACCCACGAGATCCGTTCGTGTCGGTGCTCCATGCTCTTCAGGGACGATAGTTAATTGCTGATCGATTGGAATAAATTGCCGTGTTCTCGTTAATGCCCCCCCCCCCCATAAAAGCAATGGGCGAAGAAAAAAACTTGAGATCCCATCCCATCAACGTTATATATAACAGGTCCGCGTATGGCAACCGATAGATGTATTAGAAACACAAGCGCGCATATAGGTCGATGCATACATCTGCCCAAAACTTTCAAAAACTCAGAGTGGATATATCTACTGAAAAGAAAAAAGAAGTCCCTGCAGCGCTTTTGCACCCTCAGAGGGTTTTTTTTCGCAAACAAGTCCCGTTCTATTTCGCGCTTAATTCGGACGGAAGAAAATCGATTTGTTGAAATAACTTCCATTATCATCGCGACTGTCCTTCTGTCATTCTATCCATGAAAATAGAAAGGGATCGAGAAAAAAAAACGTGTTTTTTGCAATACGCCAATAAGTATATATGACTACACACAAGACTGGAAAGTGGGATTGATTTTTCGTAAGCTCTCCATTTCGATGCTAATACAATGGAGGAAAGAAAGTCCAACCAGATCAGTGTGTAGTGTGCGCATACCATACACACGCATGTACAGAGATATACATGCATATGCAGATGTAACTTCGGTCACTGACCTTTCAGAAGGGGCGCGGGCTCACGACCCTCGCATTTTCCATTTCCAATTCCGCAAAGTATGCTTCGCATAAAAAGTGGTAGAGAGAGAGAGAGAGAGAGAGAGAGAGAGAGAGAAAGATCGAAAGAAAAAAAGGTATATAGACTTTCGATTGAAAAACTTTATAATCCAACGTGCAACTTATGTATATGTATATAAACATCGATTCAGAGCTTGTTTCTGGCCGCTTCTCCCTTGCCTCTGAGAAAATGATTTCAAACTCTTCCACGTCCTCAATAGATATCGGCATATATCAACGTGATTCTCTCGTACAGCCATAAATATATATACATGTATATGTAATACCTAACCGTTCTTCTGACTCAATCTTGAATTCATCCGCCGTTGTGCGAACTGCGCCGTTCGCGAGAAGGGGCGAGAAAAATATATTTTATCCGCATAGTCCTTATCCACCTTGCGATCTTTTCCCATGAACGAGCCAGATAGAATAAATAGAATATACATACAAGTCAGAGGAAAAAGGATCGAGTGCGCGACAGAAATCAAGAGAAAGGGAGGAACTTTGGCCGAGAGATATTGAATTCGATCATTCGCCGTTAAAATTCGAGCGGCAGCAGCAGCAGCAGCAGGAGAGTGTACCAACGACGATAGGATATGAGCCCAGATCCAGGCAAAGAGAAAAAGAGAGAAAGAGAGAGAGAGAGAGAGAGGGGAATGAGTTTCTGCAGGTCGAAAGCGACCGATGTATAACGTGGCCGGAATCTTTCGAGGTAATCTCTCATTCTCGTGTGACCGAAAACACGAGAGCCATCGAATGAAAAGCTCTCGGGCTTCGTGAGATATATATACTTTGGTGACTGTAAAGGAGAGGATCGCAGATCTGACCTAGAGCGCACGGGGTACCGGTATGAAATTAGGATTTAATTAATTTAACATAAATTCGAGCTCGTCCAAATTCCTCGCGGTCCATTAATCTCCACGGAAGTACGAGACATTTATCAAGTTGGCCATGGGCGGCAATGGCGTATACGCGAGCCCGAGCAGAGAAACCCAGCCGTATATATGATAGCCCGGCGTTCTCACCGCTGGCTAGACATCGCTGTGCGCGCTGCTTCCCGCAGCATATACCTCGCGTCATATATATCTTGCGTTATAACCTCTCTTTCCTCTCTAAGGAGATCCTCACCGCGCGTTCGTGCAGTTTTCCTGGAATGTGGAAAGCTCCTCTCCCTTCCCCCCCCCCCCTCTCACTCTTACCCTTACTCTCTCTCTCTCCCTTACTCTCGCTCTTTCGACCTCTTGTCGTCTCTCACTGTCGCTCTTGCGCTAACGCTAGGGCACGAACTCAGCCAAGTAGTAACTTTCATGTATGTTCCTCGTCGCCTCTAGTTTTCACCGGCAGAACGGCTCAAGGTGGATATACACGGTTGGTAGGGCATGTATCCCTGAAATATGTTCCTTGTATAATCGCGGACTCGTGTGTAATATATGCATATATTGTTACACATGTATACGGGTATATAAAGTTTCTCGTGAGCGAACGAGAGCAAATATGAGGATGGGAATTTGCACGTATAAACATCGGGTTGAATTTGTCCGAGAGCCACCACCGATGCGCGGTGTGGCAGGTGCGCTATGGTCGTAGCGTGATATACGATTCACTGGTTTCAGAAAGTTACTGATGATGATCGGTACACCTGGAGGATATATATGCACGTGTGTATGTGTGTGTTTTTGCACGTTGGCCAACCTTAATTTGAGTGTGGGATTCGACGTAAGAAACCAGCGATGTGGAACGAGATGTGGGGAAAAATTATATGAGGAACGGGAAAATGGACGGGGTGTGAAGTCATTGGGGATTGTTCGAAATAGGCGCCCTCCCGTCGCCGGAATAATGTCGGCATGTTACGTTAGACCGGAGGAAGGCGTGGATGAGTTAGCGAAAGACGCGCGAGGTCTCTCTGTCGGGAGCAGGGTTACAAATTCGAGACTTCTCCCGAATCCACGCCTTCAAGCCCCCCCGATCCTGGGTCTCATATACAGAGCCCAGGCACAACTGTGTTTACCGTAGCTCTAACGTGGGCTATACATGCGGTACGAGATCAACTTCATTCCGGACCTCCTCATCTCTTCCCTATATCGACTTGCTGGCAAACGAAAGGTCGAAAACACACACTGTGCGCGTTAAATTGCACGAGTGACGCCCTTTATTTGCTGGCCATTGATACTATATATAGGTCGGGGTTTGGCTTCAGACCTTACCATTCGCCCCTTTAAAGCCATGTTTGTGCACACCGACCGTTCAGCGCAAGCTTGCGCGAAGCCCGTCGAAAAGTAAAGTGAGTCGCGATTCATTTGCCCCGGATTCGGTTGGTGCTCAACCGCACAGGCATGCATACATATACAATATACATATAGGCTCTTCTATTCACGTATAAAGCCTTCTATTCCCTTTTTTCAACCGAGTCCCTCTCACTTCCCGTATCGAGACTCACGATACTGTATACATTTACGTCGTATATGCACAAAATGTGTACACCATCTCGCGTCCTAGAAGAGTAAGGAGTACTCGGTATATCACTCTCGCACCAAGAACGACACGATACGACACACCTCTTGCGCGATGTGTCTACACACGCGCGCACAACATCAAGCCCTTCGCGTGGCATTTTGCTGTGAGCGCAGAGGGTGTATACAATGAAAACGAAAAAATCCCGCACCCTCGGTATACAAGACGCGAGCAGTCGGATGAATATAGTGTACGCGTATGCGCAACGCGAGAGAAGCACACACTGAAAGTACCACAACGAGAAAATTGCCCTCGATTCGATTTAGAATTTCCTTGTGCGGTTGCCTCTGCTCATGCTTCTTGGCTAGGTTCTCTATGCAGCTAACTTTTTTTTCTTTTTTCATTACTTTTCTGCGATTTTTTTTTCTCCCTATTCCCCATCAACCACCAGGTCTTTACAGTCTAGGGACGTGACTCTAGAAATGCATAGAAAGAGGCACAGAAGAGGAGGGGACGCGTTGTGTTGCACGTGTGTATAAAGTATACAGACGTACGAGTGCGTATATCAAGGTGCATGGAACAGAGCGGGAATAATGAACGACTATCGACGAGAAAAAAATTTTACCGTTCACGTCTGTTGCGATGAGAGTACACTCCGTCATTATTTGTCCGCGGTTAATACTCAGAGAGAATGAAAAAGTGCGGTAGTGGCTGACTTTATTCCTCAGCTTTTCGCATCAATGCCTCGTCACTAAGCTCGTCCAGTATTTTTCAGTTTTTTTTTTTTTCATTTTTATAATACCGCGTCGTACAGTAGAAAGGACATACGTCGAGTACACAAAAGCCCTTTTACTGCATACTTTTGCAGTGGTTTCAACGTTGCCAGTGCAATATATGCCACTGTGCACGACGTATTATCACATTGAGTGAGGATACATTCGAGAATCGTGCAATGAGAGCTGGCAATGTGAATTATACTCGGTACGGTGCACGGCTATTGAACGCCTGAGAGCGGAAAATGAGCTACAAGAAATTTACGCGTCAGGAAAGCCACGAGCTACATTTACCTAATGTACGCGTGATCGCGAAAGATTCTTCACAGTGAGCGTTCAACTCACTTGGCATATTACAGCGTTCAATGCGTAATACATCGACATAACTATCTCCCGAGTGACGAGACACTCGTGGCCAAAATGCATTACTGTGCATACACGATACTCAATCGCTACTGGGATCAAGGTACTTCCAGCCGAAGACAATGAGAGAAAAAATTATTCAGAAATTTCAGGACCAAAAGTCGAGGAATGCCTGAAAACTTTGCACAGTCAGGAATGAAAAAAAGTGTTTTTTTTTTTGTAAAATGTCTTTCCCAGCTCTCGATCCTATATTACATTTGCGATATTTATTTATTCATCACAATACTCTTACTATTCATAGATCGGAAGTACTTTATACCAACACACAAAGTATTTAAAGCCCATGCAAACACAATTATACAGAAAAAGAGAAAAGAGCGCGTCGAATAGCTGCGGTAGGGTGGATTGCACCAAAAGGAGCAAGAAGAGGAAGACTTAGGAAGCAGAGAAATAGAGAAATTTTATTTGCCCCGCTGAAAGGCATTCCTTCCCTGTTCACTGCCCCGCGAAACCCCCGCAGTCCGTGAGCTCCACCTTTAGGGGTCGGAGCACCCTGGGTCAACCAGCCGCTCCACTTACAATCCCCGTGCCTTTCTCACCCCGTCGCCCAACGACCCGTCCCAATCTTTCCTCCTGACCCTCCTCTAGGTCCACGAGAACATTGCGGAATTGTTACGCTGCCTGTTTCTCCATTGCAGCAGTATAGTATTAGTACAGTAAATGTAATAGTGGTAGATCTCTCGTGTATACTTATACATACATATAATGAAAGCTGCGTAGTAGCGTCGCATGGTTTTCACTCTCTGGCTATTCGCGATCCTCCTCTCTCCTGCTGCTGTTTCTATCTCACCTTCCAAAACGTACTTTTGGACGTCACGATAACAGAAAGCTTCTACCGGACCTAGGAAAACCTGTCCCTTTGCCCACTATCCGACAATACCTGAGTTTATTCTCACGCGATATCATGCCAGCCTTTCATAAATCCTCTAATTATCTATCCCGTAAACCTCCAACGCTATAGTACGGTTAGCCACGACCGCACCACCGTCTCTGCAAAGTGAGGGACCGTGCGCACTGGAGATTACGTGTCTCTCTCTCTCTCTCTCTCTCTCTCTCTCTCTCTCTCTCTTTCTCTCTCGTATCTCCATAGCCTCGGTATATATACCTACCTATATGCCTACCTGCGAGTATAATTAATCGTGAATTCTGTGAGAGGAAGGCGTCCCATATGGACGTTCACGTTTATATCCGAGCTAACCGTGCACGTTTGCGATGTGTATGTTTCACATTTCATGTCACCCACCAGTTACGAACAAATACCATATTTTCATCCAGCCTCCATCACTCCCTCGCCCAACGAACTGCATATACCCGGAATATTGCATACGCGATTATTCTCCGAGTTCACACATGCATGCATGATGCGGGGACTTTTCTCGCGTGATATACTTGTTTGTTATTGAAACCAAGAATTTACATGATACTCGAGTAGATTCTCGGCCCCGTCATCACCGCCTACTAACCGCGGGCATCACACACGAATATGTATCGAGCCCTCTCAGGGCAATGCTCGTTCATCAAAAAGCTCGTAGCCTCAATGGCATACATATATCCCTTCGTCGTATTCCAATCCGCAAAACGGTCAGCGACAAAGGCGAAAAATGAATTTTCATTATCAAACTGCCGTGAGGACATGAGGTTGTTGGATGTTTTGAAAAAAAAAAAAACCATATGAACTCGAAGTGAACCATAGTGGGAAATCGATAATGCGAAAAGAATTGTCTCTTGACAAGAGCTCCGGGCCAACAACGTTTACATAAAAGCATGATGAACAGTTCTGTCTATGCGAGTTTTGTCTCCTGCTACCATGCCCTTTATTATACTCTACTACGGAGAGTTTATAACGTCACAGTGCCAGCTCAGTGAGCTCTGGGAGACTGGCTCGAATGGACCTGAGGGTGAGGCAGTGTGCACTAGGTCAGAGTATATACGCATAGACACTCGTACACACGTAGCTTGTATTATATGACTAGTAAAGTGGTGGGTGTACGTTCGCGAAGGTAGATGTATATTTCTATAGGAGGTATTCGAAACGCGGGCATTATCTCACTCGTGTATTTTGTGACTGTAAGCCTTCAGTGCTCTCGAATAGGTTACGTATGTGATGCGCATCTAAACCACCTCTGGTATTCCCTTACTTTAGCAAGCATACGTGTATGCAACCGTACACACTTGCACCTCGTACGCGTAAATAGATACAAACCGTAAGGGGTTATGCACATGTTAAGCTTATTGCTTGGATTCGGGAGCTACTCGCAGGCGTATACACGTATATTATAGCGTCGAGTCAGTCGTAGTGATGGCATATTTAGCAATGGCATAAGAGAAACTGTGTGTGTGTGTAGCGTGTGCGGTACACAGTACACGGGGTGCGGGTATCGGAGTGGCGAATACTCGCCCGTTACGTACGACGTTTACACACGCAGCTCGACGTTCAACCGCCGACCTAATCACTAACGTCAATACAACCCTGCACCCGTTATAGCGTCACCAGAAGTACCATCACTAAAGCACAGCTCCACTATCATACCTATACAGCTGGACGGGCACTAGCAGACACCACAACCAGCTAACAGTACCACGGTGGTATGCGGTCCACCCACACAACCCCTCCCCCCCGCCCTGCCTCCGGGCAACCAAATTTCTCCGTGAACGCAAATACGTGCACATGAGCCGGGATAAGACTTTCTGCGATATAACGATCCTTCGCCCTCATTCCACTTTTCTCCGGCCTCGATGGCCGAGATTATAGCTGGCGTAGCATGGGAATTCAAGGAAAAAACTGTATTTTGGAACTGTGCAAGCTGTCAGTCTGTCCTATTTACGATAGATGTTGGTCAATGTAGGATTTCGACTTATTGAAGTCACTCGCAATCAATCGAGGTATACGGAAGAGGATATTGAAGCTGCCAGGGATTAAGTATAATTACCAGTCAAGATTCATGTGGTTCGGAACCCACCTAAAAATGTAAGTCCAAAGGAAAGCAGCGTCTTGGTGTGGTGACCAAAAGGCTGCGAAGATGTCTCGGGTTCGATTCCCGATGCCGTAGCACGGCAGATGAAAGCCCAGCGGGCTCGGACGTAGCTCCAGAAGCAGGGCGTATCGAACTACGACTGCCTCTGCCCCAAAGTGCTGACACCTAGCATTTACGAGACAAGCTCCGGCAGCAAGAAGCATTGCCGTAGCACAGCTGATGGTAAAAGCACAAACGGGCTCTGACGTAGCTCCAGAGGCAGGGCGTACGAACTACGACTGTTTATGTTCCGGTGCTGACATCTAACGGGTGCGCGACAATCTCCGGTAGCAGGAATCGAACCGGGGACAAACGGATACGAGAGGATACCAATGGCAGAAGATGATGGGGGCCCGCAACCCTCAGGGGAGTCGGTGTAAGCTACCTAACCTAACCAAGCAAGATTCGTCGACAATATAATACGTAGGTGAAAATGTAACACCGGAACTTTTATTGCGCCCACACGAGTGGTGGATCGGAGAGAGGCCTTCAGAAATAAGCTAGGTTTGTTCGCGGAAGGTGGAGATAGATTTATACCGTTATACTCGGTATCGCATTGCATTGCGAATATAATCGCAGTTCGTTAGACCGGGATGAGATTCCGCAAAGTTCTTTGGTTTTCTGTTCTCGTTTTTTCTTTCCTCTGTTTTCTCTGCATATTCCATCATGCATATGAATGGGAGAGAGAAGGTTTTTTTTTCCGCTCGTAGCTCGGAAAGGTAGAAGAACTCCGGATGTATGGTTGAGCATTTATTCATGGGATTCATCGTGCTTCGTTTGCGAGAGCAGAAGCATTGGTTTTTGGAAGTGTGAGGTCGCATTCACGACTCGGCTCTTTGTTTCACGCCTCTTGCGCACCTTTGTTACATAGCACAATCCAGCCGGAGTATAACTCCTGCCCGGGTCAATCGTTTCCAATATCACCGAATCATACTATAGCAATAGCTGAATTATCCCACCGTTTTAACATTCACACTGCAGCCTAAAATTCGCGTGATTCCTCTTATTCTTCATCGCTTACATGGCACATGCAACGATGAGAGACACCCAAAAAAAAACTCTTTCCCTCAATAGATTCCAGATTCAACGCTGCCAGCTTAAAACACATCTTCGTCGCGATATTTCAAAAAAAATCTGACTCTCCTACAGTACAAATATCTGGGTGCTTTGCCATGACAGTCTACTTTGACTCGTTTAGGTATAAGAGCCAGCGAATTCCGCTCTGGCATGGATATCAGATATCAGTGATGTGTATTATGCGGCAGCAAAGCCCTATGGGAAACCTTCCGCGCAACGCGAGTGACTCTCGGTGATTCGTCTAGATCAGGGAATCGTTTGTTAGGCTCTTCGTGGCTCCTGAACGCCTATGCCGAATTCCACCGCTTTAGTTCGCAAGGACAACTGCCGTACGGTAAAAGATCCGCACACTACGGTACAACGAATGAGTGGTGAAAGTGGGAAATTCTCGGTCCCTTTGAGAAACGATTTTTTATGAGTCCACCCAGCTCTCACGAAATGACGTAAATTCTACGGCATTCGGGCAATCTGATCTTTTTTTTTCAGGCGTCTTTTGGGTCTCTATAAAGAGCTTCTTTTATGGTGAGCGATCTAATGAGTATTTCAGGGCATGGGATATAGAAGCAACCTTGTTCCCTACGCGCTTGCCTATCAGTGAAACAAGAGTATCCGAAAGGTCCGAGATACTAACGTGTCTCGATGGAGATAAAACCATCGGGGACATAGTTTCATTCTTTTTTTTTTTTCGACAATTGATCGCATCATGTACGCAAGCAAAAGCCAGATTCATCGTTACGAGGATTTTTACTGCTAGTCAAGAATCCTGCAACGATGAAAAAAGTATCTTCGAGCTATCCTTCACTGTTCACAGTGACGATAGCTTATGAACAATCCAACTTTTGATATCTACGATGTTCAACTGTCACGATATGGGATTCCCCGAATACAATAAACCGAGCGAACGTTTTATCTCTGGTTTCGCAGATGCTGGACTTTTCGAGTTGAGGACGACCGATGTAAAAGAAGGTACGAGTGCCATAGGAATAAAGAACGGACGAAGAGGCGAAAGTATTCGCCGGGAAAGATGCGAACAGAGGGCGTACGGAGCGGACGCGTGGTCGGGCAAAAAAAAAAGAAAAAACCGCGGACAAAAACCACCGAGCTATTGTCTACCGAATTCAGTGTACGTATTCACAGCACACCCACTCTTAACCGAAGGCTCTCATATACAACGCGAGCGAAGTACCATCGCGGCAGTGGTGCACTGCTGCTGAACGAACGGGGCTGCTCACGAGATCCCAACCAAGGAGACACTATCCCACAACGAGGCGAAGTGCACTAGCTACAAAGACTTTGGATATCTTGGCGATATACAGGCGATACATGCTGTAGAAAATTCTAGCCTCATCTCTTCGTTTACTCGGTCGTTTCTCCGTCAGCATCGTCCACCAAGCACGCAATTCTCAAGATACAAAAGAGATCGCCCCCTCTGTCGTTTATGTTTCCTCACTCGTGAATCCCCCAGAGCTTCACTTCTGCTCGCATCTTTTGTCTATCTTCAAGCCTATGGGAATATTTACCACGTGACAGAGTATTCGACCATTGAACGACTGCGTTTCTTCGTTGCGATATTTTTTCGTACAAACAAGTGCCACGTTTCCCCAGCTTTTCGTATGTAGTACGCATACGTTCGGGCATTATCGTAATTTCTACTAGACCTGAATGCACAAAATCCATCTCCATATGGAGATGGATTAATGGACAGCCTAGGGGCTCGCTGAATCGCAGTTTTGAAAGGTCACACGAGTGTCATATGATACTTCTGCTAACGACGATGGTATACTTTACGAATTTATGATGCCATGATCGTTCGAAGTTTTCGGATATCGCGAGTTTTCAGTTAACCCCTTCACTGGTAAAGGATTTGAGAGTGAAGTGGACATTTCTGGTAGACAATTTTTTTCTTACTATCAACTTGAAATTTGGTACTCGTGGGTTTTTTGGGTTGCTGATTACGAATCTGCACTCCAAATTTAGAAATTCAAGATGGCGCATCCAATATGGTGGACCGAAAATGCAATAAGTCATTTGACGAGAGCGAACGTTGGCACTCGGGGGTTTTTGAGGTCCCTGATTACGAATCTGCACTTGAAACTTAAAATTGCATAATGGCGGATCCAATATGGCCAACTAAAAATGAAATAAAATTTAAAAAAAAAAATTTTTTTTAATGAAGCATCAAATCCTACCATGCAGCTTCCTCATGGCACACTTTGGATCGTATAAAAATTGCGAACTAATGCTGGACGTGAGAAATAAAAATGTATTCAATTTATAAAATTTGGAGTGCAGATTCGTAATCAGGGACCTCGAAAACCTCTTAGCACCAATTTTTGCTCACATCAAACGACTTTTTGCATTTTTGGTCGGCCATATTGGATCCAACATTCTGAAATTCTAAGTTTTGAGTGCAGATTCGTAATCAGGGACCTCAAAAACCCTTGAGTACTAACGTTCGCTCTCGTCAAATGACGTTTTGCATTTTTGGTCTGCCATATTGGATACGCCATCTTGAATTTCTAAATTTTAAGTGCAGATTCGTAATCAGTTACCTCAAAAACCCCTAAGTACCAACGTTCGCTCTCGTCAAATGACTGCATTTTTGGTCCGCCATATTGGATCCGCCATCTTGAATTTCTAAATTTTGAGTGCATATTCGTAATCAGCGACCCCGAAAACTGCTGAGTACGGGTTTTAGTACTGATATTCTAAGAAATTTCGTATATAACGCATTTTTTTCGACAGCTCGCCATATGGCGGGCTCACCAGTTATGGCACAGTTTGTGTTTCCCGCTATATGGCGGGCTCACCAGTCAAAGGGTTAATTGCTGAGCCACGTTTTATTGAAGAAGATAGATAACGTTCTTTTATCAAACAACGTCTGATATACACATAGATCCGTATATCCATGTAACGTATCATCAGGCTGCGTAAAAACTTGTCCCACGTAGCCCACTTTCATGTGTGTGTGTGTGTGTTTTTTTTTATTCGTGCGTAATTTGTCACGACAAAAGTGGCTCGTGTCTCGGTGAGGAAGTAAGAAAAATGTTAGCACGATCTGATCTGAGGGCAAAAAAAGTTTCCCATTTTCTCACATAACCGGAGAACGGAGGAGCTCCGGGGAAATGGAGAAGGGGGCAAGATTTTTGTGAGATCAAAATGTCACGATTTTCTTCACAATGGGAATTTGAGAAATATTCATTTCAAATGGTTGATAAAACACCCGCGGAGAATGAATCCATTTATGGGTTATCGCGGTGGAAACGTTTCACGTGCGTGGAATGTTTGATTTCAAGATGAGAACGATCACGGGGCAGACGTAGAGAGAGTTTTATACGAGTGAATGATTGCCTCGTTCTGTTATCCGTGCGATATATCGATGAGTATGTTGCTGGGGGTTAAATTCATCCATAGCTAACAGTTCAAAATGCGCCGATACCAACGGAAGAGAGAGAGAAAAGAAACGGATTCATTCGAAGTTGTGTGGGGAAAATTTTCCTAAAAGTAAACCAGCGCTCTGTATTCTCTGCACGAATTCGTGACAAACTTAGAACCGGTCGCAAACACAAAGTTGAGCAAACGTCAACGTCCCCGCGTATATATAACTCAATTTAACGATTGAAAACATTCGTGGCTACTTTTGATTCTTGTTGTCGATCATCAACGACGAGGGCGATGATTCTTCTTTGCAAAACGTGTTACACATCCACTCGGACACCCTCTTTATTCCCCTTAAAGTTTCATAAATATAGCACACTTATAAAAGCAGTCTTTTCTCGTATGGCTGAAAGATTTACCGACGACTCGAATAAACTCGGTGGAACTTCTGCAGCAAACTAGTTGAGCGAGCACAAATTGCGAGCGACTCTCCCGCACCCTTACCATATACTTGCGGTACGAATAAAGCTCGCTTCCTCGCGTCTGCGGAAGGGCACGGGAAAAGAACATCTATCCCTTTTTTTTCTCAACCAGATTCTTCTTTCCGACCAGATTTCCTTAATCATACTTCGGGGACGAGGCAGGAAAAAAAAAGAGATCTCGATGCCTCGCGGGGTTACGCGAAAAAGTCAGGGGAGAGAAAGAGAGAGAGAGAAAGAGAGAGAGAGAGAGAGAGAGAGAGAGAGAGTGAGATGAATTGATCGTAGCGGTGCGACTTCTCTTTCAAATTGAAATTACCTTCCGGCTGGAATAATCAAAGCCCCGAGCGACTTTGTTGCGAAAATCTTTTTCGAAAGTTTTTGAAAAATTCAACGACCAGCATGGTTACATCACGCGAGAAATAGCGCCAAGTTTAAATGCATATATAAGATGTACCCATAGGCCATCGGAAGATTTGCCTGCGTTACTTTTTATCATCTACGAACGTCGATGCCGCGGTAAATTGATTGGAAAAAGTTCTATTCCAGCGTGCTATGAGTCGAGAATGTAGCGTGAACGCACACACAATTAATCGATAAATATTAGGGTGTGTCGAAAATGAACTTTTTTTTTCTTCGCTCCTACCACTCAAAACTTTAGGCTTTGACATTAAAAAGGTCCTCATTCAAGGAGGGTGCTGTAGCTCGAAGTTTAGAGGTCGCTCAACGAGGATTTACGTTTTCCATCTAATTAATACGTAACAAATATTGTTTTTCGTTCAAAATGATGTCAGGAAACCAAAAAATTGGCGATGTTTGTGTTTCTTGGCTTATTTGAAAGCATAACCCATCCCCTAAACGATGATAGGTCGTTTTTCGACTTACCTTGTTCCAATTTTTTTTACGCCACTCTTCAACCACAATAGTCACTTTATCAAGCTTACAAAGTCTCCAAGGTATCAGTAAGTCCAAAATGAATTGCTACAAGTATTGATTGTTGATTTGAATATAAATAACCAATTCCAAAAATTGGTAAAACATTTGAAATTTCTCAAAATAAACATGGTTTATTGAATAAAATTGAAGATAAGGAAATACGGAATTCAATTTCACTCAAAAAACCATGTTTATTTTGAAAAATTTAGTATGTTTTAGCAATTTTCGGAATTGGTTATATATGTTCGAATCAACAATCAATACTTGTAGCAATTCATTTTGGACTCATTGATACCTTGGAGACTTTGTAAACTTGAAAAAGTGACTATTGGGGTCGAAAAGTGGCGTAAAAAAAAATTGGAACAAGCTAAGTCAAAAAACGACCTATCATCGTTTAGGGGATGAGTCGTGCTTTCAAATAAGCCAAGAAACACAGACATAGCCGATTTTTTGGTTGCCTGGCATTATTTTGAACGAAAAACAATATTTTTAACGCGTTAATTAGATGGGGAAACTTAAATCCTCGTTGAGACACCTCTAAACTTCAAACTACAGCGCCCTCCTTGAACGAGGGCTTCTTTGATATCAAACCTAAAGTTTTGAGTGATAGGAGCGAAGAAAAAAAGTTAATTTTCGACACACCCTAATAAATATATGTGCATACCTATTTGTGAGTGTAGGCATACGAGAAATGCTATACGAGCTAAAAGTAGCAAGAAGCATCCCATGCAGGTTATCTACAGCAACGAGGGCAGAACTCATAATTTTTTTTTTTTTCACACGAGTCCGCTTATATCGGATTTAAAATATTCCCGGGATTTAATAACTTTTGAAAAGAGCCCGTGGCCGAGGGTTTGAGTGCACCGCCGAAACCATATTGCCCCAAGTGCATTTCGTTCATTCGGAACATCGAAAATGCATCGAAAACTTTGACGTCACATTTTCTCGCTCAGTATATGAACAGCTCGAGATATCACATAACTGCAGTTTTATTTGTCATTTCTATATCTCAGTCTCTCCTTCTTTCATGATCTTTCTTTCTCTCGCTCTTTTTTCAATTTCATCGCAGGAACTAACTCGTCGGAAGCTTCCAACACTCGAATGATCAGAAACTAATGTAGAAGCCAAACCCTTCATTTCTCGTAATACATATCTATATATATATATAGCTAAAGAGGACCCCTCGATTCTCATTTCATCCCTTCGACGTCGACGGAAGCCACAAGACTATCCAATCTCGGTGGCAACGCTATTGGTATGTGTGTCCGTGATCTCGGATTGCGAGAACTCAACCCTAACCACCATCACCGTCTACCCGTCTTTTCCACGCACACACATTCACACAAATACATACATGAACACATCTTCTGTTCGTCGTTCAATCGAGGAACGCGTTTAATTACTTTGATTACTGAAATTATCCAAGTTTCGAGTGACAATTAATCGAGTCTCAATCGATTGTTCAAGCACGACTTTATCCAACATTTTTATTCGATAATTAGAGAAATCGTAATCATCATCATTGGATGAGATAGTTTTTTTTTTTTCTATCTCGTTCGTTTTGATTGCCCAGTTTACCAGCTTTAGGAACTTTTTTTAACATTGAGAATACGCGTTATAATTAAACGGACGAGGCAGGGATAAGGGACTCGGAGCGGCAGACAATGGAACGAAAATATGAAAACTCTCGCGGTTACACGAGCTTTGCCCACTTTTTTTTTTTTTTCGTTCTCGTCATAGTTTCATTCTGCGCACACTTTTGTTTTTTCGTTGTCGTTGGGTTTATGAATTTTGAAAATTTACCGAGATTTTCCGGGGAATCGTCGGAGCGTATTAACATTGATGCGCGTTTTCCTATTGTTCAATGGAAAAATGATGGTAAAAATTGCGAGTTTTTTTTTTTTTTTTCGAGGGCTCAAAAATATTCGGCGAACATTATTATCGTGTATTGTAATGAAATATTACAATACTCATGATGAATTTTCGTGGAAATTTTTAGCACGCTCGGGTCTGACTTTGCGTGGATTTAACGAGATATAGTCGAGCTTTTTTGAAACGAGAAAGCCTCACGAATCGGAACGATGAGCGGACACGAATTGCGAGAATATATGACAAAAAAAAAAAAGTTGGTCATGCGTAAATTTTATAAATTCAATGGAACAAATGAACTCACCCTGAACGGTGAGATTGACGATGACCTCGGGAACATTGCGGCTGTTGACGAGACACTGGTATTCCCCGCTGTCCTCCGATTTAACGGGACTGAAGAAAAGGGCAAAGTTCTTCTCCATAAGGGAGACTCGATTGCGATGAACGAAGAGGGTGGTACTCTGGCTCCCGTATTCGACGATACGAACGTCGTTCGAGCGCCACTCGAGCCTCGATACCATGAGGTATTCCGTAACACCGGGACACTCGAGGGTCAGATTTTCACCGGCATCGGCGAGTATCTGAGTCACCGTGGGATTCATCACATCTGCAACGAGGAAACGTTCGGTTTTTTTACCCCTCCATTACTCGCATTCGTGATTTATTTCTTGGCTATACGATAAGGTGATCCGTTTATATAAAATAAAAAATAAAAATAAAAACGCAACACAATTAATCAACCTAAGGTATATATATGAGAGCTGGGCAAAGTACCAGAAAGTACTTCGAGTATAAAGTACAAAGTACTGTAAGTATTTGAAGTACTCATCGTGTACTCCAAGTGCCAAGTACCGTAAATAATTGGAGTACTTAAGGTTCCCGAGTACTTGAAGTACCGAATACTTGAAGCGCTTAAGGAGCCGAGTACTCGAAGAACCAAGTACTTCAATTACCGAGTACTTGCAGCACAGAGTGCTTTAAGTACCGAGTACTTAAAGTATCGACTACTTTTGAAGTACGTCAAAAATCTTGTATCAAATATTTTTCAAGTTTCCAGGTACATCTCGTAAGTTCTAGTACTTGTATTTGATTTCTTATGTACTCTTTGAACTCATTTGATTCTGATTCGGGTACTTTTTGTATCAAAACATATTTTTACATTGTGCGATTCACTCAGGCTAGGCAAATTGGAACGGTAATATTTAAACGGAGAATTATAAATGATTAAAAAAAGTAGCATTGACGATTGTAATTAAGACTTATTGGGCTTCAGGTTTGAAAAAGAAAAAATAAAGAATATAAGACACGGATTGTTAAAAACGGAGCCATGCATTGATAATGACACCGTAACTATCGTAGCTTGAGCCTTTGAACCGGTCATTCCTTACAATTTTAACCAAAGATGGCGCAGAACGTTCCTCAATTATATATTCGAAGGCGTTATACACGCAGCCAAGGCGTATTCAATAATACTTCATACTTTGTACTTGAAAAAGTACTTGAAGTACAGGGAAGTACTTGAAATTTTAATTTAAAGTACTTGAAGTACAGTGAAGTATTTGAAATATCAAGTACAAGTACTTGAAGTACAGGAGAGTACTTGCAATTTCAAGTACAAGTACTTGAAGTACAGGTGAGTACTTGAAATTTTAAGTGCAAGTACTTTAAGTACGGGGAAGTACTTAACTTTTTATGCACAAGTACTTGAAGTACGGGGAAGTACTTAACATTTTATGTACAAGTACTTGAAGTACAGGTCGTGCACTTTAAAATTAAAAAAAAAATACTTGATGTACAGGTCAAGTACTTGAATATTTAAGTGAAATACTTTTGAAGTACTTTGCACTTCAAGTACTGTACTCCCAGTACATCGCAAGTATCAGGTACTTGAAATACTGCCCAGCTCCGGTATATATCGCTAATAATAGTTGACACGCTTGTCAGATTTTTTTCTAGCATCTTCCGCTCTCTTTCGTTTGAAATATCGAGTATCATATCGAATATTAAGTCATTTCACCTTGAGATACTCTTGTCGTTTATTCAATTCTTAAGGCGGCCCGTCAGTGACAAAAAAAGTCGAAAATCGTGACGTGAAAAAAAATCATAAAACCTATCATAATATTTTCTAAATACTCTGTCTAAATAAAATGTATGAATTTCAATGACGTTTCCCGTAATATTTTATCCATAATTTATTATAAATAATACTATAAATAAAGTCTCAACTGACAAAAGTATTTAACGCTGTCAGAGCGATCAAGTCAAAAACGATAGCTGATATTCATATGTTTCCTCGCGTGCAGAATGACAGACATAATATTGTACTATCCGAGATTTGCACACACGATGACTTTCGCGATTAAAATCCCTGGGAAGACACAATTTTTTAAATACCATTGGAAAGTTCACGATTTCATCTTTCAATACTCAAAATTTGAATAAGATCTCTCGTCTTTATCAAAAGGTATCGTGTCACTTCCGGTGAAAATGGAATCAACTGTCACAAGACCCATGTTACAATAGATAATTTTAAATTACTCGTTCGCAATAATTTGCCTGGCAACATACACTGAAATTTTGAGAGAGTGTTCCATTGCATCTTAGATAACACTCTCCCGAAGTTTCATTCGTATCACCGGTTTTTTAATTCACTGATGAGCCACCTTGAATTAGATCCTGACGTTAGAGCAACAAACACGTGTTTTTCATCATCCGCGCTTGGTTCAAGAGATAAATGCTAATCGTTCCAACTTCAATTTTATTCTAATTATTTCGTCTTGAAAACGGTAAATCATGTTTACACTGCGCAAAACTTCAGTTAATACATTCAGTAATGAGTACACGAAGTTTCGAGAAATTCTTAAATAAATAATTCTGTGGGATTTTCCTTGATCGTGCGCGTTTCGGGTTTACCATATGAAAAGCAACAAGAGGAACCTCGTGTATGCATGCCCGATGAATTATAATCGGTGTTTTTTCATCGTACGGAGGAGCCCCGTGAGCTGCCTCAGGCTGGATATATTTAAATATATATTTTAAGTTTGGCGTGGATATTCGAGATTCGGGATTTTCAAAGCATCGAAGAGTAAAGTCAGCCACGTGTGTATTGTGCGCAGCCGCATACATTTATGTATGTTATGTACGTGTTGGCTGTTGATGAACACATTGGCGTAACTCACACCGTCCGAAGGGTAAAAGTGATGTGAGTTGAGCCGTTTTATTCGCTACCTGTCGATATACGTATCACTTTAGAGAAGCTATAATCCGTGAATATCGCGAAAGCTCCACTCTCTCTCTCTCTCTCTCTCTCTCTCTCTCTCTCTTCTCTTTCACTTTCTTACCCTGGCTCTTTTCTACGTGCATAAAGACGGAACAATGTGTAAGCTTGAGATATTCCCATGTACTTTTCAAAGATTTTGGTTTGAAATATGTGTGCTTTAACTTTGTTGATACACCTGTCTCGTTTAGTCAAAACGTTGAAAGTGTTTGACGACAGATCCTCATCCAGTTAATTTCGCCCTCGGACTATCGATATGCTGATTCTCGGTAATTTTAATTCCCTCCAGCACAGGCTATCAGACTCGAGGATCGAGACGCGATATATGAAAATTAATATAGCAACATGGAAATTACAATAAGGTCAAAATGTAACTGGGCTAATTCAATTTGACGAAGGCAAGAAAAAAAAGTCTTTCGTCCGCTACTCGAAAACTATCGTTGAAGGAACTTTTCGATGCTCTTTGTAGATACAGATCTCTATAAAATTTCTACGATATTTCCGTTTCTGTTTTGCAATCTCCTTGATTATATTTTGCGGTAAATCCCTCATCTTAATTGAATGTGAATTAAATGGAGTTCCGGAGAGTAATATATATATATAATATATATGTGCATTCTTCAACATTAAACTAATTCAATTTCGAACCCTCATTTCCGTTCCAATCGCTGTCACGTATTAAGTAAAAAGTCGCTACGGCTTGGGTACCTAAGGCCATCGTACTTTAACCAAATCAGAAGACGCATAATTATATTCGAATTTCAGTGTTTCAACATTTCATTTCGGAGTGACGAAAACATTGAAGACGAAAAAAAAAACAGTCGTTTCCCAAAAATAGGGACAGCTCCATGTCCAGCATAAGTTTAAAGCTTGCGCTGTTACGAAAAGAACGGGGACAGACCGAAATGCAAACTGCCAGGAAGCAAAGTGACAGAAATTCTTAACTTATTTTGTTCAAACTATTGATTCGAATGAATATTTATTTCAACGATTTCAACAAATGACATGGACAAATAACTTTGTCAGATTCGCATGGTTTCTGAGCTGGACTCGAACACAGCAATTATTTGATCGAGGATTATCATCGTTCTCGTCAGTTTTCCTTTCACTATGTATGCACCAACAATTTATGAAGATTTACAGAATCTAGGTGACTGCACAACCCTCAATCTTCCACTATAACACGTGAATCGATTTTTAGATGGCACAAAAGATCTGCGAGCTATTGATGCAGTGCTTGTTTTCACTGATTTCTTGAGGAGGGTCGAGTGCTTCGTGCGCGCGGCAAGGGGAATGTAAGGCACGAACGTGGGTGACGTGTGGGGCATGTTGCATTTGGCATTTGTTTTGACGTAGCTATGGCTCGATTCATAACAAAAAATCGCGTTTTCAATTAACATTATTATTTATTGCTAATTAACGGTGTGGTTCAAGGTTTTGAATTTTCGTAGGAGGCATCCTGAAGATATTTCCGACGATATGCAAAAATTGGTTTGCTATGTAAACAGGTCATCTGCGCTCATTGACTTTGAAATTCCGTCTAATTTCACGATCTGCCATAGGAAACTGTGCTAAATGGCCCAAATTTCAACTTTTTTTTTCTCGAAAACGGTGTAGCAGAAAACCTACGGATACTCTGGGGTCAAACTTTTTGTGGACATACCTATCTATAAAAAAAATCAATACCTCTCAACAGATATCGATGTAGCACTCGAACTTCTTTATTTAAAACACTACAATATGTATATTCGGTAGGGTGGTTTAAAAAAACACGACCTTCTAATTTTTTCACGCACGACTTTTGAAAGTTTCGAGATGTACAATGAATGCCACAGCCAGCCGCAAGGAGGACGTATACAATCAACTTTTAGAGGTAGCTCAATGCGTTTAAAGGTCTTTTTTTTAGCGGTTTTGGATGTTTTTCATTTAAAAAATAATTTTTCCTCTAAAGAGTTCCAATCGAGGTCGATCCCTGGTACAAAAACTTTTGTATTACAGAAGTTTCTGTGCAAACGAAGCAAAGAATGTTACAAGCACTTGAAAAATCAGAGAATGTTGATCGACTCTTCAAAGCTTCGGTAACAAAATCAGATATAAATTTGATATGCTTAGAAGATTTTGTAACGAGCTCTAGTGTGAAATACTTTGAAATACTTGGCCAAACTGTTTTCACTGTACTTCAGTTCAGTTCAAACTGAACTTTTATCAAAAGATCCCTCTTAGTTGGAGTGATGATCCTGTCTATTCGGAGGGGGGGAAAAGCTTGCAAGATGTTGGTTGTAATTATAATTACGTGGCAGAACGAGGAGTTGCTTCGATGCAAGAATATAATACTTTGCAAACTGTAAATAAAGGAACAGAAGCAATACTTGCTTCAGTTGATAATAGCTGAATACAGGAAATCTATTCCCAAAATAACTAAGAAATTGATTACCGAAGCTTTCAATAAGTGAATAGTTCTTTAAAATATGTTTCATCCACTGCATTGGATCTGTTGTTAGTTTTATAATGTTCGTAAAGAAAACTAAATTTTTCGGGATAAAGAATTCATGATAGACATCATATTTTATGATTCTTTTACCATTTCCATTAATTAAAAACTTTGGTTACGTTATCTGAGTTATTCTCCGATAGGGCAGTTTCTGCTCATTGTAACTATAGCTCATGAGATGATTGTTCTCCGAGAAAACTGCATTATTTAATGAGCATGGAAATTTCACGATGAGAGTGAATTTAGTGACTGAAGCCAGAATTAATGAAATTTTAAGAGCAAATAAACGTGTTTTTTCGAGGCACTGGTGAAAAACGGATAAAATATTATATTGCTTGAGGAATTTTTCCACGATTTCCCTAGGCATAACGAACGAATCTAGACTAGAAAGAATCAAATCCATCGAAAACGTCATGAGAATTTTTTGAGAAGATCGGGAAAAGAACACAAAAAAAAGGCCAAAACTCGACACAATTTTGTATTCTGCTCTTTAATCAATGGTTTCTTAGCGCAATTATAATTTTTTTTCGAATAAGCCGGGACACAGAAAACATGTAGAAATTTGGATTTCCCTCGATTTAAGCGACCTCTAAAAGTTGATTGTCTACGTCCTCCTTGCGGCTGTGGGATTAATTTTACATCATGAAACTTTCAAAAGGCGTGCGCGAAAAAAATTAGAAGGTCGTGTTTTTTTTTTAACCGCACCCTAATATTCAATCCTCTCGAGGTTCTTGTCAACAAAAAATGACATCGCGTCATGCGCTCCTCGAAATTTTCTACGATTGTTAAGATTTATTCTCGAGTATATATTTCAATTAGATAAATTATCCAATCCCCCCTGTGCTCGCAGTTACAAAGACTTTTAAGACGTCAGAGTTTCTACTGAAACTTGCTATAGCATGCTGCTGGCCAAGAATCTGTATATATATATGTATATGTATTATATATATATTTATAGATTGTACATACATGTATGTATGTAATAATATCCTCGGGCGCTAACGGCGCGCGAGATCACGAGGAAATCAGAGCTTTCTGGAAGAGCTTCTATATGCTGTGTGCTTACGGGGGACCAATCATTGGCGTTTCGTTGGATCGTAAGAGAGACGAGCGGCAGAGGGAGCTTGCAATACGCCTCGCTGATTTCACCTTATCCGTTTCCGTGCCATTGACCACCCGCACTCCCCTTAACATTACCGAGTAGTACCGTTCGCTCCTCTGGAAAATACTCCCGGTCCTTAAATCCCGCGCTCTCTCATACTGTCCTCCCATCCCCCCCCCCCCTCTTTCCAACCTTTTTGCCCTTACTTCCGACGCTTCCTTTTCCTTGTTCAGCGAGTTCCATCTATAGCACCGGGATAGCCTTTTCCGTGGCTGTTCTCGCTCGGTTGTGGGGTAATACTTTCTCAAATATAATATACACACACACAGACACAGAGAGAGAATTAGAGAGAGGACGAGACAGAAAGTGCCTTATCGAAGAATCCGCCCGTAAGGGCAGCACTCACGAAAAGTAGCGGGCTGTAACGATATATACACACACACATCTTATATATATATACATATATATAAATATATCGCTAGTTCATCGTCGCTTAGATACCCTTCGGTACATCGCAGCATCAGTATAACAGAACAACCACAGCGAGAATACCGAAAATACTTGGGTACTTTCATCCCTCGTATTTCCCGAGAGCGCTATACACGTGAAATTTCTCTCTGTTATCAGAACTTGCTATATACCTTTCTCAATTACAGCAACTGCCGCGAGTCCTATCTGACGTCCACGCGTACCAGATGATATCTTTATATATCTATACATATATTCACTATATATGTACGACGTATATCTACAACCCTACCCAGCCATTCACCTTCGCCATTTTATTTTCTCAGCTCAATAAGTAAATTATTCACTCATTAAGCTGTTAAATTTTCCTTTCAAGTTTTTTTATTGGCCGAATTATCGAGTAAATTCCATGAAAAATAAATAATTTCTATATATTTTTGATTCTTAATAAAATGAATAGATTCCTTGCGAGAAAGAAAATTGTGAAAACAAATTGGATTTTTTTTTTTTTTTTCGTACAATCCTGCAACATACCGAATGGAGGAAAAATGAACGAGATGAGCTATATTTGTAGGACACGGAAATTGATAAAGGACAACTGGTAAAATGGAAAAAAGAATCTGAACCTTTATGCACCGTAGAGTGACAAAAGGTTACGCCTTTCTGACTATCAGCATTGGATATATTGTATATGCACACTTGCACGAGGTGTCGCCGTAGAATATTCCTCGTTTTAAAAGCAATTACGAGTATGAAATGATGAAAAATTGTGACCGTTGAGTCTCGTATTCGGCGACAACATCAGAGCGGTATGATAATACCGACGATAACGATGAATAAAAAAAAAAAAAAGAAATTGCGTACGAAGCAACTCGTAGACGTGACAGACATTTTTTTTCTTTTTTAATGGAAATGAGGTTTTAATATACGAATTTTCCCTCGTTCTGTGTTCCGTTGTGAAATATATTGTGAACATTCGAAATAGATTGCCATCAGGGACGTTATTGTTATAGAAAAAAAAAAAGAGAAAGATGCAACTTTGAACGTTCTTGCTAAATTTGAAAAATCCCTCCGCAAGAGAGAGGACCGTTAATTTAGAAAAGTTAAGTGCAAATGTGCAATTTTCAACGTGGACTTCGATATGCATTTGGGTACAATAATTATTTTTAAAAAAATTAAAATTTCATGAAATCTGTTGATTATACTGAATCAATTAATGACCATAGTCAAAATTTGTGGCAACGATCACAAGTATTTGTAGGAATTGCGAGGAATTCGAAGTGTCATAAAATCTAAAATTCTCAGATAACTTTTACATTAATTGTAATAATTTTTGTAAAAAATTTGAGCACGATTGCTTGAGACAACTTGAAGATACGCACGCATACGTGCGCGTTTGAGAAGCATTCTATCATGGAATTTGTGGGAAAAATTGTTTCATGAGAAAGTAAAAAAATACAAATAAATATTCATAATACGTTGTGCAGCGTTCAAATTTCAATCGTTCAATATTCACAAGTCTGTGTTCCAGTTCTGAGAACTATTTTCAATTTAAAATTCTTCAGAATCGATTGGACTGATATACTGCAGATGCATAAACGTCGATCTGACGTCCGATGATTTAATTTGCCGAAAAAAAAGAAGAAGAAAAAATACCATTCTCGTCCCCGGTCAGCATCCCAGAGCAGTCTCATCAAAGTGAACCTTTTCATCAATATTTTCCGAGAGACTGAACGTCGAATAAGCTTGGAAAAGTATGGACGCCACTGCGCTTTCAGCTCATATATATATTTCAATATTCTCTCTCTCTCTCTCTCTCTTTCTCTCTCTCTCTCTCTCTCTCTCTCTCTCTCTCTCTCTCTCTCTCTCTCTCTCTTTCTCTTGTCACCCACCGTCTACGAGTTTTTGCGGACCCGTGCTATCGTGAGCAAAAATACACTTCTCTATGACCCAAGGCTATTCGGAGAGCTGTCCGATGAATGGACATCGAACGCATCCAAGAACCAACTCACAGAACATCCATTATAGGTTCGCCACGCATTCTTATTCTCTCCGTCATCCACGTACACGTGCATGTATATTTGTACAATAACACAAATCGAAGCGTCTGTGTAAGATTTGTCACGCTATATTGAACGCTAATGGACGATAGGTAGAAAATGAATGTCCAAGCTCTTTTTAACAAAGATATAATGTAAAAAAAATAACGAAATGCTCAAAAGTACGAATATCACTTGTCGGAATTGAATTTTTGCAATTCCTATACGGTAAATTAATCAGAATTTTTTTTACAATCTATATAGTTGAATAAGGGGATAGAAATATTTTATAGTCTCTGGGGCTATTTGGAATGTTCCGTTGACCCTTTGTATATGGTTCGAATAGCTGAATTATTGTTCGCATAATCAAAATATACTTTTCTCTCGGTGTGTATGACGAACAATTCTCCCGATTGGTCTATTCATACGACGATCTGAGCTTGGAAAATCATTCGGGTTTATGCAAGCTCGACACCGCATCATTACACGAGAGTGTATTGATACAGGTAAACATATACATATACATGTATATATTCATTCATAGATGGGTATGTATACGAGTTTCCATTTACTCTGGCAACTTAGCAACACCATCAGGGCAAATTAGTTTCAGACCTCGAAACCCGAGAGTGAGAAATGCATTCGCGAAATGGTGTTTTCAACGGACTGAAATTCTCGCGGCACGTCTCGAAGAACCGCGTATGAAAATGGGGAAAAGGCTCTTCCGCCAGAAGAGAAAATATATGATACACACACATATATATATATATATATATATATATATATATATATATATTATGTCTCTCCACGAAACCTTCTGTTATAGCCCTGATACTCTGTTGTTTCTCTAGTTTCCTACTTCATTTTGCATAACTAGTATCTCTGGTGCATGTTACATACATGTATTCATGCAACATTACAGCTCTCCTATATACGTATACGGTGAACGACAATGACGCGTTCTTCAAGATCCACCAAGCCACAAATCTTTTACATCCTCATGCTGCGAGCTTCGTTCTCGTGAAAATGCTTTTTTCCTTTTCAACATATTCATAGAACAGCGAACGACATTTCGTGCAGTGAGGCAATCGTATTTTAAAAAAAATAAAAATAAAAATTTACGGACGGGGTTGTAAGCGCGTGTGCCGTATAATAGCAGGAGAGATGAGATACCAGGGGAAATGGGACGCATTTTTTTCGATAAGCCGATGAATTGAAATAATTTTTTTTTCGAATTTTCTCATCGATTTCGATGGAAAATTATGGCAAAAGTACAATGGATATGCCATATGGGGTGTGTGCTCGACTCTCTCTCTCTCTCTCTCTTTCTCTTTCTGTCTCGACAAAAATTCAATTCACCACTCGGTATCTCGTTGAAATAGTACACTGTAAATTAATTTACGCAAATCTTCTGTGGCATGAACCCCCCCGGAATGTAATTTCCCAGTAGGTACGGTAGAGGGGACGAAAGAGAGACATTGTATATAGTACAACACACCCCTGGGGAGGATATTATATGGAGTCGCCCACGGAATCGTGTGTATCGTTACCCCGGTAATTATCTTCGCTCTACTCTCGCGCGCCTTCCTTTCGCGTTCCAGTTTCCCATCGCCTACGCGCTACCTTGTATTTTTATCCCATAACCCAGTCCAACTATTTGATCTGCTGCCCCGTGCTCATTTAACTCGAAATCCGGTTTTAACCCCGCCGGGCGCCGATCAGTTTTGTTTTTTTCCAACTTTGCCATCAATAATAATATTTCATGTTTCATTTACTTCCCCCTGTTGTTCATTTGAGGAGTAACCGATCGCTGTTAATTTACCAAAGTCATAGCGAACGCGCCATTTCCCATGAAAATTGCGGATTTTGAAAGAAAAAAAATTAAAAACTTTATAATATCTTGAGCCCTTCATGCACGCGAAGCTTCCTTTATGATAAAGCTGTTTTTTTTTTTTTTATAGTGCTAGAGAATAATATTTATTGAGGATGTTACGATGAGCGGGAGAGAAGAATAATTTAAATTTTCTTTCAGTGGAAAATCTACTCCAAAGAAAGCTTGGGGGGAAAAAGCATTTTTTTAGAATACAATTTTTTAAAATTGCGATCTCTTGAAAAAAAAAAAAACAACGGAAATATAACGCTAATAACGATCAGAGGAAGAAGCTCGAACCGAACTAAACATGAGATCAAACTCGTGAAACGAGAAACCGTGCTCTTTACGTCATTTTTTTTTTTTCTCATCCCCGATAATGGTCGTAGTTTTGCAGTTCTCTCGTTGCTCTCCGAGACAATGCCCAACCGTTAACGTAACATATAACCATGCTGTTATTTTAAGGGGATGCTGTATATACAGTCATGAAAGTGTGCTAGTTGGTCGAAGATCTTATAACAGACATCTTTGTGATAACAGCCTGAGCATTTTTGACATTCGACGTTCGTCATGTTACGTCATAAATATACGAAAAAATTTTCTCAAAGTTAATACAGTACGACCTCCGAATAAGAACGCCCGGAATAAGAACGGTTCCCCTATTTCTCGTTCGAGCGCTTCCCCCACTCCGACTCGAACTCCGAGCTCGAGTCACGCTCGAGTGAATCGAAAAGGAGAGAGAGAGAGACAGAGCGAGTCCGAGAGCGTGGAGCGCGCGCCTGGTGGGGGTACCAGAAATATAGACAAAACTCTTCCCCTTGGGGGCTTTACCGTTCTTATTCGGAGGTCGGACTGTATTGAATATCCGAGGAAAGCAAACGCAGGAACACGTGAAAAAATAATTATATGTAATTTAAAAAAATACATATAGGGTAGACGTATCAGTTGTGGCCATTGTACCGTTTGTGGCCACTCCGCATTTCTTTCAAATTTCTTAAAGTTTCAAGGCTATGTTCACTTGATTGAGCGTAATATTTCGATATTCAGGATGTTTCCGGACCACTGTCGATTGCTTTATTGAATATTTACTAATTTATTTCAACGAAATATGACGAAATGTGTCAACGATGAGCGATTGGTGTAGTTTTTTTGTACAGTTTCTCATATCTAAAGTCATTCCGCCTCATCAAAAAATTTATATTATATCAGTTGAAGCTCATTTTTCGGGTTATAATTACAAAAAAACTGATATCTCAGCTAAAACTCCTGAAAAATACGTGGTGGCCAAAAGTGGTACATTCAAAATTCGATTGTTCTATTTGTGGCCAGCTTATGGCCAATCCCAATTCGATGCTTGGTGGCCGCAACTGGTACTTTGGATGGCCAAAAGTAGTACAATTGTGGCCACAAATTTTACAAATTTTACAGCAAATTTTACAGAAAATTACAGCTACAAGATAATTTCCTATTTTCTTATTTATCATGATCAGAAAAGGTTTTAAATGATAACAATTCGATTCTGTGTACCTTTTAGGTTACATCGATCACTTTTTCAATTCTGAATTTGCAATAAAGTGAACACTGCTCGCAAATGAATGTTCCAAAATGCTTAAAGTGGCCACAACTGGTACGTCTACCCTACATTATTCGGTACGAATTGACAAATTTGCAGAAGCAATATAAAATTTATTAGATTTGAGGAAATTTTGGCTTTCGATGCTAGGTCTCAAAGGTTCAATTCTATTTTTTTTTTTTTTTTTTTTCGTGGCTCGCGCGATAATAAAAATCGAATAAATGCAACCGTACACGAGACACTGAAAACTTCGAGTTAGAGTAATAATAATTCAATAAAAGCTCATCACCGAATACATAAAATTCTTAAATACACAAAAATCTGTGTCAAATCAACTTTTCAATTTTTCATCTTTTTGTTTCGAAAAATTTGGACCTTCTCATCGTCGTAAATTGAGGAAATAAAAATTTATATTACCATCGAGTATAGTTCGAGTAAGTCATTGGATGTAATTTATTGAAAATTTCAAAAGAAATGAAAAAAAAAAAAAAAAAAACCCCTCGAAGTTCTTTGGATAGATATATATCATAATAAAACTGGATGTTTAAACTTTTTAAATGCAATGCCAATCAGGCTGGTGAAACAAAAATAAAAAATAAACCCTCCATGATTTTCTCAACATTTTCTTTTCCAATTCCCTCTACCTCGCCAAACATCATTTCAACTATTATAAAATGAAATTTAAAAGTTTCTTGCATCAAGACTATACTTGACTGTAATAGATGGCACATGAAAATGTTGAACGAAAACGTATAAAAAAAAATTACAGCCGATATTAAACTCAAGGGAGAACTATAAACGTAGATATGGGAGCTTAAAAAATTAATACACCTTAATTGAGGTAAAGAGAAAGAGAGAGAGAGAGAGAGAGAGAGAGAGAGAGACGCAAGGATAAGTTAAATGAACGCTGCTCTTAATCGATGAGCTACGATAAAGGGAGAGCTCTTTTTTTTATACGACGTTATCGCGTTTAATGGTGACGGATGCTGACATGTGTTAGAATATACCTGGAAAACATTAGAAATGAATTTTTTTTTATGCATTTACATACAGGGTTCCTGCTATAGCGATTGTATTCCTTCTCGCTGACTCGCATCGTTGTCGCGGTTGATTATCCCGACAAAGAGGAGGAATACACTATGATGAAGGTGTATAACGGACGAGCGAGCGGTGTAGACGATCGCGAATATGAAATTTTTTATCGTGTCCGATAGGAACCTTATCAGATCATTCACGTAGGTTGTGGAAAACGTTATAGGGCATATGACAGATATATATATATATATATATATATATATATATATATATATATATATATATATGCACATGTATAGATGTATCAAGAGATATAGTTCGCTCCCTCTGCTATCAAGATACATTATACATATACGCTGCCGTATAGTACCATATTCCATCCCTGTATTTTTCTTGTGCAGCGCTGACGTGGGTAATCAACGGGAGTAGTAAATACATTTCCGTCGAGTTGATCGAAAAAAAAAGGATATCTGCCTTTGTGGCAAGTAGGTCGCTCTCGACTCTCACCCTTGCCTACTCCAGTCCATATACATCATCCGCATACGCGTATTATATTCAAACTCGAAATTTCAAGCTACTCATTATCAAGATTCGTATCTCATGGAGGGACAATTTTTATCCAAATTTAATTCGCAGCCCTTACCATATCAGCCTTGGCTCTCAGAGGGACGAAAATGGGACACTTTATTTTTCACGTGATTCGATTTTTTTTTTGCTTCGTGTACTCGCGACATTTAGAATTATCGAGATAACTTTGTTGCAATGGGAAAAAGATATGGTTGGAAAAAATAAATAAATATAACGATAAATTTGTGCCTGTAACAATTTTTTTGTTTGTTCGAACGATACTTTCGCCGTTTGGACGTTAAAAAAGGTCGATAGAATATTCCAGACAGTTGGAATTAACATTGAACTATTGCTGTGTCGTTATGAAATTTCGAAAATAATCACGATAAAAATATTGTTAAATTGATCTGAATGAATATTGTACATATTGCTCTTTCTATCTCTCTATATACTCGCGATTTATACGCGCGGGTCTCCACCCTGGTATAATAATAAAATTTCTATTCTATTCTATTCTATTCTATTCTCTCTCTCTCTGCTCTTCTCTGCGCAGTCGAAAATTGCATAAAAATGTTTACGTCATTCCTGAATATGTGAAGTAATAACTGGTTCCGATATCCCCATATCGGATGTATGAAAAGCATAAAATTTAGCGTTCTCGGATTGGATCGTGATTTACTCATTGAATAACGCGAAATTCTCGACGTTGGCATATTATCCACTGATAACGTACTATTAATCAAAACGATTGGATGACCTGCGGGCACAATAATTATGCATTCCCGGAATTGCAACTCTGTAAATTTGCATAGAAAACCTTAATGCTTATTAATTGGCAATTATATCCTGTATATATTAACGCATATATACGATTAAACGAAAAGAATTTTTCATATTCCCCTATCTCGCGGATACACGAACGTGTACACCCAAAAAGTCTACTTCGTTGTTATATTTTTCAACCGAAATAAAAATATATTCGTTCGTGACTTTTTCTGTGTAATGAATTTTCTGTCAATTCGAAGGAAAGGATTTTTTTTCTTCAATAATGTGTATCATCTCGAACGAAAAAAAAAAAAAAAAAAAAAAAAAAAAACTAAGTCTCTTCGTCTCGTTTCGACTCTCATTTTTCTTTGCTCTTCGAGGATCTACTCGACCAAGCCACATATCTATAAATATAATTTGTTGAAAAGGCGTGTTTCCCCTTTACAAATAAGACGAATTCAACTCTGTTTGAGTAGCCGGACTTTCGCATCGATCCTACATCAGGCGCATCAAACATAACGAGGAGTTTCGTTTGCACAAGAGTCGAATTGAGCACCGACACGATAGCGAGAGATACTCGACATATTATAACTATACACACATGTCATTTCTGTACGTTAAGTCATGTACAGGGAGCTTTTTCCTTCTTTATGGAACTCGAAATATCAAACGTACGTGACATATTATATATCCTTTTTTTTTTTCAACGAAACATGTTATAACTCCCTCGGGCTTCGTTGTCGAACTTTGGCATTAGACGGAAATGAATTATCCGCAAGCAATGTTCAAAAGTTGAATTATTCAAATTATAGGAAAGTACAAATCAAGTATGCATGTCAAATGACCAAATGAATAAAGTGTAATATAATTTTGTGTTTTTTTTTTTTTTTCAAATTTAATTTCTTTGCTGCAATTTTCACTTTGCAGAACTTCTCTTTAGTCCCTGTATATATGCAGATGCCTAAATCCATTTAAACCAGCCTTCATATTGTTTCCACGAAAGAATATTTCATGAGATCAAACTGTAAATGCATTTTTCTGAATGTCTATAGACACGGCTAAGTATGAGGGTGAATAAACATAGTGCAGGGGTTGGTATGTACAGTGAAAGTTTTAGAAATGGCATAATAATCGTCGCGTGATGTTTGCTACCCCATTTTCTCGCACCGGAGGAAACGCCTACGTGAACTGTATAAACTAACATATATATATATATATATATATATATATATATATATATATATATATATATATATCTGGATGTTATAGAATCGTAGATGTTAAAACGAACACACACGCACACACAGTCAGCCTCGTCAATTTTTCACCTTCTCCGACACGGAGAGCTATTAGTCATAGAAACATCAGCGTCACAGGGAGTATCAATTGAATGTTTTATTGAATATTAATACGTATGTGTGGGCAGTTTCAGCATCGGGAAGCGGACAGAGACAAAGCAGCATGGCAAAAAAGTTTCCTTGATGTACTATTCCGTCAGAGGGGAGCTGCTGCGAGAGTGAAAAGCGATGGTGACGGTGAAAAAAAAAAAAAAAAAAAAAAAAGAAGTGAAAGGAGTTTCGCGAACCCGTTGATGGACGAGCATACAGTTAGACGAGGTTAGAGCGATTCGACATAGCGATTGTTGGTAATTGTTTCCTCGATTCTATCTTCGTACAAAATGCAATTCCGGGGTTCGCGTATACCCATTTTGTTTTATCAGCTCGACGATATTTGTGCACACGTGTAATGGTAACTTTTGTGTGTGCCTGGGAAGACTCCGCATGCGATATTATTCCTGCCACTAATTTTTTATAACATATGGGACATTCCGTGTTAATTCTGACTGGATAATCACGGGATAGTCAGGAGATCGATGTAGATAGTTGTATAATTTTTTAACAAGCGGATATATCCAAATTTCTGCTAGAAGATCTTAAAAAATGTTTTCAGTTAGGAAATTTATGAATCACTAATGAGCTTTCGAGTGACAAGACGTGACATGTGTCATTTGACGTAATTTTATTCAATTCCAATTTCATCGTGAGTCTATAATAGGTATATATTCGAATTATCAAAATGATTTTACGTTAATTCCAATGATTATACATATTGACAAATTATAACGACGATTGGCACTGCGAGATTCGATAGGTTAGGGCTCAAAATAATGAATATTTAGAAAAATCTGAAAGTTTTGCAGTGACAGGCAAGGAAGCCGAGGCAGAAATGGAAAAAAAAAAATGTTTCGTTCTTCCCCGACCCTTTGTTTCGTATACAGACGAACTATATAAAGTCGATTGGCACTCTCTGATCCAATTGTTCACGGCTCAAAAAAATGAGGATTTTGAAAAATCCGAAATTTTGATAGTGAAAGGCAAGCAGAGGAAGCCTGTACGTACGCCCGAGGCAGAAATGGGAAAAAAATTTCTTCGTTCTTCCCGGGTCTGCTTTTTTTTTTTTCTTATTTCTTCCAATGGCGTTTGTAATTTGTCGGATATCAGCTGATGGAAAAAAGAATTTATTCTTACTGAATATTTCGAAAATCGTGATGGAAAATAGTATCGAATGAAAAAAATGTTGAGGGTTCGAGGCTGATTGAGTTAGCATGGAAGGTCTTATGTATATGCACCCTTGTATATTATTTTACCCGATGCCGGTACTTCTGTCGCCAAAGCTGTAATCGATGGCGAGATATTATATGCATACACGGGTACATATATATATGGGGATAGAGAGGGAGAAAGAGCCTTTGAACAAATAGTCGAGCCCGAGGAAACGACATTTTTCGCAAATAACGATTACCTTCGTTTACGGGGAAAAAGAGAGAAACGGGAGCGGCGGCGGGTACGAGAGAGTCAGGCGAAATATGCAAATACACGAGAGTAAGGCGCAGGTTACCGCTTTTACCGCAAGCCCACAACTCTACATAAGAGAATAACAAAACGGTTACAACGCTTGCACCGCTTACTCTCAACATTTTATGGACATTCCAATTAATTATATACGACCGTCTGGTTTTTTATGCTTTTTTTTTTTGTACCACGCAGCAGACTTTTGTATTGAGAATTTTTGGATATTTTTTTTTTTCAGGGAAGTGACGCTGAGCTTTAAAAAAAAAGCACCGAGAAAATTTTTTTTTTAATGAGCAACGTTGGCTGCACAAAGCACGTTTTAGGGTATACCGCGTTACCTCAATGCCTTTTTTTTCCTCTTTCTTTCACACTCTGTGCGACAATTATATTTCGAAACCAAAAAAATCCCATATGCCACATATGTTTTCACCGAGAGAAAGGTGTATGGTCGAGCAAAAGCAAAGTACGATCATTAAATCGTTTTCCCAGCGATGAAATTGTCATCTCAGCGGGGGGATATATATAGTAGATTCGAAAAAAAAACTATAATAAATGTATAAATGAATAGACCAATAATAACTTTTCACAATGTTCAAACGATAATTTCACGAGTCGTTTTGCTAGCGATGAAAAAATGAGAGTGGAAATTTTGAATACTCGATACAAAAGGGATCCACCATTTTCGATTTTTCTATATTTGACGTCATATATTCGTATTTATAACGCGAGCCAGTAAACTTTCAAGTGCTTTGTTTCATCAAAATCATCCGAGCAGAAATTCATTCAGGCTGCCTGATGATTCATCAGGGCCTGATCAGGTATCAATAAGGGGTGCCTGATCCGGCGTGCCTTATTAATGCCAGATAAGGGCCTGATTAGATACCAATAAGGCGTGCCTGATCCGGCGTGCCTAATTTGTGCCAGATAAGGGCCTTATCAGGTATTAAGAAGCCGCGCCCGATCTGGCGTGCCTTATTTGTGTCAGATAAGGGTCTGAGCAGGTATGAATAAGGCGTGCCTGATCAGGCGTGCCTTATTTATGTCAAATATGGACCTGATCAGGTATTAAGAAGACACGCCTGATCTGGCGTGCCTTATTTGTGTCAGATAAGGGCCTGAGCAGGTATGAATAAGGCGTGCCTGATCCGGCGTGCCTTATTTATGTCAAATATGGACCTGATCAGGTATTAAAAAGGCACGCCTGATCTGGCGTGCCTTATTTATGTCAGATAAGGGCCTGAGCAGGTATGAATAAGGCGTGTCTGATCCGGCGTGCCTTATTTATGTCAAATATGGACCTTATCAGGTATTAAGAAGGCGTGCCTAATCTGGCGTGCCTTATTTGTGTCAGATAAGGGCCTGAGAAGGTATGAATAAGGCGTGCTTGATCCGGCGTGCCTTATTTATGTCAAATATGGACCTGATCAGGTATTAAGAAGGCGTGCCTGATCTGGCGTGCCTTATTTGTGTCAGATAAGGGCCTGATCACGTATCGATAAGGCATGCCTGATCCGTAGTGCCTTATTTATGTCAAAAATTACTGTGTATTATTGTGTTTACGCAGTCACGTTGTTCTATCCAGCCCGTTGAGACAGCGGCTTTTCATCAGAACTCATATACTAATGTCATTTAAATACAAGAAAATAATAAGGAACTAATAGCGTAGTGGTAACGTGTCAGTCGTTAGGTAGGTCGTTAGGTAGGTCTCAGGTAAAATCTTAGGTAGGCTCAAAATTAATTTCGACGGAAAAACGTCCGGACTATGAAGCCGGAAACACTCGTAAAAAAAAATAATCTCCAAATTTTTAATTTTTTTTTTAAATGATTATTTAAGAATCGAAAGTGCTGAATTCGTCGATTGGAGGGTAGTGGGATCAAATCCCGGTCAATGACTTTTTTTTTTTTATTTACAGGGTTTTCAAAAATAATGGAATGTAACAGCTTCAAATTCATTCATCGATCATTCCTAATTGCTAATTTAAAAATAATTATATCTATAGCCGGACGAAATTTCTACTCGGGTTTTATCAGGTCCAGATAAGGCGTTTTATCAGGGCCGGATGAAGCACCTGATCAGGGCCGAACGAGGCGCCTGATCAGGGCCGGATTTACCAATGCGTTACACCCCTGATCAGGGCCGGAGTTATTTAGCCTGATCCGGGCCGGATTTGGTATTGTGGCAATCTGATCAGGGCCGGATTTCTCCCTGATTAAATTTCTGCTCGGTATCTTGATGCTTCGGTTTAGCACTTTGAAAAAAAACGCGCTAGAAACAAAAACCTTTTTGCGTAACAGTACATTATGCTGCAAGGACGGAACGACAGTGATTTTTGACCAGGGTGAAGTCGGAGTGCAGCCAACTTCGCCGGAGTCAAAAATTACTGTCGATTTGTCCGCGCTCCATACTACAGGTGCGTTCGGTATTGACATCTCTGATTCCTCGATTGCCTTGAAAGGCTATATGATACCACATGACAATTGCTCATCTCTGGCTGGGGAGGTAAATACCGAACGCGCCTTGTACTTTGTGTAAAAAGTGCACGGGAATTAATTATTGCGATTTTTCACGTGCCAATTAAATTTTGAATGGAAATTACGTTTTATCCACCCCTCAGGATGTTTACCAAGTCTCTTCACTTACGAGATGTATCGTGAAATCAAAAAATATACTTTCGGAGCGCAGAAAATGAAAAAAAAACACTTTTTTTTTCATTTCATATACATCTGTATACATATATACGTTTATATATATTTAAATGCACATATACATTTATAACGAGTGCGTTAATTATCAGGACATCGAAGCGGACGGAGAGAGTCATTCGAGAGCCAAAATGAATATTATATCGGCTAGGAATTTCACACAGGAACGCGGAAATTGCTCGTTATCGCATTGCCTAATAATTTCTATACGCATATATATGTATACGCTGAAAACTCTCCAATGTGCATTATATACAATACATAATAATATATAGCGGGGGTGGGAGGAATGTCGCAAGACCGCGATAATGATCGATTGCCGAGAGCTCAGCACTGCAAATTCAATTAAGCGACGGCGAGTACTTATATAACGATTATTGCGCGTTGCGTTGTATAAATTCATTAAAAATGAAAATCTTTGGGTGGTCGTGCGTTTTTGTTTTTTTTTTTTTTTTTCATTTAGTTTCGTTCTTCATAAAAATTACGGTACATTATCGCTAAAAAAAAAATATTCGCGAGCAGGCCGAGACTCGCGAGAATTTGTTTTTGTTTTTTTTTTTTTTCTACTGTCGCAACGATATTTTAATTTCGATAAAAGACTCTCGTTGGAATTTAAAAATTGGATGGATTAAATTTAATGGACGGTTACGTCATATTGAAATTTCGATGCAAACGCAGATTATTTCTTTAACGATCAAAATAGAGAGTATCGCGTATCGAGCTTGACAAGAGAATTTTTAAAGCAGTCGTCTGGTGCCTAAAAAAAGGTGATTTTTGGTGATTTTTTTTTTGCAAGGAAAGAAACAACGGACCTTCTTGAAAATTTTATTGTACTTCAACACACATTTGAAGAGTATAAAAAAATTTTTTGACTCACTAATTGTCGCAAAATGGCGGAGTATTAAATTGACCATAGAAGCGCCTCGCCGCTGGAGTCTCGAACTGGCGGGCGTGATGGCAAAAAAATTATTCGACCTATCGACCCAAGCCAAAGTTCATTCTCTGGATTATTAAAAACCATCCTAAATGAACTAAAACCATTCATAAAAAAAAAGTAATTTTATACTATTTTTATTGCACGAAGAAAGAAAAAGAAAATTGTAAAAATCGTCACTTTTTTGTTCAAGCTCGAAAATCAATATGACTTGACGGTTTTTTCTAGTTTTTTTTTTTTTAATTCATCGACAATAATAATATGTGTCAATTTAAAATAATTCTGGGTTTTTGCGTTGCAGACAAGAATTATAAGCCCACCATCTTTCCCGTCAGGCCGAGACTCCAGAGTGGCGAGGCGCTTCTATATGGTCAATTTAATACTCTGCCATTTTGTGACAATTAGTTAATAAATTTTTTTTTTTTTATACTCTTCAAATGTGCGTGTTAAAGTACAATAAAATTTTCAAAAAGGTCCGTCGTTATTTTCCTTATAAAAAAAAATTACCAAAAATCACTTTTTTTTAGGCCTCTATACCAGACGAATATTTTTTTTTCGACAGATTTAATATCGGGAAGTAAATGATAAAGGTCGCGCACGAGTTTGTTGCGTGAGCCATTTTTAAAATGAAAGGTCGAATAATTTCGATGAGCAAAGAAATCGGAAAAAAAAAAAGAAACAAAAAGAAATAATTTATCGTAACGATAATATAAAAATTTACAGACATGCGAGAACAGGAAGATACGAAGAATCATGAATTGTACCCAGAATATGTTTCCAGCGTAAATTTTTGATAACGTGAAATATGCTTTTGATGAATACAACTCGGGCGATTTCCGTTGATGGACGAACACGAAGTATAATAAACTATACCGGATTTACGCGTGTATTCATTCTGCACGGATCGACGCGTTTTTTGCGCAAGCACTGCGGGGTGAAGGGTTCACGGGCAAATAAAAAAAAAAGGAAAAAAAAAGGCAATTACAATTTGGAATAACGAGGAATTATTTCGATGTCGTGTGCCATCATCGTTTCGGGATAGAGTGTGGCACACTCGCGCACGGATGACCGATGATCGTGTGATTTATAGACTTTTGTTGTTGTTGTTGTTGTTTTTTTTTTTTTATCGTTTGTGCAATAAATATCTCGATAATCGAACAAACAAGCGTTGTGTTTTTCTGCTGTTTTTATTTACTTTTTTTCGTTCGACATCCAACCATATATCTCAAGTATGATCGCTTGTTCAATTTTTTTTTTTTTTTTTTCCGTCCTTCATTCCCCATGAGCTACACGCACTGCGTATTGAAATTTTTCATAAATAAATCGTCCAGCGAACAAGGGTTTTTCCTTCATTGATATGATAGGCGAATAAAAATCTTGTCATCATTTTTCGACACACGCAAAGTTTCTTTTTTCAGAACATTAGCTTCCATAAAGTCATATCCATAAAGTAGTCAATTGAAAAAAAAAAAAAAAAAGAAAAAAAAAACTGTTTTTGCAACTTTTCGTTAACGCGCTACGTCAATTGTGCATCGTTAGGTCCATTAAATGTGCATTGAGCATATTATTCTATTTATACAGAAAATTAGAATAGATGTATTGAAAAGAATTTATTAATTCCATTTGTTTTTAATATATATTATATTTCAAGTTGTGAAATTTATCCAAAATTTTTTGCGTTTGAATCACAGTGAAACTTTCTCCAGCCAAGAGTTGAACCGAATTGTAATGAAAAATCATTAATTGAGTATCACTCGAGGTAATTGCAGCGAAATTAAAATAAATTGAAATTTACTCCGGGTATTTTAATTAAGTGAAAATAATTGCAATTACGTCGAGAGATTGTAAAAAAAAAAAATAATGATTAACTGGTCGAATAATTTTTGCTGATCCACTTCGTTCCAAAATACAAAAGAAGCCAAGTAAATAGACCATCTGATCGATACAGCAGATTTTTAAATTAAAAAAATATATATACTATATATGTATAGAACTTTGATTTACAGGCATTCGGGATGAACCGCGCAATTTCAACGTAAATTTATAATCATTCGATAGCTGTAGAAATAGTTTTTTTTTTTAATGCATGTATTATTGAATACGTATGACCCACCAGTGGATCCTTAATTTTTGAAGACACGCAGACGGTTTTTTTTTCTCGAAACATTAACTTTGAATTGTTTTAAATATTTCAAAGATTTTCGTAATTTCCTCATTGAAAGAATCTAACCCAGACATACCGAATTTTTAATTAACCACGATCTCGCGTATCAAACTGGTTCACGTCAAACATTTTTTAATAACGAAGTTTGAGTGTGTGCGTGTGTGTGTGTGTGTGGATAACTGCGGAAATTATATTTAGCGTGTCGCCAAGTATGTACACACACGTGGGAGTATTCTACTGTATCGACTACCATATCCACTGCCACAGCACTTGTAATCTACCAGTGAAATTATGGGCAACGAGTTTATGTATAAGTGGCATGGGTTTTGGGCCTCAAAATTTCGATTTCAAATTTTCGTTTATATTTCGTTAAACACATTGAAATGAACAAACTGTGAAAATTTCAGACCTTTTGCTACGTAAGTAACACAGAAACGCCTATTTTTGCGTTTCTATCATTTTTTGAAGTTTTCATCTGACTGAAAAACAAAAAAATATATCGGTAATTGTCTGAGTTTAAAAAAAAATGTTTTAAAAATTTTTAATTCGAATTTTCACTATAAAAAATAAGTTCAAGTGTCAAAAAATGAAAAATGACTACGATGCCCAAAATTCTTTTGACTTTTTTTTTTTTTAAAGCTGAAACGATTTCACATAAAATTCCTGCGTAAAAAAAGCAAGAACCTCAATAACTGCTAAAAAGTATTATATGTGAAGTTTCAATAAAGCGCTTATTGTTTTCTATTTTTTTTGTCGTTGAATTCACAGTGACTGCATTTTTTTGCGCATGAATTTTATGTGAAATCGTCTCAGCTTGAAAAAAAAATTTGGGAACGCAGTCATTTTTCATTTTTTTTACTTTTAAAGACATTTTTCATAGTGAAAATTTGAATTAAAAATTTTGAAAATATTTTTTTCAAAAAATTCCAACAATTTCCGTTGGAAAATAGTATTACCGATGTATATTTTTTTTTTTTTGTTTTTCAGTCAGATGAAAACTTAGAAAACAAAAAAAAATGAGAAAAACGCAAAAATAGGCTTTTCTCTGTTACTTATATATTTATACTTATATATTATATACATGTATACGTATAGCAAAAGGTCTGAAATGTTCGCAGTTTGTTCAATTCAATGTGTTTAAGGATGTATTGGACACCTTCCCAACCAAAAGTGACTTTAGTCAACAATATTGCATACTTCATGATAAGATAAAAATCGGAAAAAATTCACTCACAATAAAGACGATAAGAAGATTAATTTTTAATAATAATAATGCCAAAAAGTTATCAATAAATTATTTAAGCAAAACATTGTTTAGAAAATTTTTAGAGAATGTTTTTTTTTGACACGTGAAATGAATTCGGTGATTTTTCTGACGACACATGAATTTTTTAAAAATTTTCTTACCATTTTGAAATTTCGGTTTTCGAAAATTTTTTAATTCTGAAAAATGAAGGGAAAATCGTGAAATTTGGATATGTTTTTGTAAAAACGTTGTATATTACAATTAAGAAGTTTCCGGGGCATTTAACGAATAGTTTCGTAAATACAACCTTTACAAATTTCCAAAAACCGAAATTTCAAAATGGTAAGAAAATTTATAAAAAATTCTTGTGTAGTCAGAAAAATCACCGAATTCATTTCACGTGTCAAAAAAAAAACATTCTCTAAAAATTTTTTAAACAATGTTTTGTTTAAATAAATTATTGATAGCCTTTTTGGCATTATTATTATTAAAAATTAAGCTTCTTATTGTCTTTATTGTAGGTGAATTTTTTCCGATTTTTATCTTATCATGAAGTATGCAATATATTGTCGACTAAAGTCACTTTTGGTTGGGAAGGTACGTCAATACATCCTTAACAAAATATAAACGAAAATTTTAAATCGAAATTTTGAAGCCCAAATCCCATGCCACTATTTGTGGAATGTCTCATATATATAATATATTATATACGTAACAATTTTATCTCGGTTTCCTCGCGCTAATTACCCGAGAATTTAGTAGCTGCCGTTATTGAAGAACTTGGATCATATATATGTATGCGAAATATTGTAGAGGGTGGTTATTACGAAGGTTGGTAAAATCGGCGAGAGGCGGAAGGGGTTCGTGTCCGGTCTCGTCATCCCATGAACTCCCCATTCACCGATTTTCCAATACATATATATATATATATATACCGACTAACGGAAAACGAAAGGCCGTAACTCGCACGGATCCGACACGTATAGTGACTTACGCCCTATTTTCCCGCAAGTAATCGATATACGTACAATATAATGTAAAATGTCTATCCGCCGACGCTAATCCCCGAACTCCTTTCGATATTCTCACGACCATTATACTTCCGTGTGTATTATGCTCCTGAAACGGGGCCACACTACCCCTTCAAGTTTCCTCGAGATTTTCTTCCTAACCCTCTTTCTCTTCCTCTTTCCAACCCGACGAGCGTTCACGAGAATATCGTCTCGAAACTTTGAGTCTTCGAGGTATACATGTATCGCGAGGCTGCCATGAGAACTGCCATAACCCAACGGAATAAGCGCACTTACGTGCAAAGTTCTTGTTATAAATAAGAAAATGCACTCTGAGGCTCATGAGAAATATTGCGTCACGTATATGTGCGATATCTTTCGTCGAAAATTAATCATGAGAATACGTTAACTAAATCATGAAATTATTAGAAATAATAATAATAATTATTATTAATTATGTTGAACCGAATCGTTTATAGAACGATGGGATAATCGCAAAACCGATAAAAAATGTCATGAACCTTTGTGGAAATTTGGGTCATAACGAGTAAAAAGAAAGGGGTAGATTTGATTAAAGCTGTATAACCTAAAATAAATCTCGAGCGAGGAGGAAATTTCTTTTGGCTTTCATGCATATTTTAGTTTCAACGAATAAGACTTTGCAGTAATACGAGATATCGTGAATGAATATTCGAAGCGCACTAATATAATCCGAAATTTATAATCAAATGAGATTCATTGATTCGATAAGGATCCCAACATGGCCGAATTGATTTTACTCGATTATAATTTTATTTTCAATAAAACAAATTTTCCCCTGTTCTCCGTAGCAGGGATAGGCTACATTCGAATGAAAGAAAAAAAGCAACACAAAACTTGCTTTATGAGAATCAAAAGATAATTATAGTGAAGCATTGTCGGAAAAAAAATCTAATGTTCCTCGTAAACAATTATTCTTAATCGCTGAAATAACAAAAAAAAACAACTAATACTTTTTTTTTCGTTTATATGTTTATAATCGTTCAAATTTATTTTCCGCGAAAGCTTTGGTGCGAGGCGGTATCGAAATTTAAATTGTAAGAATGGCTGTACCGAGGTGGTGAGAAAGCTTCCTCTTATATTTAGACCACGGAGTGTGACAGACGTGTCTCTTCTATTTATCGCTCTCTATATCTGTATAGTCTTCGTGACGACCATCGTCAGTTTTTAAATTCACGACTGCAGCGTAATTTCGGAATTATCGTCAACGGCTCTTCATTTCAACACCACGAGGGCAATATTTTTGATTGATAAGTCAATTGTTCATTTATGAAGAGAGAGAGAGAGAGAGAGAGAGAGAGAGAGAGAGAGAGAGAGAGAGAGAGAGAGAGAGAGCCGTATTTACGTGGTCTAATGATCATAAAACAATAATCGTTATTCGTTTATTTGAATCGCATCTCAGACAGTCTGATCGCCCAGGTAATTTTTTGAAAAATAATAAAATTTTATCATGATTCTCGGATATTTTTGCATTCAATGGTCGTTTATTAATTACCGTCCACGTTTTTTACTGTTTGGCCTGTGGCTTTTCAAATCCATCTGATTCAATTTCAATATCATTAAAAAAAAAAAAAATTATAGAAATATATTTAGATCAACGATCAATAAATAAATTTTGTCACGACTTTGTCTTTGTTCGTTCAAAAAATTTCGATCCCTTTTGTCCCTCGGTATTATTGAACGCAACCCTTTTCCCGGAGAATGAACTATCCCAAATAGTCGGAAACTTTGAAACGCGGGCAAACAAAGCGTCTGCTTGCTCTCATCTGGACCTAAACACGCGTAGAAAGACGAAAGAGTTATAAGACGTGAACGAAGATCTTTCGTGAGGGGCTTCTCTAACTTTTATCGCCACTCGCGTGATCAAACAAGAGTTGAAAGAATAGAGTGGCCATCGGAGTTTTATACACACGTATGGCGAGTTGACAAGAGTAGACTTTGAGCTGCTTGCAGCATCCTTGCGACTCTTTTCGTTGTTGATCGATCCAATAACGAGAGAGAGAGAGAGAGAGAGACAGAGAGAGAGAAAAGAAAGATATAGAGAAAGAGTACGTGTCTATCTCGCAGCATCAACCGATAACAACTGGTTGAAACTTTCTGGGGAAAAAACGCACCAGCAGTGACTTATAGACGGTTATAAAAGCGAGAGAGAGAACTATTCGAATCTCGTTGAAGGCAGAGGCGCATGTAACTCCGTAAGCCGCATATTCGAAGTAAAAATGCATACATCGGGTATTCCATATATATTTCGATAACTTTTGGTATTTCAAACCACGATGGAGAATAGCATCTTGCGAGAGCGTAGGACCGATGGGAAGGCAGAGAGTGTGAGAGTTAAATACACGAAGAGAGAGAGAGAGAGAGAGAAAGAAATACGAGGTGAAAAGACAGTGGTGCAAACCGTGGAATACTCTATGGTTCGTGGACTGAGAGCAAACCCGTGTAATTGAATTTCTACTATGAATTGTTGGAGGGTCCCCGAGATAAATTCAATTACAAATAAGCACCTGCGGCATTGCAAATCCGTCCGGGGGCTGCAAACTAAGGTGCAGAGATGCATTACCAACGGTGTACGCGAGCCAGAGAGAGAGAGAGAAAGAGAGAGAGAGAGAGAGAGAGAGAGAGAGAGAGAGAGAGAGAGAGCGAGTATGTTGACAATCGAACTTCGCCAACATTCAAATATTCATAGCTGGGTGTCTGGGTGAAGACGGTTAGAATAAAGGTCACGACAAACTCGTTAATAACCCGACAACTGTGAGACAAGCGGTTAGTCGTGACCAAGATTTATTGTTTGGACGCGAGTCGCGACAAAATGGTTGCAACAGTCGCCTCTTTCAATCATTTGTACGGTTGGCCCAATCGAATGAACCTTCCAACGAAGTAAGCCCCTATTTTCTTCGCCAAGAGATACGAATTTTTTTTCAACCATAAGGCCTGAATAAAGGGTTGTTATGCGTTACGCACTTAGATGTGAAGGGGCTGAAGTTATAATTTTCTCTAGCAGAACAGTGTCCCTGTTGCATTGGAGAAAATTATTTTTTAAAATATTTTCAAACAAATAATTTTCGCGTATACGATTACCCTCAATGGTTCTAGAATTGAACCCTATCCCGGCTACATATAATTGCGGTTTGATGCAGCACTTTATTTTCCTATAGACAGTGCATTAGATACATCACGATTTCTGCTTATCAAAAGGACTTTATCCAGACGCTTCAACACGAAGAGTGCTGCGGTTTGCGCCATTTTGTTCACTAGGAATCGATATATATATATGGGAGAAGTGATGAGCGTAACAACCGCGGATTAATCTCTACCCGAGTTGAGCGATGAATTCTAATAGAGCGCTAACGAGTCGAAGCCATATACGAACGTTTGAGAGCGTATATCGCTTTTAAATCCGTTAATGCTGGGCAGGTTTGGAGCGAGGCGATTTGCATGGGTTTCATGGATACGTGGATATCCTTATATACAAATGGATAGATGGCAATGTACATATATATATATAAATATGTAAATATATGTATGGGAGATTCCATGTAAAAAGCCATGAATCCCGCACAAGTCAATGGTATAATATTCTGAATTTCTCTAAATAAATACATGCGATATTAATTTCAAGAAATGACTCAATGGATTGTCCTGAGAATACTCGAAATTCATTCGGACGGGATTTCCATAGGAGGGATCAGCCCTAATAATTTCGTATAAAATGACGAAACAAAAATCTGACATTTTTTATGAAATATTTCAGTCAATTTACGAGAAAGCACTGTTCGTTAAAATTGTATACCATCGACGCATAAATTATTGTCAAACACTTTCGATGCAATGGATATTCTCGTCCCAATGATATACGGGACTTTGAAAATAGTTTTTGCGAAGTCGATGACCGATTTCACATGGATTGAACTGCGTGCGTGGATATACCTGTTGTAAAACCAATGTGCGATAGTTATAACTAGAGACTTTGGCAAAACTAGGAAAATCTACGTTTATGCAGCTTTTGATTTATATACGGGGCATTCCATGTCCAGTCGACCTAGCTGTGAACATCGCCATTTTTGATTGTCGTTTTTTTGGTTTCTTTCGATATATCGCAGAGTAACGCGAAAAAAAAAACACTCAACGCCAATTTACAGATAAAAAATTGTAGATAATATTGCGGTATTCATCGGTAATTTGTCGCTGGCTGCAGCGTAGCACTCATCGTCAAATCTCGAAATCGTGAGCTCTTTCTCTACAGCCAGACGTCTAAATTGTACGTAACGAGAGAGGAACATCAACCGCATAAAATATACTTTCGCTAAAATCGTTCGAAACAAATTTTAAAAACGTGCATATAGAGAATGACGGTTCAATAAATCATTGTCTTTCGTTCAACCAGTTCACACTGATAGTGAAAAATTGTCAAATGTTTCTTCCAATATGCCCTATATAACACTCTCCGAGTTCAACTATATATTCTTAATCGATCGGCAAATCAATTTTGTCGACGCATTCCCGTTATCGCTAATCGACGGCCAGTTTTGCTGGCAATTTCGGGTAGAAGAAAAAATTAAATTTCAGCAGAGATGAGGCAAAGCCCGAGGGGTGCATGGGGACTAGCTAGATATCGCAAAATCATCGCATTCGACGACCCCGTGTAGCTCTGTCACGGGATGCAATAACGTTGGGGCGATATCGGACGATTAAGCGAGTCGATGAATATCATGAATAGCAAACGTGTATATCGATACTTATGTAAAATGGATGTGCCTTTTATCAGGTGGATGAGGTATATATATATTTTCGCGTTATACGAGGAGGCCGAAAAAGTTGAACGTGTTACGGGCGAGAGAATTGTGTGAAACCCATACGCTATATCGTGTGTGAGACTTTCCGTCAAAGGTAAAACTTTTCTAATGGCGCGACGACTGATAATTATGGGTATACATTGACATAAACTTTGTGCAAAGGTATGTGTATATTTATATGTATTGCTCGTCTGCAGAAAGTTTAACGTATATATCTATATATGAGGGCAATAAAATAGACGCAGGGCGCATATACGGACAGTTCGCATCGGCCACATGTTTTCCCTCTTTGCTCTCTCTCTCTCTCTCTCTCTCTCTCTCTCTCTCTCTCTCTCTCTCTCTCTCTCTATTTCTCTTGCTCAGAATATCCTTCCGCAACTGTTATCTCGCTATTTTCTCGGTCGTTAACGTCCTGCGTGTACCAGTCGCACATGCCGGTCGTGCAGGATTCACGAGGGCTCTCTCGGTATACCTACGAAGCGACCAAAACAACCCCCTGACGCTCACACACACACACACACACACACACACTGAGAAGGCGTGAAACACACATATAATGGTTTGTTTCGAAACTTCGGCTCTCCCCAAAGCTCCCAAGTCTCTTGGCTAAATTTTCGTAAGGATCCTCAAGCGATAGAAATGACCCTGTGTGTTGTTGCAAACGCCCCGGAAACTGCCTGAGTCGAGAACTCTCAGGGTTAGATACGCGCACATGGGGCAAAAATATATACCGAATATGAACTCTCGACACCTCGGAATTAACGCGTTAGGCGATGAGATTAACGCTCAACTAAATACCGTTTATACTCGATCTTTTTTTTTTTTTATTTTTAAAAAAATATTTTAATAAATTCTACCTAAAATAAAGTTTGAATGAGTTGAATAGTTTTTTTTTGTTTCAGAAACGTTATTGAAAATCGTTACTGAAGATATTCGATGATTCTCTTAATGGAAAATTTGAGATGGATATACGACGGAGAGATATAGAAAGAGAATCGGATGAAATATCTACAGTTGAAAGATGTCTCGTGTGTTCTTGGGGGAGAAATAGCTTCGCGTAATTCTCTCTGTGTGTGGTATAGGGAAACGCTCGATCGTGTATGGTAAATAGAGCGATACTGAAAAATTCGTACGTAAACGAATTCGGAAATCGTTCAATCTCGCGTCACTTATACGTTCTCGATCGTCGATCCCGTCGCGCTAAATCTTCGAGAACGTGTCGCGCACACTCACACACACACACACACACACACACACACACACACACACACACACACACACACACACACACACACACACACACACACACACACACACACACACACACACACACACACACACACGCACGAGCGTTTATATACGTAACGATGTAAAACGTGCTCAGCTGAGATCAAATAGCAACGCGGATCACGTAGAAAAGATTTTTCGTAATTTGCCATGACTGTCTCGCATATATACACGAAGGCGGATCGCCAAGCTGCGAGGTCTTATATGGCGCGATGTGTGTTTCGGTCTGAATCGACAAAATGGCGAAAGGAAGTTGGAGAATCTTTCGCGAAAAACCAATGTGAGACGTGCACGGTAATGCATTTAACAAAATTCGTGTTCCCGTTATCTTCAAAGGAACATCAAAATTTTGTTTCATTCGCCACACAGACCATCAAATATTGATTGTGGAAAACTTTTGGGAAGTCAAAACATTTATGGAAATTGGAAAAAAAAAAAAATTCTGATATTAAAAAAAAAATTTTAATATTCGAAATTGAAAAAAATTGCTATGCATGAAATAAAAGGATCTCCCATTTCTCCCCGAGTCAGGTGAAAATAGAACATCGTCGTTTGCATAACCGGTAACTGTTTTTTTTTTTTTTTAAATTTTTATCCGAAACGCGTGGGTGGTATTTTTCTCGCGGTTTCACATCGAAATAATAAGATGCTAGGAAAAGGTAAATGGATATGACGAAAATTTATGGCAAAACAAATCTTATTTCGCTCGATCTATCACGACTGCAATTTTTTAATAATAACGTAATATGTGTTTCACGATGGCGAACAAAAGACTCGTTGACATCAAGTAAATCATATTTTTCCAGTGCGGTGAGGCAAAGAAGCACAGAAGTCTTTGTATCCACGGAGATGAGAGACAAAACCAGGACGAGAGGCTTGGTGAAAAGTTTGGTTAAAAAAAAGGAAAAGAGAGAGAGAGAGAGAGAGAGAGAGAGAGAGAGGGAGAACGGAAAAAAGCTCGAAGTATATGCAAAAGAAGAAGGGGATGATCCCTCGCAACGAAGTTTTCACGTTCGAAATGAACCCACCGTGAGAGTGTATAGAAAATCCTATCTCTCACGTTCAGAGTTATAGCTCAGAGCAGCAGTAGCAATGACGTCGAAAGACTTTCCTGCTATATATATATATCTATACGTATACACGTAAATGCAGTTTTTTTTTCTCACCAGCGACCACGCTAGATTGAAGCGAGAAATCCAGGGGTGTTCGCCGGTTGACTGTTCTCATTTTTTATCATTCCCCTCTTCGTTTTTCGCTTTGTATTCTCTTTGAACATTTCTCCCCCTTATACACACGGTTTGACGTCTCGCAACGTATTCGATTCGGCTCGGAAGGAGCGTCAAATTTTATTTTCCTTCGCGCAATCAAAGATCGTTCTTCAAGATGCTCGTCCGTAGATAAATATATATTTGCTTTTATTCCTTCGTCAACGCTGTCACCTTGGGGATTGCTCTCTCTCTCTCTCTCTCTCTCTCTCTCTCTCTCTCTCTCTCTCTCTCTCTCTGTTCCAAATCATGACTGCGTGCATCTCGTGGGATAAGCCCGAGGCAAACAGTCATCGTGGTTTGAATATTTAAGGCCATCAAGACACCATATTTGCGATACACACACACACACACACATATATATATACCCAGTGAACTATTGTTACATGCGAGGAGAAGATGATATTGGACTAATACGATCTACATTTCCTCAGTTCTCGCTCTATTCTCGGCTCTCCGAAACTCCACGTTCTTGCCGCTCTCGCGGATTTTTTTTGAATTTTTTTTTTCCTTTTTTTTTTGTTCATGAATACCTAACTCATTTTCCACCGGGGTTATCCCACCGAGACACGAGAAAATACGAGAATATGCTCCTTTTTACCGTCTACCCGTTTTCCATAACGTCCGTCTTTTAATAATGTGTCACGGCGAGGGAAAAAAAAAAACGCGAAAAAAGGCCTGTCGAGGAAGAAGAAATGGAGAAGAAAAGAAGGAGGGATATCTCGAGAGGCTATACGGTAGAAAGAGAGCCACGTACACGCGTGTCTGAAATATTTCTGCGAGTATATTGGTGAAATCGCGTGGCATCCGTATACATTATACATGGATTTGGGTTACAAAATTGCTCAAAAAAAAAGGGCAATTTTTCGCTTCCGAGATAAGAGTGACGTGGGCTCGTGAAATTTTCGTACTGATCGCGTCGTATCGTTGATCAGAGTTATCAAAATTTTGGAGAAAATCGGCAGGCAAATTTTTCCAACGGTCCAAGTTTGATAAAAAGCATTAATCGCTTCGAGTTTGAAAGTTCTGGAGGGATAGCTTTTGGTCTTTGTAGAAGCAAAAAATAAAAGAGATTTGTGCAATCATGGGCTGGAAAGTTTGAATACGCGAAGAGACAGCAGCACAAAAATCATTCTGGGAAAAAAACATTGTTTGGATATACGTACTTATTTTTCAAATCTACATAGATCCAAGTTTTGACAAATCGGTGATTTACGGAGATCTCAATTAGAACCAACTAAATCTCAATTTGATCTGCCTAAATCTCAGTTAGATCTACTCGGATCTAATTGTAAGTAAATATACTCAGATCTTAGTAAATCTACTGAAATTCAAGCGGATAAACGAAAATCTCATAGGAAAAAGTTTTCGAACGAAAAAGTTTTCGAATGAAAAGTTTCGAGCCCGGCTTGGATGTACGTAAATGAATCATTATACGCTGAGATCTACGATTTTCCAAAAGTTAGATCTACGTTGATGAAATTTGATCTAACAAATAACTATCCAGATCTGCACGATTTTTTCCCCCAGGATTGTAATAATTTTCATCAATTTTTCAAAATTATTTGACACTTTGCAATAATTGCCCAATACTCGTTCAATAATTTTTCAATTGCTTTCGAGCTACTTTTCGCAAATCATAAATATTCAAAAAATCTACGACGATCGAATCCGTATTTTCGCATACTCTCATTATTTGAATGCGAAACTATAGCGAAGAAAAAAAAAATACAATCGCTTCGATTTACAAAACTAAACAAAAAAAACTACAGGAGTAGTACCGAGCCTTATAGGTATACTCAAAATATATTTTTCATTCAAGCTTAGCTCAAAGTGCCCGTCGCGTATATACGGGAGGAGGGCACACAAGCGGATGTCTGCGAGTCAAATTACAACCGAGTTTAATAAAATTTCATCAAAACTCACACGAGACTACCCTACACGTATACTATCTCGTCTCTTCAACTCGCACGCTCAAAATTTTCATCAAGAAAAATACGAAAGAAGTTGTCATTCATTTGACAAGACGGGGCTTTTCACGATTCAGTACTCTGCGGAAACGTCTCTGAATACAATACCCATAGGAAATGAGATGAATGCATGTATTGCGATTCGTATATTAATATATCGCGGATGAAAAATAATAATAATAATAATAATAATAATAATAATATGTGATCGCGAATATGAACGACTTTTTTGTGCTGCGCCTCGAGTCTATGGGACATGACAATGCCACGCAACGAGAGGCCAAAAGGAGCGACAGGAGAAAGAAGAAAAATAATAATAATCCCCGGAGAGAGGGTCCTGGCACTACTCAATATGAGTAGAAGACTCTCTCGGTGTCGGAAGTCGAACTGAAGGGCTTTTACTTTACGATATAAATATATAAAAATATATTTATAACAACACACAAACCCTTTGGAGTAAAATTTTCGGTATAATTTTTTCATAATAATTAATAATAGCTATACTGAAAAATTGACAGATCTCCCAAAAGATTGGCTCCGGAGGTTCGTTTTTTTTTTCAATTTCCTTTTCTTTCTTTCCGTTTTCCATAAAATTCATTCAAATCAAATAAATTTATTTGGGTATACATTTATACGCATTTTACAATATATCTAATATTCATATAAATGCATCGTGTAGCAGTTTGGTTGCACAGCTAAGGAATATTTCGGGAGCACATGTTATATAACCGCACGCACAATCCCATCATATATATGTCAGTCTAGAACGGTGCGTTCAGATGACGTTTCCCGGAACAAGTAAACAAAGGGAGGTTCTGCCATAGGGTGGAGAGAGAGAGAGAGAGAGAGAGAGAGAGAGAGAGAGAGAGAGAGAGAGAGAGAGAGGACGAAGGTTCTATCGACAGATTGATCAAGCGTGTCAGTGGAGCCAATATACACCCGCCTGATGCACGCAAGCACGCACGAAATGTGCCCGATATAAACGTATATATATGTGCATCCCTGTGTGCTCATATGCTCTGCTTTGCTCTGATGCATCGTAAACAGCGCAGAAACTCGCATATGTAATCCACATAGCGAGACTCAACTCACATAAACACACACATACACACACCACATAAATTCAAATTTTTCGATGTATCAACATGTAAAATTTATTAAAAATAGCGAAATTACACGATTCTTGAGACCCTCTTTGAATACTCTTTGAATAGAAATAAAGTTCGTGCAGAGAAGTTATTTAAAATTGGTCCCAGAAAAGGTCCCAGAAGGGAGAGGATTTTTCGTCGACTTTTGTAATTCGAGGAGAATCGACACAATCCAACAAGATAAATAATCTCGTCCGATAATTATGATGAAGAAGTAATGAAAGGTGATAGTGCTCAAGGGACAATGTCGTACTCGAAAAGGAAGACAGAAAAGGAAGAAAGGAAGAGTGAAGGCACTCAAGAGACTTCGAGGGCCTGATGCAAAGTGAAAAATATCGATGTTGTATGCTCTGAGAACGTAAGGGACTGTGTGAATGTTCGATATAAAAGCATGACATTTGACCATAAATCCGTCACAAACTTCCGCAAAGAGATTCATCAATTTGAGCGTTGGCCATTTCAGTTGCATTTTGTATTCGGACTTTGCTCGCATTATTACTTCAATCTTTTGATAGTCACGCATTGTTTTTAGTCGAGGATTTTGAAACCGTTTTTAACTTTTCTCTGTGTCACTTGGAACAGGGTCGTGGGTGGTTAAAACAAAAAAGTAGAAGCCTCTAATAGCCGCAGTAGCGATGCTTCTCTTGCGAGAGAAACTCGCCTGGAAGCCACCTGGCGGATTTTAAGCGAAATACAAGAATCTTCGTTGATTCCGTTATGACGTGTGCATGCTTTCAACAGAGGAGCTTCGACTTATGAACACTTTACGTAACTTCGTACGAAAAAAAAAAAAAAAACACCGAAAAAACGGTGTACATTGACAAAAAAAACATTTTTGGGAACGTGAACGTATCTTTTGTTGAATATTAAGATACGAATGCTCAGTCGTTACAGGCATCGTTCAGTTGGCTAAGCGTTGGGATACTTTTTTTTTGCGAACAGCTTTTTTTTAGCTTTTTTTAGCTTTGCGAACAGGTGAAAATTACTAGCAAGCAATATGTGCAAATTTTTCGTATCATGTTTTAAAATCAACAGCTACGAAAACGAAGCAATCGACGATGTTTGTTTTTTATTTTTTATCGCTATAATGTCGTATCAATTTACACGAGCAGTTCGTATCGTACGTGTACGTTTACACGATATGAGGTTATAATCATGATACTGGAGAGATCTAATAATTTACTCGCTAGAGAGAGAGAGAGAGAAAGAGAGAGAGAGAGAGAGAGAGAGTGAGTGAATGAGGGAACTGCGGTGCACGATTGCAGCTGCTACTGGCGTACTCTCTAAGCACAACCCCTGGGATGTTTAATCGGCCACCCGCACAATTATACACTGATTACCATTCTGTCTACACCCACCGTTGGGGATTATAGCATCGTCATATATGCCACGGAAAAGTTAATCCGAGCATACCGTATCGCTTGAATACCGAACCCGAAGTAACGAGGAATGCCAGGAAAAAATGGAACTGTTCAACGATTTTTTTCTTCAAAATTTCATCGTTGTCTTTCTCGTGGTGCGCACGTTCTTTCAATTTTTTTAAAAAAATTTTCATAAAGTGCAACAGCGAAGATATCGCTACTGCGTCGAAAAAACCGTCAAGTATTCCCATGGTCTCTTCTATGTACAATTTAACATAATATCGATCAAGGGATATATCTTTTATCAGAACTTTCGATGGGATGCAATTTATGGTCTTCCTTATTTATGGTCTTAATAAGTCTTCTTGCTTATTCGAGAATACACACAGCGACTATAATTCACTTATCGAAAGTTCGAATAGTGCTTTAAAAACAGATATAAATATGGGACACAGGTCAGGTTTGAGGATGCTTCAAGTTTTTGTGTATATTTTTTGAAAGAAGGGAAATGTACAAGCACAGATCCACAGCTTGTAAATTCAAACTCCCATCAGAAAAAAAACGAGAAAGAGAGAGAGACAGAGATCGTAAAAGAGGTATATAAATGGGGCTCAAACTGTTCGAGAGTATTGAGCACGGTTAAACGATCACTGAACCGAGAGAAATGGCATAAAGTTTAACACGTAAAACCATCTCAACATCCATTTCTCTCTCTCTCTCTCGCTATATATATGTATATGTATATATATATACATACATATACATAAACGTGTACGTGGCACTTTCGTTTGTGGGGAGGAAACATAAATTGGCGAGCGTAGCGCGCGAAAATGTTAGCCTCTAGTGAGGGCGATGCAGAAAGAGGGTTGTCAGTGTGTCTGTTGTGTGAGGAACGCAGGAAAAAAATTAAAGGATCTCCCAACCGAATAGCCGTGGCATTTATAAACGAGCGAGCTTTCGTCTCGGTTGCGCAATTTCCCTTTCATTCTCTCTCTCTCTCTCTCTCTCTCTCTCTCTCTCTCTCTCTCTCTCTCTCTCTCTCTCTCTCTCTCTCTCTCTCTCTCTCTCTCTCTCTCTCTCTCTCTCTCTCTCTCTCTCTCTCTCTCTCTCTCGTTATACAGAGAACAGAGCCTTTATGAAGCTGGAGCCGAAAAAAAATCGTTCTTATCACACAAACTCACACACGCGCACGTTTTTCCTCCGCTTCTCACGTTAAAATGCAACAGATATCACGATCCTAACGAAGCAACCGACGTATTTTCATCTTTCTTTTTTTTTTTTAGCTTTATCACCCTTCTCCTGCCCATCATTCCGCTCTTGTGCAAATAAAATAATTAACGAAAAGGTTCGACAAGCGTTTTATCGTACGTGACCGTGTTAACTTTGCTAAAGGGACAAGTGAAAGGAAAGGGGCAAGAGAAAGAAAAAAAAAAAAAACGAAAGAACAATCGTACGAGAGGCATCGCACGAGGCGATTTGGCCGAGGGACAAAAATTCTCTCGGACGAGAGACACCGACGATAGTTCTACAAGACAGTAAATTTCCTACGCCCACCCTTTGCCGAGCTTTTCTCCCCTCGCTTTTCTCGTACAACATCGGCTGCTCTTTCTCTCTCTGTCTCTCTCTCTTTCTACACTCTTGTGTACAGGACACGAGAGTCCACACGGTCTCTAGCCGAGTTTTCATGCGAAAACACTCGTAACATTCGGTCCTATAGACGAGAAAGACTTGCCAGAGAATGAAAGAGAGATGGGGAGGGAGAGAGAGAGAGAAAGAGAGAGAGAGAGAGAGAGAGGGGGGGGGCCCCTCGTTTTCACACAGAGAGAAATTCTACTGTGCGAAAATTTCTCGACGCGGAAGCATTCGAAACGCTTTTGGCTTCCTCGGACTATGAGGTCTTCGAACGTGTTAGAACGCTTACAGGGCACTTTTACCCTACTCTTCCACCATCCCCTACCCCCCCCCCCCCCTTCCTGTCATCCATTTTTTTAACCCCGTCTTTTTTTAACACTTATTTTTTCTTCCCTCCACTGACCTCCGCGCCTCTCTTCTTCATCCCGTCCATTTTGAACCCTTCATCTATATATCCGCATGCAGAGAGTCATTTCTCCCACCTCGGTCTTGACTCCAAGATTTTTTCACACCGTTTCCCTTGCCAATAAATCCACACTGCAGAGCTTTCGCTTGCCGGATTGAGTCATTAATATTCAACACGTGTTTGATCCATTCGCACTGCCAATTAATGTTATATCAGGCATTCATGAGATCAGCGAGAACAATTTTCAATGTTTACGGAGCGTCGTTCAAATTGTATCAAAGAGCATGGAGATTGAGCTTTATAAGATATGGTGCGTGTATGATCTCGTGCGAAGCCCTCGGGATATGGCTTTTGATCAAACGTAATCGATAATCCTATAATTTGAGCGCTCGGACACTTATACAATGCGCCACACGACCGATCAATCATCCTCGAACCCAATGAAAGGTCGAGACGAGAATTATAGTCGTTTTGCTAATCATTGAGGAACTTAAAGAGCATGCTCTGAATACTAATTAATCGCGATAACAACGTTTTTTTTTTGTACATAAACAAATTTGATAACGTATCTGCATAAGTCAAGCCCCGAACGCTATCATATCGCGCCACATAAATCGACGTTGCTTAAGCCCTTTTATCGTTTCTTTTTTACGTGACGATTCGTTAATGTAATTTTTCTTATAATTATTATTATTTTTTTTTTTTAATGGGATCAAAGACATCGACGGAGAAGGTTTTTCTTGTTTAGGGCACGAACGTGATCATTAACGATGAAGCGGGAACGAGTGAACTGTTCGAGGATCTAAAAGACAGACGGATGAGAGGAATAAAGATATAGAGATATAGAGACACGGAACAATTCACAGTGAGACGAGAGAAGCCCATGCTTTCAATGTGAGAATTTTCTTTGCACTTGATAACTCCATTTCCTTCTTCCGGCTCGTCGATTCAAGACGAATAAATTCTGTCTCGCTCTTTATTCCTCTCCGTTTTATATACATATCGATATATACATATATATATTCCTTCGGGAATAAAGTAAATGCCGATAGAGCTGAAAAGACATTCGTCTGCCTCGATCTCTCCGTCACTCATCCGGCGCGAATATATTTCTCAAACGATCTCCTAGCACGATCGTGAAAAAAATATGTTGGATACGAAAATTAAAAAGAATATCAAAAGAACGCACGAAGAGCATTTTTGTGCGATTAATTAGAAGAAAAAAAAAAAACCTAGGTCACCATTGTACCCAATCAACAATGATCCGTTTCCACGAGTAGACATCAGTCCCGATCCACAATTAACTATTCTTTGTGAACTTTTGGGCAAACGATTTTTCAAATCTCTGTAATACTCGATTGACTAAATTATACACGTATTGCTTGGGCTCGGTTGAGAGAGAGAGAGAGAAAGAGAGAGAGAGAGAGACCTATATAGTTATACCGGTTTCCGTGAGATCACTGCAATAGTTATACCGGAGCTCGAAGCTTCACATGGTAGTGAAATAACCAGAGTGGTCTCTTTGATCTACGAATGGTCCCTTCAACATCACCGGTACATTCTAATATTTTGCTCTGCGATATGCATATATATATATATATATATGTATGTGTGATGTTCAAAGGTAAGTTTTATTACCCCGCAGGATCAACGCAAAATTATACCACGCCTCTGACAATCGCTTTGTGTCGGATTCAGGCACACCGACTGCGCAGTATCAAACGAAAGAGCGTAACTCCGACGATTTAAGCTTCGCGGAAAAGGTGGATTTCGTCTTTTAGTTCCCGTATGTATAGTGGTAGATGGTGTAAATTTGAAACACCATTTTGGTTCGTTTTCAACCCCCATTTTTTCGGCAAAGCATGCGGTCTAAATTGATCTCCAGGTCGAAATTTTCAACTATATATGTATAAATTGGTCCAGTCATTCTATCCATTTTTTTTCTGCAATCTTCTACGGAATTGATTTCGCTTTTTGAAAAGGTTCAGGGGTGTTCCCTGGGTGTAAATTCAAATTGGCAGGATGCGGGAGATCGAGCTTCAGCCGCCCTCTTGGAAAACACTTTTTATCGAATATCTCGTGAACCATGCATCGTACGACAAAAATAATAAAAACTTTTTTTGTAGATAATAAAATTTTCTACAACTTTTATTCAAAACTTTTTTCTATATAGAGCATGGTTTTTGATTTATAGCGTGGCAAACTTTTCCAAACATATGGTTACTATTTCTAAATTACATAGTCAACGGTTGATGTATAACAGTAGAAATGTTTGATAAAGTTTGCCACGCTGTAAATCAAAAACAATGCACTCTACAGGAAAAAGTTTTCGATAAAAGTTGTAGATAATTTAATAATCTACAAAAAGGTTTTAACTATTTTTGTTGTGCAATGCACGGTTCACGAGATATTTGTTAAATTGTGTTTTCCGAGATGGCAGCTGAAGCTCGACCTTTCGCGTCCCGCCAACTTGAATCAGGGGACACCCCTGAACCCTTTCCAAAAGCAAAATCAATTCTGTAGAAGATTGGATTACGAACCTACTTTTTTGGCTAGAATGATTATACCAGCTCGCAGAGGATGGTTGACTGGAACGCCTTGTATGGCTCAATCAACGAGTTTATGCGCACTAGTCAAGCTTCATCGCGAATCCTCTGTCTATATGAAGAAATATATATATATTAGACCATCCCATGATCAGATACTCATCTACCATGGACATCACCCTGTTTCAACGCAGTACGACTTTACTGTTATTCCCAGCAATTTGATGTAACACCTGAACAGTAGGATATGGATGAATGTAGCCTGAATCCACCGTTTTATAGATGGCTCATGATCATCGACCTTTCCGGCGAGCCGATAAGAGCATTCTAGCGCGACTCGAGAGTTTGCAATTCCCCGCGATAGTTTCCAACTGGCGATAATAATCTCGGGTACGTATACAGCTATATGCACATAAAGTGACGATATCATATATTGGTATACGATACACCATAAAGTTTATACTCGAATAGAGAGCTCACGCGTGTTTGTGCACTTTCACCTCGACTGTTTATGGCTCAAGGATCTTGAGCACAAAATAAACACGCAGGGGTAGAAAAAGATTTTGTTTTTTTTTTAATCTTGACTTAAGGTAGCAGCTTTTAAAAGGCACGAATAATTAATTTGTGCCCAGAAGGATGGAAAAATATCGCTTATATGTGAAATAAGACCGGTATAGTCTATTATGTAGTTGGGAGAGTATATAGGGCAAGATGGTCTCACCAAAAAGATCGTGATAAATGTTAAAAGATATGCCAGGACTACGCATTAGATGCACGTGGTCAATGTAACGTTGAATGATGAATTTTGATAAATTCGCGATCATTAGGACTTCCGAGAATAATTATAACAATGACGTGTGACTACAACCGAGCATTTCACACGATAAAAAGTATCGTGAATTCTAGAAGAGCTTCAAAATCCCTGATCACTGGTAAGAAAATCATTCCATTTTCCGTGGAACATTGCATGTATACATATAGATCAGTATACCCCGAAACCACTTCCACCCTTATGGTACTTTGCGCCACCTTGTTCTCTCGCAGTCCATAACTTTTCGCTAGAAAAACTGGCTATTCCCCACCAGTGGTCGTTGAGGGACGAAAAGCAAACGAGAGGAAGAAAAGCAAAGAAAGAGAGAGAGAGAGAGAGAGAGAAAGACAAAGAAGTTTTTTTATTGGGTTTTTATCGACCCTTTGGAGCTGGTGTTTCCTCGTGACCGCAAATTTATTTTTCCAACGACGTATCGTTTAATTCCTACTGGGATATTCTCCACTGTCCGGTCGATTCTTTCATCGTTGCCCCAATTTAATATATACAATTCCGGAGCAAAGGGTATATACATTTTGCTATGGGGTTGGAATGAAATTTAGCGAATTGGAACCCTCGAAATATGCCGGAATTGGTCGAACGAGATAACAGTTTTGACTTGAAAATATTACCAAAAACAAGATGGCTGAAACTATAATGGACATTTTTTTTGTAATTTTTTATTATATATTTGCGATGGGATGAGGACTTGCAAAGTCCCTATCCAATTGAAAATATATCCCGTAGGCTATGAATTATACCGTATTTTGTTAGAAAAATAAACAATTTCATGTTTTATCACAGCGTTAAAATCATGTTAGTATACTAATCATCATTGTTATCATGGATTCTATGTACCATAAGAAATTTCTTCTTTTCTGTAGGATTAAATGCGCGTTACAGAGCTATTGCCACACGGGTTGAGAAATAACGGAAAAACGTAGATGGAAGAGATAGATGAGCAGCGAGTAAAAAATCCGTTGCTCTTGCTGTAGAAGTGGAAATGGAAAGCTCGCTACTATTTTCGACCTCATATTCGGTATAAAGTTTTCGTCAGAATGAAAAAAAAAAAAAAAAAAAATACGTGCGTATAACGTATAAAATGCCGGAGGCTTCTAACCTATATGAGAGAGACATAATATGGAAATAAACGGAACAGAGACTTGAATGTGTTCCATGAAACGCTATATGTATATAAAGATAACACAGCAGAGCCTGGACAGAGGGATGAAATTCATGTTGTAAGCAGATATTTTTCATATCCACGGTACTAGAAATTTTGCTTTACTTCGTGTAACGCTCGTCCGACGGCAGTCGACCTTTCTCATAGAACGGATGAGTCAAAAGCAAAATCTGGACTTTGTCAATAAAACTCTGAATAACATGATTCATTGATGACTGGTGATTGATTTCTTTGAGCGAGAATTCAATGAAAGTAATTTGGTGGTTCAAATTTGCATTAATTCAACTAACCTACAGTCAGGCCGGATCTTTGGACTTTTTAATAAAAAAAAAAAAACCCTCCGATGATAAATAGCTCTAGTTTGCCCCACATATAGACACACACACACACACACACGAATGACCATCTCGTGTTACTCTCCATCGTGTACGTTATAGTATACTCTCCGATCCTGCGCTTCGCCGGAATATGTCTGTATAGATATATGAGATCGAAGCAAAGGAATTTGAGGAAAATTGGCCAAGCGATTACAGACCCGTCCCAGCACCATAAAGTTTTCGTCGGTTGGGGGAGAGTATTCGATAGAGACGCGATTTAACGAGATTTTTCAATCAGGAAATCGAGACCAGCTGATCATAATATAAAGCTCCAAGGATAATATATCGAACGTTCAGACACAACGAGTGTACGTATATATATACGTTAGTGTTTAAAAAAAAAATTTATTTTTCACGCTCCCACCTCTCAAAACTTGAGTTTTGATAGAATTTTGATGGATGGACGTTTCTAATTATAACAGCCAATTAACGTCTATGACGAACTTTTCGGTAGGAAAAATTTGAGACCATGAGGATTGTATTTCTAATTAAGAAAAAATCATTTCGTTAAATGATTTTTTGTTTATTCCTAAGGTCTATTTTTTTATTAAAAATTCTAAACAATTTTAAGTTGAACAGCTTTGTCCGGCACCATCGTGTTCTAAATAAAAATTTAGATCGTTTTTATTCATAACAATAATTTTGCGATTGAAAATTATTTATAAATTGTCATAAGTACTCCATGGTTCTTTATTCTCTTGCTGAAATAGGAAATCATTAGTCTCAGGGAAGATCGTATATGAGCAAATTTATTCACCTTTAACAATTTTTCCGCTATGACTTAATGCAAAACAAAACGCAAGGTGTCATTTATTTATTTATTTTCGGTAAAGATTGATGCCAACGACGCCTTTTTACACGTGACATATGTCTTTCGATGCAAATCAGCGACTAAAAATATATATTGCGCTTGAACTCTATCCTTAGTTAATAATGAATTAAATTCCGCGCACAAAGCTATATACTTTTCGCTCAGCAATATCGTTTACAACTTTTAAATCATTAAACGTTCTTTTCATTTGAAATACAATCCCCCATGGTCTCAAAATTTTCCTTCCAAAAAGTTCGTCATAGACGTTAATTGGCTGTTACAGTAATTAGAAACTTCCAATGAGCGGTGGCTTCCACTTAAGCCACAGAGCTCCCTCTTCGCGAGGATTTTTTTCTTTTTTCATCAAAACTCAAGTTTTGAGGGATGGGAGCATGAAACATCAAAATGTTTTTTTTTTAAACTCCCCAATATACATCCATGTACAATAACACATAGTACACACGTTGCATATATTCATGTACTATATATAATAAGAGCCGAAAAAAAAGTAAGGTCCTTCGAAATTTTCGTTTTATCTGTGGCACGGAATTTGCAAGAGTAATTTTAACCGATTGTAATGAAACTTTACAGGCTTTTGCTTCGACGCTCATCTCAAAAACGTGTACGAAGATTTAAAAAAAAATGACCTTTGACTGTGTTTCAAGAAGGCAAGCTCGATAATGAAAAAATACAAAATGAAAATAAATTTTCATTTCAATGATTTTTTTATGTTCGCATAGGCAATATGTCACGAAAAAATGATAAATTTACCTTTTTTTTCACTACAATTTATCAAATTTTCTAAAAAGTACAAAAAATTTTTCACGCATCATACAAACGCACTACTCATTGAATGGAGAAAAAAGGCATTTTTTTTCTTCTAATTTCACAGAAATTTTATGAATATTTTCTACTGCATGGATCAATGATAAGGTTATTGCAGTACATGTATATATTTTACGTATTGTATATTCAATAGAAATGCGTTCTGTCTACCATCTGTTTCCTGCCATTTCTCCATTTTTTTTGAGTCTCTAGCATGGATTTTTGCAAGCTCCCCCCTCAAGAGTCCCTCAAGAGAGGGGGGGTCCCCCCCTCTCTGAATTATTATTTAATTTTATTGGTGGCTAGTTCACGATCCATAAAACCCACTCACCTATATATTCTCTGTTTCTGATTTTACAAAAGAAAAAAAAACGCTACACCACTCTCTATTGTTCTTCCCCTGATTTTAGATTTTACCATTTTATCCCGTTCCGCTGTTCAATTTCAATTTCGCACTTTCAAGATTATCGAGAGACGAACGATTCATTCATTTTTTTTTTTTCGTTTCTAAAGAACCTTCTGTCGAATCGCGAGGGTACCTAAATAAAAATAATATCCCGAGCAAAATGCTTTTACGATTGAGCTATTACCGGATGGGAAGATGATCGTTATGAATGCAATACGAATTGATATATATATATATATATATATATACCCGTGTGAATTTTAATAATGGCGCAAAACGAGAGACGCGCTTGGATAACAAAGTGCTTGGCTCAAAGATACGACTTTACTCTCTGGTTGACATTCAGTGCAGTACGTAATGCATAAGGAAGACTGATATTATGCTTGACGCAGTGGCGATATCTACGGGTTTTTTTTTTCTGTTGGATGACATTTTTAAAAATTCAGACAAGTGTGCACGACAAACCCCTAAATATGTCGAGAATTTTGAGAAAAAAAAAAGGAAGTCCCAGATGCATATATCATTATGTATATACGGGAATGCTACCGGGAAGGAAAAAAAAAGGATAAGAGACGAGGAAGATCCAGCCTGGGTACACATTTAAGCTTCTTCCGCTTGAGAGCTATCGTCCACTCTCTTCCTCTCTCAATCTCTCCCTATCTATCTCTCTTCTAACCCTTCCAGGGTGAAGAGTCAGGATGCAAATGGCACCGAGCACATGACGCTCTGCCTCACCCTGCTGCATGAATATTTTCGTCAACGTCGTGTATACACCAACAACGACTCTTTTCTCTCGTCTACCTGTGCGACGCACATAGACATGAGGCATTCCAGGCAAAATCGACGTGGCTGCCGTGATCGTGAGCATTCATAATTTCTTTTTGTTTCTCCTTTCGGTATATGTCGTGTAGGAGTGTAACAAGAAAATGCACCTGGCTGACTCTCAGGCCAACTTGGGGAAAAATATGGTCTTGAAAATATTTTTCAATCGACTTTTTCCAAAGCAAATGCCTGAATCTTTTTATTTTCAATCACACTTTTTTTTTCGTCTGAGGGTTGAATAGAAATTTCGATATCATAATTAAAAATTTGTATTTGTTGGATTATGCATGAATGTCAAAGAGAACGATACAAGCAAATCTGTTTTGTCAAAATGGCCAATTAGAATAAATTAATTCGAATAAAATTATTCGGCATGTTTTTTCTGTCACGCTTGCAATCTATGTCATTATTATATTTTCCTAACTGACGAGGATCAAGACGGCAATCACGAATCAATCCATATTTTATAAAAAAAAAAAAAAAATACACGCGGGCGATGGTGTATACATACGAAAGTGGATAACGCGAGGAAAAAAATCTCGGCGCATGATAAAAATTAATAACTTGAGTAAAAGACTTTCCGTCCCATCTGTCTGTTCCGCAATAAATTGTATTTCTTTCTTATTCCGACCCCCTTTGCAGCGAGACACTCCGAGACCAGGGACGCGAGGATGAGGATCGTTCGCGAGGATTTTAAAGGAGCTTTTCCTTAGCCACCGTTCGGGTGAAAGAGATTCGGGGTGTATTTATATACTGAATGTACATTATACGTATACACGAGAATTTCCGACCTGAATCGACCCGTCTCAAATCCTTATTTTTTATTCGAACCTGAATCGTAAAGAGTTTTTTTTTTTTTCGATAAAATGAAATTTTCAGTCGCCTAAAATCTCCGACTCGAATGAGGAAAACACTTTTTTGAAAAGCCGCCATCCAGCTGATGTACAAGATTTTTCGTTTCTTCACGATTAATTTCGTGTAAAAAAAAAAAAATAATAATAATTTTCAGACATTCTGCAAAATTAATATCTATATTTTGACATTGAACAGAGATATTCCAGTAGCACGAGATTTTTTTTTTCTGTCAACACATCGGCAAGAAAGTGCTCTTCGAGCATCAGCATCTTTCCTCCCCCACGATTTATCATCTCGATCCCGTCAATGATTCAAGTTGAATTTCAAAAACAAAAAAAACGTAGCTCCAAAACAGGAGGCGTAAAAAAAATGGCAACTTCTACGAGTTGGAACGCCCCGTGTACCAGAGCAAAGAAAAAGATTAAGCGGAAAGATAAAAACGTATAGAACCGTACCACTGGTGGCTGGCTTCTGGTAATATAGCTGATGGAGATTCGAGGGAAAAGCAAGCAAAGAGATGGCACACGGGGAGAAACGAAAAAGAGAGAGAGAGAGAGAGAGAGAGAGAGAGAGAGAGAGAGAATGTGAAGCAAAAGCGTGGACGAAAGTCGCACGTAATCCATGATTATATTCAGTCGGATATATAATGCATTATTAAAAATGGATAAAATGAAATTCATTGAAAATGAAAAAGAGCAAAAACTGAAAAAAGTGTATTGTTTTCTAGTCGTACTTTTTTTTTTTTTCATTTTCGGGTCATTAAATCATTTTTTTATAATCCGACTGATGAACATTTTTTTTTCACTTAATTTGCACTCAGATTAAAGACACAAAATGTATAATAAATTTTAGAATATCCGCAGTCACGAATTCCTCTCTGTCAATTATAATTGGGGACCATTAACAATGAAAGATTTTTTATACGATGGGAAAGAAGAAGTGAATGAAAATTCTGGACGAACATAAAAATCGCTGACTATACCGCAGCCAAAAAGCTGCTACTCACTTTTCGTGGATAAGCCCATACGTATACGGATACGATGAGAAAAATATATATATATTATAACCCGGAAAAAACCGGGATAGAGGAACGATTCGGAAAAAAATGCGGCTTGAACTGAACCGGGATTCGAACCCGGGACCTCTCGATTGCCGGTCGAGTGCTCTCCCAACTGAGCTATCCAGCCGCTGCCACATTCGTCTCCGAATCGTCCTCATACCGTGTTACAATCCCCCCTGCCAGAGTCGAATTGACCCTGACAGTTCGACTCGTATAACTCGGACTAGGGTACTACAGACTGGGATTGTCTGAGGGACGGTAGGGGAAGAGGTACAACGGGCAGGGGACACTGCCCGAGGGGGCTAGCTCAGGAAGGGTAATCTCAGGGTCGTGGGTTCGAGCCCCACGTTGGGCGCCACTTTTATAACCCGGAAAAAACCGGGATAGAGGAACGATTCGGAAAAAAATGCGGCTTGAACTGAACCGGGATTCGAACCCGGGACCTCTCGATTGCCGGTCGAGTGCTCTCCCAACTGAGCTATCCAGCCGCTGCCACATTCGTCTCCGAATCGTCCTCATACCGTGTTACAATATATATATATATATATATGAAAGGAGGACGAGTGGAAAAGTTGGAAAGAGAAAATTCTGCGGTTGAGGGCGTAGTCACACAACCGAGAAGCACACACATCCCTTTTTGCCATCCAACGGGTCCATATAAGGGTGCCCGGCATGGATGTGGCACACACGTGATGTTTTCCAGACCCGTGTAAGAGCCACCAGAATAAGAGCGAGAGAAAGATAGAGATAAAATGGGAAAGTTGTAACATAAATATCGCCTCGTACGAAATAACGCTTTTTGCGTTATTCAGAATAAACGCAAACTCGATAATATTTCGCGTTAACCTCATTACATCTGTTTTTTTTTTTTTTTTTCTTGGTTATGTATAAATATAGACACACGTTACGGAAATTTCTGCGATTTCTAAAATGCGATTTCTGCATTTTAGTATGCCAATCTACGGAAATTCCACTTTACTTTATCAATGTACAGCGAGAACTGAGGACAATCGCTGCTCTGACTTTGTTGATGGCTATTTCATCGGCAGACAGATGTCCATTGCATCGCATATTCGTCGGAATATTTGTATACTTGAAAAGGGTTCATGGCATAGGCCGTTTGTTCACTTTTTTTTTCCTAGCGATAGGGTAGACGTACGAGTTGTGGCTACTTTAAGCATTTTCAAACATTCATTTACGAACAGTGTTCACATTATTGCAAATTCAGAATTGAAAAAGTGATCGATGTAACTTAAAAGGCACACATCAGAATCGAATTGTTATCATTTAAAACCTTTTCTGATCATGATAAATAATAAAATAGGAAATTATCTTGTAGCTATCATTTTCACCATTTGTGGCCAGCACAATTGTACTACTTTTGGCCATTCAAAGTACCAGTTGTGGCCACCAAGCATCGAATTGCGATTGGCCATAAGCTGGCCACAAATAGAACAATCGAATTTTGAATGTTACCACTTTTGGCCACCACGTATTTTTCAGGAATTTTACCTGAGGCATCAGTTTTTTGTAATTATAACCCGAAAAATGAGCTTCAAATGATAAAATGTAAATTTTTGATGGGGCGGAATTACTTTAGATATGAGAAACCGTACAAGAAAACTACACAAATCGCTCAGCGTTGACACATTTTGTCATATTTCTTTGAAATAAATTAGAAGAAATTCAATAAAGCAATCGATAGTGGTCCGGAAACATCTTGAATATCGAAATATTACGCTCGATGTAGTGAACATAGCCTTGAAACTTTAAGATATTCGAGGGAAATGCGGAGTGACCACAAACGGTACAATGGCCACAACTGGTATACGTCTACCTTATACCATTTTTCAAGATATCGTCGAGCGAGCAATGAAAAAATAAGTTTCAACGGCCACTGTCATCCATTATGATTTTTTAATGCAAAATCGAAGATCAAAGTTTTGAGAATTTTCAGTCCCGAACAGTTGAAGCTACGAAGATTGAGACACCCATCATTTTTAACGTAAATCATCACGCTTCATGATGAAATTGTTTTCATTCGTTTAACTGTCCATATTGAAAATGAGCCAGGAATAATAAATTTTGCAATTTCCCTCAGAAGCAGCCTCGATGTATGATTATAAAAGTGCACCTAATCAGCGTGAAGCATCAACTTCTCCGAGCTTCTCTTTCCTTTTTCGCATGTCTGGATAAATTTAACGTTCGCCTGCGCCCGGGGATTGGCGATGAAACGCGAGACTGATCGATCTGCCAATGCAGCATGGAATCTATATTAGCCGGAAGCAGGGCACTAGCCGTAGACGGTAGCGGTGGAATACTCGATCGAGATTGAGGAATAAGATAAAATAGAGGCAGGGACTGAATTACATATTTCCCCGTAGAGCTCTGCGGGAGTATGCACGGCGTTGAGCTTCGCGGGAAAAGCGGTAGGCGGTATAGAAAAGCCTCGGAGTGTCATATACAGGTGTGTGCATGCGTGTATCTCTGGAGAGTTACCCGCATCACTCTCTCATATCTATACCGATATCTGTGCACATTACACACATATACACACACACACACACACACACTCACGTTTGTGTCTGTGTTCTGAATCAATTTTCTACCGACTCGGATATACGAGAACAAAATTTTCATCGAAGCTAGCAAATAATTTACCGAGCTCGATTTGAATCATCCTCGTGGGTAGACAATCTCGGGGGCATCGCGATAACTCCGACGAGTTCTATACAGTGAGAGAAGATCATTAACAGTCGGCAGAACATATTCAACTTTGAACTTTTTTTTTCATATAAGAATAATTGACTCATTTTGAGAGTAATTGTTTTTTTTTTTTTTTTTTTTTTTAATAAATTGGCTATCAGTTGTTTCTCAATGGAGCTTTCTGGCTTTTGGTCATTCAAAATAAATCGATTTTTCGAGTATCGAATAATTCGTCATCGAGTACGGAACATATTGGTCAATCAATTTTTTTTGCCATTTAGAAATCGACAAAGCTCAACATCAATATGATTGTTATTTTACAAGTTTGAAACTTTGGTGAGGAGGGGGGGGGGGAATTAATACAAAATGATGTACTTGCTGCCTCGTCATCAATAGATGATTTCATAGAGCAGCGATTTACATTAACGAAAACTCTGAGCCAGCTTACGCGTCCATCTAAAAGGTATTAAGGTAGTTGTGCCGCGACCCGCGACGGGGAATAAGCGGAAACGACGGTGCGGTGGCGCGCGGTGAGCGGAGCACGCATAAAACAAGAGAGAGTCTGACCGTTCATGCCCTATATACCCGTAGATAGCGGGTAACTTTGACTAATCATTCCCGAAAAACTAAACGGTGGATCATTCTGAATTTTTTTATCATCAATCCTGAAACATCCTTCTTCAATATGCTAATTTTTTGTAAAAGTGTATAGAACGGTTTTCGTACTAAAATTAGCAATATACGGTTTCCATATACTTAACATGGGGAACGCGTGTGAAATGTTCCAACTTTGAGGGCGATTATTTCGCGTTCCAGACGGGAAAAAAATCTGAAATAATTTGTCCACCTAGATCACACATTAATGAAACTGTATTCCAAATTTCAGCCGATTCTATAGAAAACTCTCTTTGCGGCATAACTACCTTAATCCGTAATAATCACATCTCAGTAGAGACTTTCATAATGGTCACACACCGGGTCACTTTGACCCGAGCCAACTTTGAGCGATTACTGAAGCAAGACGACGAGTTATATTTCCGCATGAAAATTCAGAGACATAATTTGGACATTTAAAAATATGCTCTCGTCCATGAAACTGTGAATTTTTGGTTTTCAAGAATGAAAAAAAAAAAAAATCCCGAAAAAGAGTGTCCGGAAAAGACGTTTTTCTACAAAAAAATTCATAACTTTTTCAATTTACAATATTTTTTCGCAAAAATTTAGCACGATACTCTTGAGTTATAATGCTTTCATAGAAAAAAAAAAAAATAGTTTGGTACGGTGCCTTTCAAAAAGTACATTTATTTCGACGGCACGTCTGTCTTCGAAGCCTCCTGAAACTGCACTGACATGACGATCAGGAGGCATATATTATGGCTTCTTAACTACCGTTAACTAGACATTTCAACGCATATCTAGATTGCAGCATGAGTCCGGTTCTCACCGGCTTACTACTCGTAATATTAGATTGAAAAAAAAATCCGGGTCAGCCGGATCCGGGATAATTATTACGGGTTAATGATTCCCCATTACCGTCAGGGATTTGCCTCATTGACCGAAACTTTTCGATGAGAGGATTGCAGATCGGACTGATCTATTTCGTTTGTAATAAAACTAAACTTGGCTCCTGAGAATAATAAGCTTAAATGGTCACTGTAAAACATGGGTTTTCACGTACAGAACATAAATAAATATAACCAAATGCGTCCATTGATAACGCGGGGATCCAAAATTTTCAGCTCTTGCCGGGAATAAAGTTATCCGACTGTGAGATGAGAGTCCCCGTGTGGGGGGATTTGGTCCTCATAAATAACCACTCTTGTCCCCGTGAAATGGTTAATTTAGCAAAATAGTTTGAGCACGTACGTCGCGTGAAGCAGTTAGTTTGTAACAGGACGAGAGTGGATAAGCCTTGCACGTGCGAAGCCATATTAGTTTGCGCTCTCTCGCTTATTCTCTCTTGCCTATATATATATATGTACGCAACATCGTAACGTTTAATACTTTCCGTGTATATATACGTATATTGATCTCTCTCTCTCTCTCTCTCTCTCTCTCTCTCTCTGTCTCTGTACAATAGGTTATGTATTGAATAGATCGGTCGACAAATAAAAGGGCGCAATAGACATGATTTTACGCGTTGCGTCGTGTGTTTCACACCGTTTTTGTTTGCTAGCAATCGGGTATACGTGTATATATAGTCGCGAGATCCGTTAACGCGTTAAGAGGCCTTCCATCCTGTAACTCCCAGAGGACTATTTTAAGCCCCCGCTTGGTTAAATCGCTCGACTTCGAACGGACCAGATAAGGCCAAATACAACTAATATATACATAGATATGGATGATTACGCCAATTTCCGAAACGCGTCGAAGCCCTCTCCTCGATTTACCAATTTCGCTGAAACTTTTTTCGGAAATTGTCAAATTGTACTTTTGACGTTTTTTTTTTTTTTTTTGGCAGCGGATATAATCTTAATAAATCTATTTGTTTATGAAATTTTATGAGAAAACATAATTTACTGGTTTAATGCGTGAAAAAGAAACTTTGTTTGTCGGAATATAATGATTTTTTTTAAATTATGATTTCATAAAGATTGTTTAAAGCAGATTTTTGTTTTTTTTTTTTTTTTTTTTTTTAGATCCGTAGTTTCCGCGGGGCCAGCTTCAACGCGATATTTCGCTATGAACGCACGTGAAACTCGGTCACAGAGTCCAATCGCGCAACCCAGCAAAACTATACATCGAATAATCAACGAAAATTGAGAAAAGCGTAGACGAGCAAATTTTCGATTATCCCTGTAGGTGAATGAGCAAGCGCTTTTTTTTTCAAGCAGGTCTTTTATTTTTGCACATTTTACTATTCAACACGAGAGATATTCTACGCGAAGAGGTCGACGAATATTTTTCTACGCACAATTGTATTCCGCGTTTCACCGAAAGAAATTTATTCTTAAAGCTAGTATAATATACTAAAACTCAGTATATTTCCCTCTAAAATAGGCGGTAAGTATATATTCTAATCGTTAGAGGAAAATAATCTAATCAGCGCATACTAATGTGGATGCATACTAGGTTTAAGAATATCGTCTAATCTGAGTTCAGTATGTCAGATTCTGAAGTTAAGTATTTCCTCTAAACGCCCGTAAAGAAAGCATTCTAAATAAGAAATCAGTGAAATTACAGAAAAATCATTTTATTTTTATTTTCTGTTCATATAAACATTACATTAAATATTACATTTGTCATATAAATAATTTATAATAATTATAATTATTCTAATAGACTTGTTGTTTTTTAGACCAAATAGTCGTTATATGATACTTTGTTTTTCAAATAAAAAAACCAGGTTTTAGAACTGGTTTTTGACCTGAGAAAGTATATAAGTATATATCATAGCACATAATTCTTTGAACACATAAACATATCATATATTATGTACATGATGTTTAATGAATGTTTTAGATCTATATTAAATGGATATATCATTATTATATTTAAAAATATTGGAATAGCTTTACAATCTTTAAAGATCACTACTCATAAAGAATACGTTACCATTATTTATTAATAAAATATAAAGAAAACTGCCATATAAATAACTAAAATTTGAGAGAAAGAGGGATGAACATGATATTATATAATTATATTGAAAGGCTTTATACACATGTAATTACAACACGTGTCTGAATGTAACGTACGTACATCCGTCTCCCCCTATACGGCATTGACTGGGATAGAAAGAAATCAAATTGTCAATTATTTCATAATTTTTTACGCTAATGTTGATAATAAAAAAGTTATAAACAAAAGAAGATGAAAAATGAGAGGGTAAAAAACTTTCAGGCCAGATAATTAATTAATTAAAAATCTTACAATAAAAATACCTCCTACCTTTTTTATGCAGCATTTCGTAATAAACAATTTAACCGTTTTAATTTTATTATTTCGTTTGTTTTTCGTTGATTTTTCAGCGTTCTGCTAGTCCAGTCAAATGGTGAAACTGTGCATTTTGGGTAGGTAACGACTTTTTTTTTTATACCGTCGGGGGGTCGGCTATAGGTGAAAAACTCAGTTTCTGGGATTGTAGGAGGTGAGGAGCGGCAGCCATCGTGAAATTAAGGGTGTAAGTAGTTTTTTGGATTTATCTCCGTAACCGTGGAGCTGACAAAAATTTTGTACAACGGTGTTTTGTAGCTTCTGAGATTATCTACAACTTTTTATGATAACTTTTTGCGCTAATGTTAATAATAAAAAAGTTATAAACAAAAAAAGATAAAAAATGAGGGAGTAAAAAACTTTTAGGCCAGATAATGAATTAATTAAAAATCTTACAATAAAAATACCTCTTACCTTTTTTATGCAGCTTTTTGTAATAAACAAATTGACCGATTTAATTTTTTTATTTGGTTTGTTTTTCATAGGTTTTGCACAGTTTCACCATTTGACTGGACTATCACAACGTTGAAAAACCCATGAAAAACAAACAAAATAAAAAAATTAAATCGGTTAAATTGTTTATTACGAAATGCTGCATAAAAAAGGTAGAAGGTATTTTCATTGTAAAATTTTTAATTAATTAATTATCTGGCCTCAAAGTTTTTTACCCTCTCATTTTTCATCTTTTTTTGTTTATAACTTTTTATTATTAACATTAGCGCAATAAGTTATAAATAAAAGTTGTAGATAATTTCATCAGCTACAAAAAACCTTCATACAAAATTTATGTCAGCTTTACGGTTACGGAGATAAATTAAAAAAGCTACTTAAGCCCTTAATTTCAAGATGGCGGCCGTTCTTCACCTCCTACAATCCCATAAACTGAGTTTTACACCTATAGCTGACCCCCCTACGGAACGAAAAAAAAAAATTCACTACCTACCCAAAATGCACAGTTTCACCATTTGACTGGAGTATCACAACGCTGAAAAACCAACGATAAACAAACGAAATAAAAAAATTAAAACGGTCAAATATTTTATTACGAAATGCTTCATAAAAAAGGTAGGAGGTATTTTTATTGTAAGATTTTTAATTAATTAATTATCTGGCCTCATAGTTTTTTACCCTCTCATTTTTCATCTTTTTTTGTTTATAACTTTTTTATTATCAACATTAGCGCAAAAAATTATAAAATAAAGTTGTAGCTAATTTTTTCAGCTACAAAAAAGCTTTCGACAAAAATTTTGTCAGTTCCACGGTTACGAAGATAAATCAAAAAAACTACTTACACCCTTAATTTCAAGATGGCGGCCTTTACTCACCTCCTACAATCCCGGAAACTGAGTTTTGAAAAAAAATCGCTACCTACCCAAAATGCACAGAGGACCCCTTTTGAGGCACCATTTGACTAGACTATTTTATTTTCTAAATATTTGAGTAATTCGAATTAATATTCAAAAACATTTATTATTACAAAAAAATAGAAAAATATTAGCATTTATATTTTTACTTATTCAGAAAATATTATTTTAACTTTAAAGAATTTCAATTTTTTTTTAATTAGAACTTTGCAGGGGTAAAATTGTAAATTTTTAAAAATCATTTTCATTTTGTTATTTAGATTAGATGATACCTCCCAAATTTTCGGTATAATTAGGTCTGTGTTGAATAATATCCGATTGGACATCAAGTACCGACCACTTTTTCTACTCTCAGAACAGATATCACTGATCTGTCATCATCAATAAAGATGGCCTGCGTGTCAACTGACGATTCTTCTTGATTGGAGAAAACAACGTCATCAGCAACGATTGTGGATGCCTTCGTTTGCAAAACTTCTGTAGGTCCAGCAACAGTCTGATTAGTCTGTAATTTGCAATAGGAAAGAGGTGCAAAGCGAGTATATTGACAGTTAACGAATAGAGTATCAGGTCTGCGGGTCATGGATTTTGCTCAAACTTGCAGGTAAGATTCATTAGCTCTAAAAATCATGCCGCTTATGTGTAGTTCTATCTAACAGGTATTTTTTTGCTCGATTCATGAAGTAAAATACCATTTTTAAGCAATTTATCAGTCCTTCGCTACTGCTCCGTACTAAGCCAGTCAACTTAGATATGTTATTGAAACTTTGTCAGCTAATCATACAAATGAATGTTCTACGCGTTCATTTACCATATTCAATGTTGGTCGCTGCGGCAAGACCGATATACACTATGCGCAAGCAAAGAAAAGTGAACCGATGCAAACCGAAGCTAAGATTTACATTACAATTTGTCTTATGGGAATACGCATAGTATTCATGCTTGCAAATAATATGCGTATTCCCATAAGACGAATTGTAATATAAATCTTTGCTTCGGTTCGCTCCGCTTCACTTTTTTTTTGCTTGTATATAGTGTGTATCGGTCCAGCGGCAGCAACCAACATTGAAAATTCAATGTTGGTCATACAGCGGGTCGTGCAAAATAGATTAATTTTTTTTCCAAGTAAGTAATTATATCACTTTATGATTATTTAACTAAAATTCTCTTATGATCTGAATTCTTTTATCATTTCATTTTTTGGATTCAGGTTATTGCTGCAGCTAGCGGCGTCTTCAGCTTTTCGCCTTCTAGGACAAATTTTATTTTGACAGGGAGTATTCAATATTTATTCTTTTGATAATTTTCTTGAAGGGTAAAGAAAATATTATTTACTAGTTTTTTCCTTCAGGGACAATTATTTACAGATGGTTTTTCGTTTCAGGCCCCGCTTTGCCTCCAGAGGTAGCGAGGATCATCTGCATCTCTCTGCGACAAGTAAGTATAATTGCCATTTGGCTCATTTTCTATCTTCTCTTCTAATCTTTTTTCGTTTTCTCTATTGTTTCATCGAATCTTTCTTTTATTTTCCCTTATTTACTCCATAGGGGGGTTTCCGCGATATTACATAGGGGTGACGAAGCCTCGCCGAAACCCCCTACGGAGTAAATAAGGGAAAATGAAAGAAAGATTCGATAAAACAATAGAGAAAATGAAAAAAGATTAGAAGAGAAGATAGAAAATTAGCCAAATGGCAATTATACTTACTTGTCGCAGAGAGACGCAGATGATCCTCGCTACCTCCGGAGGCAAAGCGGGGCCTGAAACGAAAAACCATCTGTAAATAATTGTCCCTGAAGGAAAAAACTAGTAAATAATATTTTCTTTACCCTTCAAGAAAATTATCAAAAGAATAAATATTGAATACTCCCTGTCAAAATAAAATTTGTCCTAGAAGGCGAAAAGCTGAAGACGCCGCTAGCTGCAGCAATAACCTGAATCCAAAAAATGAAATGATAAAAGAATTCAGATCATAAGAGAATTTTAGTTAAATAATCATAAAGTGATATAATTACTTACTTGGAAAAAAAATTAATCTATTTTGCACGACCCGCTGTATGACCAACATTGAATTTTCAATGTTGGTTGCTGCCGCTGGACCGACACACACTATATACAAGCAAAAAAAAAGTGAAGCGGAGCGAACCGAAGCAAAGATTTACATTACAATTCGTCTTATGGGAATACGCATATTATTTGCAAGCATGAATACTATGCGTATTCCCATAAGACAAATTGTAATGTAAATCTTAGCTTCGGTTTGCATCGGTTCACTTTTCTTTGCTTGCGCATAGTGTATATCGGTCTTGCCGCAGCGACCAACATTGAATATGGGGTAAATGAACGCGTAGAACATTCATTTGTATGATTAGCTGACAAAGTTTCAATAACATATCTAAGTTGACTGGGTTAGTACGGAGCAGTAGCAAAGGACTGATAAATTGCTTAAAAATGGTATTTTACTTCATGAAGCGAGCGAAAAAAGGCCTGTAAGATAAAACTACGCATAAGAGGCTTGATTTTCAGGGCTAATAGAACACACCTGCAAGTTTGAGGAGAATCCATGACCTGGAGGTCTGATACTCTCTTTGTGAGTTATTAGGAATTTAATATAATTGTATATCAACCCTGAGAAATCAAAGTAATGCTACAAGCGTCGAGAGATCATAGAGCTAGGGATTGTGTTTTGCCTCAGTGATAACTCTTCACTCATTGAATTATTTTCATTGTTCCATGTGTACACCATACGAAATATAATCAGCGTATATAAATGTCTTACCACCAGGGTGTTAGTTTTTTTTTATTAGGGCTTGACGCGCATACTGTAATTGTCCACTAGTATATTGAACGTCATCTACTCAAGTTTAATACATATTTTGGTTTTTGTTACGTTAATTCTAATACTCTGAATATTTTTCAACAATTTTCCTAGCTTATTTCAGTTTTTTTAGACTTATTACTTGTATTAGAATCGAAAGAAAAGAAAAAATTTAATGTTTTTCAGTACTTTTTTCTCAGTTAAATCCAACTGACTTACTGTACTATTTGACAGTAAAATTAATTTTCCCTCGTAGGCAGATAATGTGGTCAGTGAACGTCAAGCAGAAGGCTAAAAGATTCGGATGCACTATTACATAACATGGAAAACCAACGCCGCATTAGATTGTAGGTTAGGTCGTGAGCAAAGAGGCCCGCATACAAATTGAAAAACTGCGTTAATGGATTGAAACAACGGACAAACTGTTTTTATTTTAAGAAACTGAATAATTTATGAAACTAAGTAGTGAAAACGTATGCAGTACCAACAAATTATTTCGAAGATTGTAAGAACACACGTGAATATGACTCAACTACTTTGAAAAAATAAACAAACTTAGAATTTTAATTGTACTTACGTTCGAATACTTCGGTTAATTCGCCGAGATCGTTCGCATTGAGCCACTGAATGTCTTCCTCCATCTCCACAGTTTGCGAATAACAATTACACGTTTATTCGAAACACAACAGTTTTCGATTCACAACACAACGTGGGATGCGGCCATATGCAAAATGCAACAAGTAGTGGCGCGTTCACCGCACGGCAGAGTAACCGCATACTAACTTTAAGAGGATATTCTTAATACTCTAGGATTCTACATGATAATATACTAATGATTTAGAGGATTTGATTAGTAGATATGATTAGTATGTTACCATACTAGAAATAAGAATAAATTTTTTTCGGTGTTATTATTATAATTTAAAAAAAAAAAAAAACGTTGTCAGAAATTTATTCTACACGTGATATCTCATAGTTTGATTTGCCCAAGTCAGAAATCGGAAAAATCCACGCACATATTTTTTTCCCATAAATCCATTGCCCTGCCTTATAATTAGGATATGGAACTGTGAAAAATATGAAAAAATTTTTGTTCAAAAATTAAAGGCGATCCTACAAGATACGGTCAAGAATTGGAATTTTATTCTTTCAAAAGTCCTTTTTTCTAGGCCTCTATTTCGTGTACGCATGTCGATCGCCACTTGGATCCAACTATTATCAGCCCAAAATAATGGACAGAAAAAAAAATCCAAAATTTCGGTACTAAAAGGTGAAAGGTAGTGAAAAGTAAAAGGTACTAAAAGGTCAAAGGTACTAAAAGATGTAGATTTTCCCAAGTCAGAAATGGAAAAAAAAAAAAAAATTTTTTTTACAAAAATTCTTTCCCCTGCCATCTAATTAGCATCGAACAGTACATGCTATTCATCCGCAAACACAGTCCACGTGCACAACGATTATTCTACATTTATAGTTGGCATATACTTTGATTCAGTATGGTCATGCTAAGAGGGACCACTTTGTGTGATTTGTAATCGGTTTTTGTATGAAAATACATATTGTACTACCCGGGCTATCGAATGAAACTTTAATTTTCATCCTGAAATAAAGAGGTGTTGAATAATTTTTTTATTTTTTTTATAATAGCGATGTGAGAGATAATAAAGGTAATGGGGAAATTTGTAGCATAGTGTTGCCTGCTATCTCGTTTTATCCGAGCTTCATTGCTAGCTGATTCTCTACTACTGGCTGGCGAATATCTATACTACTTTGGATCGCGCGCGAGGCTCAAGTAGAACAAGCAAGACATAGTCAGACCTCGCAGAGACCGAGATAAAAAAGCTTTATAGAAATACGTACCAGCGAGTGCATCTCTCCATGCTCTCTCGGGTTTGCTCATTATAATGGCAAACTTTCAATGCAATTAACATTTCTGAGAGTTTCTGGTAATTGAAAATTGTCTCATGAACCTCCGTTTTTCGAATACGAAGCTTTTATGTTTTATGAAATTAAAAGTGATAGAGAGAGAGAGAGAGATATGGAAAAAGAGCAGCACAACTGGTCGATTAGTTTGTCTTTCCAGCTATTTAAAAAAGAGCCGTTCCGTACAATTATTATTATTGTATGAGTGAACGAGGCGCGTTGTTTAATGGCATGAAGCGTGTATAATGAGAGAAACGCGATCTGAATGAGGTCGAGCGAAGCGAGAAACATAAAGACCGAAGAAAAATAGAAAAGCGAAACACACACCTGTTAAACTCTCAAGTATGTTTCATCTCTTTCAGTGCCTCTCTTCGCTCTCTTTTATTTCAGTCCCGGAGAAAAATGTTCTCAATGTTCCCTGGAACAAAATGGTCTGTAATTGCTCTGTCGGAAAGACGAGACGTATCGATGCTCTCTCTCTCTTTTTTTTATTTCATTCATCAGAATTCAACCGACTATTCCGATACCCGCGGCATTTCTCATCTTCTCGATTTCTCCATCCCCCCCCCCCCCCCCCCCCTCTCGCTCTCTCACTCGCTACTCAGCAATTGAAGAAAATTTGTTTTTCTGCGAAATGTAAATCGACGTTTCGATAACGAGATATCGAACTTTCGAACGGGAACGACAATTAATTAAAGGATAGAAAAAAAAAAATAGGTAAATTTGAAACGTCGCCCATTATCATCGTGGTAAATTAGCGCTTGAACTGACGAAAAGTCTCATTGAACGATTCGTCGCGTGAGTCAAGAAGCAAAAATTCACAATTGCATCGAAGATAGAAATAATTGCTGATCGGCCTGGATTTTTGTAAAAAAAAAAAAATACGTTGAATGACCAGAACGAAAATTTAAGCGGTAAAAAAAAGTTGTGGTAAAAGTTAGTAAATAAAGATGGAAACGAAAATTTTAAACTTGTATATTGCAGCTTTATTATTTTTGGCCTCGATCACAAAGCTCAAAAATAATAAGAAAGCATAGTGTGCAAGTTTCTAATTTGGATAGGTTTTATTAGGTTTTCGGAATTTTTAAATTTTGAAAATGTCACAATATTTGAACCCTTGCAAGGATTCTTTAAAAACTAAATACCTGGTCTGCTGCTCCCCTATAGCCTATTTGTGGATTCGAGAACCAGTGCGTGCAATACGAGAGAGGATCCTCCCGAGTACGTTGAGGCTTAACAAAAATGAAGGAGAGAGAGAGAGGTAGAGAGAGAAAGAGAGAGACGAGCAAAAGGAATGATTTGCATTGACTTGCAGCGACCCGAAATCCGAACAGAAACTTTCGTGATAATCACATTATTCCCGTACCCTATCTCGAGGGATGGATACGCCGAAAATTGACCGAACGTACGCGAGATAAATTTTGAGACCCTTCCGCACGATGCGTGGCGTAAAATCTATATCAACTTTTGGAAAACAAAAGGTCGAAACCCGTAAAATTTGCAGCCAAAGTAACGCGAGTTACGCCTTTTTGTTCACGACAAATAAATATGCCGATGTAGTTAAAGTCACAAGGGCGTACGTGTTCCTTATATACCCATCGATATTCTATTCCTGTACTATATAGTCAATGGACTACGATATCTTACACACGTAACAGTCACCGCATTAGTTCTGAGAAACGACAGGGTGAGGGACAATAAGGTACCGCGAGCGGTATAACCCGGAATTTGCTCCAATTGCCGCGTGTGGCAATGACGCTAGCGCTCTACCTCTCGAAATCGGATACAATTTGTATTCAGCACCACGACCGACTCATTAACGCGGTCCTGTGCAAGCTCAAGTATAGGGGAAGAGAGAGAGAGAGAGAGAGAGAGAGAGAGAGAGAGAGAGAGGAATCTTAACCTCTTCCCAACGCCACGGGAGTTTACGGAGAACGGACAAAATTTCCGGAACAATACAATCCAGCATCACCTTAACTGCACAAACTACTTTTAGCCTCTTACGATTATCTGCCAAACTTTATCGTCGCCGATTTTTTTTCGTTTACAAGGGCGATTAACATTAAACATTCGAAATAATAAATTTCATATAGAAATTTTCGTTCATATAGGAACTTATTTCGCGATTCCATAACCAGAAAGAGACATCGCGAGCTAAAAACCTTCTCACATGTCCGAAGCAAAGACCTTCGGAGGGCACCAAAACATATTTAGAAATTTATTTGCTCATAGAAGATTTTCGTATGAACAAAAGCTCGATGAGGAAGCAATATGCCCAGCTATCACAATGTGTTTTGATATATTTCGACGACTCTGGCATAAAAATTTGCAGCGTTTTTCAAGCGAAGCTTATTTCTTCATGAGGTAGCACAATCGAGGAGAGGCAGAATGAAAAATTGATTGAGAAGGAAATATAGTGAGATAAAAAAAGTTTAATTGAATTGTTGTCGAACATTTTCCATCGGGGCAAAGAAAGTATCCGGTTCAATGAATATATATGTTTATCGGTAATGAATTTTGTATAGGAGGGACGAAATCTGCGCCAACGGACTCGTGTACAGCGCGAATGAAATAACGTCTAAAAATGTAAGTATCTCGCAACACACATATAATATAGTATTGTGTGTGCAGTGGGGCGTGTATAGCGCGGTAAGAAAAACCCGATGCTCCACTGTACGACGAACTCAATTCGCGCTATTCGATATTCCATTTTCAATCCGACCCAAGAGTTCTCATATCTGTGTGAGCGTCGATCGTACGCCGGCTATTTCGCGAGATTTAGTACATGAGGCAAGGCCGTACTATATATGTACACTACGCTCGGAAAGATTCTCTCTATCTTGGTTATACGGGATAGTTTTCTTATTTCCACGCGATATTCTCTTCGGATATAAACGTGTACCTACACTTCGTGAAAATATTCCGAACCGGCGGATCGTATGTATAAGTACTACCTGTGGAATTAGGAAACTCTCGTTCGTGAAAATCTAATATAACGGAATTGCATTATGAGGCGCGTTGAAAAGCTTGAAACGAGTTTCAACGCCAAAATCGATATTATCTTTATCCATAGTTATATCCATTGGAATTGAAATGCCTCAGGTACTTTCAATAGTTCTACACTAATTCAGTCTCTTTCGCAAATACAATGACGAACAATGGAATTCCTTGGGCGCTCGGTGTTATAACGATGAGAAGTTTTGATATATATATATATATATATATAAATGGTAAAGAGAGAAAGAGAGAGAGAGAGAGAGAAAGCTTTGGTATTTCATAGGAGTAATCATCGCGTCCCTCGAGTCTCTCATAGTTTCGATTCATTCGAGCGTTCACACGAGCGTCCTTGCGAATTCCTACGTGCCAGTTTCTTCGCTAAAGTCTCGGGTCTGCGCGAGATAGTATATGAGCAATTAGGAATTCCCTCGAATATGAGCAATCGCGATTTTATTACTCTCCCGCTGAGATATGACTGAACGATTTGGATGAAAATTAAAAAAAAAAAAAAAAGGAAGAAAGAAAAAAGGCATACCGAATATCAATTACGCGGTGATGAGAGGACAAACGCTCAGAGTATATGTCGGTGCGTTAATTGGTGGAAGTTGGAAATTTTTATACGTTACGGGACATTTGCAAATCTATGGGAACTTTCACCACACTCCGGTGACATTTCTATCTCTGGAGCTTTTAGGCTACCCTGATATTCTATTCCTCATCGCTATTCTCTTTATTGCCCATCCGAGTGCTATTGTGTACCTCGAGATTGAGCGTCATCAACGATTTTGGACAGGCGTGAGGTTGATCTACACGAGCTCCGAGCCGGAAAAAAGTAAAACAACGGTAAGCAAATAAAGCCTTGAAGAGACCGAGGTGTGGCTGAGGCAGAGGAAAGCGGATACGATCGAAACTGACGAAAATTGCTCGTGAGCCCTACAGTGTGAGATATCACGGTGTCGCGGTAAAGTGCGAACAACGAAGCATCGGAAGCGACGCTTTTTATATGAGTTTATTATTTCGGGATGTTGAGTCTCTGCTCTTCCCTTTCGGGCTATATATATAACGATATCGTTCTGCTCGGGGAGTATTTATAGTCCACAAGTTCAATGTATACGTTCTCGCCAGCTTTGAAATTCAAATGAACATAACTTCGATGTTCCTTATTTTTGAGGATTCAGTGGCCCAAGTCTCAAAAAGTAATGAAACTTGGAATAGTTTTTTTTTTTTTTTTTTGGAGGCTTTGTCCTGAACGAAACTACGTTTTGCTTAAAGCAAGAGTTGAATCAAAATTAAGAGGGTGTGCCACGAAAATCCCGTAAATACGTCGAGGGTTCCGCAAAGGAATTCGTTAAAAGTGTGCAAGGATGCGCCACACATTGTCATTTTCACCGAGTATATAACTTTCGAGCACTAAACTTTCGAGTGTACGGAGTTCCACTCCGCTGCATGGAAACAAACTTATCCGTTGAATCGTATTCTACATTAATTTAACTTTAAAATGACTCCCTGCCTACTGTGTTCCGAATCAAAAGGTGCCTGAAAACGCGACTGAAATTTTCCATCATCAAAAGCTCATGCAGGATTAGGATTAGTTCGAAAAACTCTTTCGGGGCTACGTTAACCCCTCGATAAGTTCTCCTTGTGCTGCGCGGAGTACATTTTGTACTTATAATAAATAATTTGTCCGCAAAACGAAAGAGATATTATTAATCAGAGCTGAATAATTCAAACTACTTTGGAGATGGCTTGAATTATTCGTATAAACTAAAAATTGTCATGATGCTTGCACTCATTGTTGAACAATTTTAGGTTATGATGTTGTCATATTGGAAGCCAGTACAAAGCTGAAGATGGAAATTTTCCGGTATTATGAATTTGAATCTCAAAAATTGGCCTGCATTCGACATTTTTTTTCGGGAACTGTCAATCGCTTGAGCCACTGGTTCATACCAAAAAATAAACTTGCCTATATACATTTTATCAATTGGATTATTTATCGCTGGTTTCAACCCTACGATACTTTCAATTTTTCCAGTTACTTGACGTGTACGATCCCAAGCGTCAATTTATTTTTCACCGTCTAAATGTGAAGATCGTGCTCCACAACTCAAACCACTTATCATGACACGAGTTCGTATAATAAATTCAATACTATAAGTATGTATTTGCCATCAAAATTCTAATTATGAGACTTATCCGCGATAAGAGACCCCAAGCTTTTCGTTCTTTTTTTTTTTTTATTGCCCAACGAATGCGGGTAAAAGAGTGAGCTGGGCAGGGAAGAAAGAGAGTTTTATCCTCTGTATCGGAATAAAACCTCATTTCTTTTACAACTGTCGTCAACTCGTACGTCATGCCCACATAATATCGTATCCATATATATTCGTAATTTTCATGTTTCAGTACACTTTTTGCGCAAAAGTATACAGCTACGAAACGACGAGTGTGCTTTCGGCTAATGAGAAAAAATAGTTTCCCTATCCCTCTCGTTCTTCTCGTCGATATGAGAAAGCTTCGGCCGCGTTGTGAGAGTAGAACAGAATGAAAAAAAAAAAAAAAAATGTCTCCGCATAGACTCGAATACTCGCTCGAGTTCGCTTGCACATGGACGGGCAGAAACAGCACGTGAAACGTAGAAAAGCTCGCGAGAACCGAAACTCATGGTCCTTTACGTGCTTGAAAACTTTACCTACGAGAGCTAAAGAGAGAGAGAGAGAGAGAGAGAGAGAGAGAGAGAGAGAGAGAGAGAGAGAGAGAGAGGGAAAGAGCGCACGAGGCGAGCCTCAAGCTCGTGTGAGTAACCCCGAAGAACGTCAGTGCAGTAACAGACAAGCGAGAGTAGAACTCGTTACCGCGTATACGGAAACCCCCGAATAGCCGATAACCGTTCTCCGCAGAAATTGGTTTAGATTGGTTATCGATCGACGTGTAAAGAGATTGCCACTCGCGCGTCTCTTTTTTTTTTTTTTTTTTTATTCTTCAAGCAGCGAGAGAGCGCGGTCTCGCTCTTGCTCGATTTTTCATTAAGAAAAAAAAAAAAAAATGAAATAAAAATGGAAAAACGATCGATGGAGGAACAGTTTGGACATTTTCGCGAGGTTCTTTCTACACGTTGTGTGTATGTCCATGTGATATACTATACAAGAAACGCCTAACTCTCTTTTTCTCTTTCCGTCGCGGGAAACGAGAGCCCGAGCAAAATGGTGGAATAAAAGAAAATGGACAGGTGCGGAGGATCGCTTCTTTTTTTTTTTTTCGTATAACGGAAGGACCCTTCGGGGGGGTCCTACTTTCGCGTAAGAACGAGCTACGAAATTGAGTCTAGGAGAGGGCCAATAGTCCCAAGACATAAGCCCAGTACGAAGCCCAGTAGCAATTTTATATTCTTATATGTATATATGAATATCAACTGCTAGGAAACAAAAGGATGCAACTCCGCATCACACGAAGTGTCGAATCGCTTGAGTTACGACCTTTTGTTTCACAGCAGCTCGTATAAAATAATATCGCTTTTGCTATATCGTCCTCACCTTGTTATACCCCTTATCCCCTGTAGTGTACTCGAAGAAAAGACAATCCGGTTGTTTCTGGATATGTATGTATATATTTATCGAAATGAAATATCTCTACTTTCGAAGCAATCGGGCATGCAAGCTCTCTCTCTCTCTCTCTCTCTCTCTCTCTTTCTCTCTCCTCTGCTATTCCCACTTTTAGATTCGCCCAGGATGCAATCTCTATTTTGTACGAGAGAATTCATTCGCTCTCCGGCTTTATAGGACTCGCAAATACGACAAGGAAAAAATAAATCCTCGTATCAGATTTGAGCATACAGTAGTCTGATTTGTGTAAATCATATGTCAGATTTTTCTGCTTCGAACGACATTTATTGCGCTATTTCGTCAGTTTTTCATATTTAATTGAATAATTTTGATTAAATATCGCAAGGTCTGCGAAAGCTTTCTCTCGCAGACTTCGGTAATTTAATAATAAAAAATTCACAAAACTTCACGGAGACGTGACTTTTCACGTCTCCGTGCCATGATGTTCGAGAAATAATGGTTTCCGATAAATTTGAAAAAAAAAAAATGCAAACGTCACGCGTTTTACCCCGGTCTTATGGGTTGAAAAAAAAATTGTCAAAAGCGAATCAACACATTTTTGTGCTCAATAGATTTCCATCGTCCAAATAATCCTTATGCAAATAAAATAAAACCTTAAAAAATTTGTAACTTGTCAGTTACAAATTTTCCCTTGACTCGAGAGACATATAAGGAACTCTCGTTTCGTATAAAAATTCGCGAAAATTCCGTTCTCCGATCATTTGCATTGTATCGGAAAACAGGTTGCTCGAGGCCCTCGAGAGACGTATTTTCTACGGGGAAAAAGTATTGCGGGTTTTTTTTTTTCTTTTTTTTTTTTCTCCTCGCTAACTCGATACTACATCCACGAAATCTACACTTCACAGATACCCCAGCTTTATTTCTCTCGGTATTCTCTAACGCGCTTGACACACGAATCACGTATCGCGTAAGGGAAATCCCGGCCATGACCGGCGCGATCCTCATACGCTCGTGTCTTGTATACTCGTGTAACTCGCGGAGGATATTCGAGCTTGCAAAAGCTCGCACAAACAATGAGAGAACCCGGTCTTGGGTCGTTTATACATTTTACGAGGTCAGCAAGCATTTTCCCTTTTCTCTCCCCTCCGCTCTCTCTCTCTCTCTTTCTCTCTCTCTCTCTCTCTCTCTCTCTCTTAAAAACTTAGCACCTTGCGTGTTGGTGTCAACCAACCAGTCAAATTAAATATTTTAGATCGAAACTTTGTGACTTTAGTTGAACCGATTGAAATTTCGGCGAATGAACGATCCCCAGCTCGATCAAATTTATTTTATTAAAATGTTTTTTTTATCTATTTTTTTATAAAAAAAACTTCAATAAGATTATCTTAATCTGTCTGTATCTATTGAAAGCTTCGATCTAGATTGACGTATCGTTGAGAATTTCATTTCGTTTTATTATCGAAACGAATTTCTTTCGCCATCTAATTTGAAGAAAGTGGAATGTTATACCACTAATGGGCATTATTACAGAGTTTACGACGCGTTATTGAAGGATAATAAAAAAAGGGGGAGCGGGGGAGTTCGATTGAATAAACCACCGATGGCTTTGACTATATCCGTTTCTCTCGCGGCGGAAAATCGGCATTATGTAATAGCTGCCTCTGTGTGCCCACGTGTATCCGTGTGTTCGAGATGGAAAAGTGCTGGATAAAGCTCGTCGTTCCTATATATAAAAATCGACGTCGTTCTCTCTAGGCTTTCCGGATGAACTGACACGACGAATAGATTGAGAGAGCCCGAGATAGGGATGATAAAAGAGTAGACAAAAATTCCAAGTCCAATAACCCGGCTCAATTCCGCGTTTGAGAATCGAATTCTCTTTTCCTACACTTTTATCCTACACTTTTACGTCACACATATGCATATATATATATATATATATATATATATATATATATATATAGAACCCCGTTGTTTTATTCTCTCCTTTTTTTCGCGCGCCTTTGTGGATAGAAACTTCACTGATATTATATCGTTAACTCCTCTTCGAGAGCCCGGAGAAGAGATAGATCGAAGGAAAATTGCAAATAATCGCATTGTAGGCAACTATTGAATAATTCACGAGACGAAAAGTTCCTTCTCGTGAATCTCTCGTCTCCATTATACATATATATTTATATATATATTGATCTTTCACTGCTTCATTATAATTTGTCCGCACTTTAGATTTTTTTCGTGCGTAAAAATTTTACAAGCATCTTTTCCCTCTCGCTGTTGGTATAGAGAAAGTTTTCTAAATGAAATTTTTATATAATAGTGTTATTGATATTATTTGCCACCGTTGAAAATTTCAATGGCACCAAAGAATTGATTACTCTATTGGTACGAATTTTTTTTTTTTTTTAACCCTTTCGTGCCCATCAGTGGTACATATATGTACCACAGTGGTACATATATGTACCACTACTTTTGAAAATTTATAACTTCCACAAAAATTAACGCAGAGTGTTCGTTAAGGGCTTGTTTCAAAGATGAAGTATAGGACTAAGTCCAAAAAAATCATCGACACCCTCGGAGCTACCCCTTATTGTACAACACCTTCTCAAAAATCGTCAAAAAAGACAAAATTTGAAAAATGTGTATAATTTTGAGGGTGATTTTTGAGGAATATTCATTTCTGCTGGAATTACTTGTCTATCATGCCAGTAACGAGAATATGGTGTCATATTTAGGAATTTCCCAAAATCCAAAATGGCGGATCAAATATAGCGGACCGAAATTTCAGAGTTTGAGCTGATTCGCAATAAGCTTAGTATCCTGAGGTTTTTCGTGTCGCTGATTCCGAATCTGAAGTCAAAATTTGACAATTCAAGATGGCCGACCCAATATGGCGAACAGAATTTGCAAAGTTTTAACTGATCTGCATGAAACTCGTTATTTTTTCGCACGATTTACGGGCGCACATACCAAAAAATAAATTTTCCATTCCTGGGGAGTGGTTTTTTTTTTTCAGAAGCGGGATCATTTTTTTTTTTTTTGGGAAATTCCTCAAATAAATACTCGTGCAACTCTTTTACGTCACTTCGAATCATTCTCTGTTGTGAAATGATGAAGAAATTCTGAATTGCATGAAAATTTACTGATCATGACACTTCAGGGGGTGGTTTTTTTATGATGAGCTGGTAAATATATTTTATATATAATATAAATTTAAATATTATATAAATTTTATATATAATATATATAAATATATATATATATATAAAATAAATTTTATATTCCTGAGGGGTGGTTTTTCATGCATAAGGGTTGTTCAAAGACAGGGAAAATTATGAAATATTTTTTACCCACACCTGGAACCTGGATCTTTCGTATCCAGCCACGCGACCTTGTTCAAAATCACCCTGGAGAAATAAATTGGGCACGAAAGGGTTAAAGCGCGCGTAAAATACATTTTGTATGACAAGATCATAATGTCGTCACGATTCCGATAAAGGCGCATCGAGCCTGATAATACAATATCGAAGATTTCAATTTTTCCTCAGCAGAGAGACGCGGTGTGAAATTATTATTATTATTTTTTTTTTTTCATTCTCCCTCATTCGGATTACCTCATGCATTCCGTCGCTTCTCCTTAATATCCGGTGAGAAATTCATCAACCCCGTTCTCGTCGGTATGTCTGAATACACGGAACACACATGTTATACGCACTATATATGCTCAGCGAGCAATAAGACGATTAAACGAGAAAAATAGCGTGAGGGTGAGGGGGGGGGGCGGGGGGAATGGAAAAGGATTATGAAAAAGAAGCGAATGAGAAAAAGATGAGCTTGCGCGAGGATACGGAAAAAAAAAATTGCCGCACAAGCGAAAGCGTTATACAATAAACTACGTATACGATTCTTCACCAATTTCTCCGACAATGTAATGTCGACGCGAGAGTGAAGGACGAAAAAATGAGGAAAACATCGAGCTTTCGATTAAACACGAAGTAAATAATTGAATTTTTTTTTTTCGCTGGTGATTAAACGGCTGCGTGTGTGTATGTGTGTGTGTGTTTTTTCGATAAGCGGGATGACGTGATCAAATGTCGCGATAGGTCGGGCTCTGCGGACGATCGCGTCGTTTGCCTCGGAGGATTACGTAAATTACGAAAGCTCGAAGGATAAGAAAAGTAGGGGAAAAGATAGCGGGAGGAAAAATAAAATAGAAATGGGTAAAAAGAGGGAATCGTGTATATGCATATATATATATATATATATGTGTGTGTGTGTGTGTGTATGCAAGAACGAAAAGTTCTTCGATCCTACGGGCTGCGCTCACTCTTGGCATCGCCCTGAAGGGTTTTACGCGGTTGGAGCAAGGGAAGGTTGAACCTCTCGTCTTTTTCTACGTACGTCATGGCGTTCTCCTCAATCGATTTAATGAGAAAAATGTTACGGGCCGCGCGGGGATTGAAGTCGTCTCGTACGTATCTTTCTACCTCCCGATACTCTCACCATCTCACCCCCTATCTCTCTCTCTCTCTCTCTCTTTCTTTTTTTCTTTTCTCCGTCGTCCTCTGCTCTTTTCTCCTTGCCCTTATTCTCTTCTCGATTTTTTTCCCTTTTCTCTGCCTCGTCGAATAGCCAAACCCCCTTTCCCTTTCTCCCTGACGTTTTATACCGTAAAACGCTATATCACTTTGATTCAACCCTCTCCCCTCTATCTCCCTTCTTATCCCCTATCTCAAACGATTGATATAGGGGACGCTTTGCCCAGTAGAAACGTCCCTACCTCTCCCTTATATACCTCGCCTTCGTCACTTCCCAATCCATTAAAATCCCTCGATATAAACGATCAGGCATTTCAAATGGTCTCTTTTACCTCTCGTAATATGTGTGTATATATACGAAAGCCACTTCGGGAAGCCTATACTTTTATTTCTGTTCGAAAAGAGCTTGATTAAGATTGCTACACAGCATCAACTTCTATACCCTGATGAGTGCTCAATTAAAAACAAAAAAGTTTTCTTGCAAACTTTTAACGGATTATAATCGAGAGCAGGATAAATGTACAGTTTTCTTTTTGGTTATTTGCACTATTACGTAATATTCATTAATATTTTTTTCGAATTCTCACTACGATGCTTCGTTATTATTCGTGCAAAACTAAGAAATCATCGAGTCAATATGTTTTTTTTTTTCAATTTGATTAAATTAGGAGTTTTCTGCTTTAAAATGAAAATGCATTATCGACTGTTCTATAGAGGATGGATTATCAGGATTGAAAGTCAACTGTACTGATTTATTGTCAAACAAATTTATTATTTATTTTTTAATATCAATTTTTTGTTAACTCTTCTGATTCATTGAAAGATGATCAACGGTAAATTTTAATGAAATAATTTTTACGGAAATAACAAATTTTTGTTATAGTTCCTTTTCATGAAAATTCTCCGGTGCAATAGTTTGAAAAAAAATGTGTTTTCTCGGTAATATCAAAAGCAATAAAATAAAATGGAAACTTCAACAATGCTTCATTTATTCATTTTGTATAATTATAGCTGAAGCACAGGTTCTTTGTTCAATTAAAATTATTGATTCACATTGGCTAATTTTTCATTGAATTGTTGTACTATCAAGGTATTCATCCATATCGTAACATATTCCTTTCTCTCGAATCTTTTGAACTTTCGATTTTTGCGTTTTCGCTTTTAAAAAATGGTATCCTCGAAATTTTGTGAAATCTTATATGTGAAATCGACGAAAACTCGGTCTTGATATTACATGTGGGACAATGAAGAGCGAGAGCACACAGAGGTGCGAGTTTTCCCAAAAGAAATATTTAACGTCGAGTCAACACGCACATTTTGCGGTTTTCTCCAGTGAGAAGCCAAGAGTCCCATGACCATCTCGCTCTTGTATATATATATATATATATATATATATATATATATATATATATATATATATATAAAGTTTTTCTCAAGGTATGAGGACTGCGAGGACTGCGATCGAGAAATATTACCGAGGGTGATGAGAAAAGAAACTTTTTCGTTTACTCTCACTCGGGGGATGGCTTGTCAAATTCGCTCATCAGTGAGCGCAAAATTGCGCAAAAAAAAAACTCGGGAGATAGTTTATATATATTCTTTTTTTTTTTTTTCTTTCCCCCTTTTGACAACGCGAACGAAGAATTTTTTCGTCACGATGGCGACACACGTTCGATGATTGATATTGGGTTAATTAATTTTGCGACTGACATTTATACAGCATGATTACTGACGATATGTGCAACGAGATGAAGGTAATTTTCCAAGCTCTCCAGCGGTCTTGATATTAATATTATACACGTACTCCCCGAGAGCTTGTTCCGACAGAAAGACGTAAAATTATGTATGTGAGCCGCCTCCCTTGAGGGATAAGTGCACATTCCTGTGAAACTCTCGACGTTCCATGCTCAAGCATGATGCCGGAGTTTCATACATCGAATTCAGAAAAGGGAAGAGAGAGAGTGAGAGAGAGAGAGAGAGTGAGAGAGCGAGAGAGAGAGAAAGAGGGAGAGAGGGATATTAACAAATTAGGATTCGATTAAATTACCTGACGCATGAAGCTCCACGTCGATTCTGGAAATTCTTGGTTACCGCGATATGAACGCAAGAGTGGTTAGGAAGTTTCTACCGGGGTCTGCTCCTCTCTCTATAATCTGTCTCTCTTTCTCTATCCGATAATCCTTTGAATTTCTCTCTCTCTCTCTCTCGTTCTCTATACTTTGATCTCTCGACCTCACTTCCTAGACTCTTCAACGAAGAGACGACGCGACCAAATACTCACGTGATATGCACATATCCTGAGAGCTTTGCTGCTCGCATCGCTACTCGCTTTTCGCGTCGATAGCTCTCCGTCATTAAATATGGTTAACCATACGCATATAATACCGAAACATGTGACATTTATCAACTATTATTTAAATTTCTTATACCCAACACCAAAAACAATATATATTGCTTATATTTGGTATGCATTAATTTAACCAATTCCTTGATCCAAAAAATACCAAATACAAGCGATACACATTTTGTTTTTAGTTACGAAGTGTCTGCTCGTACGGTAACCGTACGAATAATGCAAAATTATTCGTACGGATATAAGTCCCGGTATGATTGAATACCATATCCGGACGAATAATGCACAATTATTCGTACGGATATGTAATTAAATGTAGGCCAATAACGTATTCGGACGAATATAATACACAATTATTCGTACGGATAAGTATATAGTTAAATGATACGGATAAATAGTTAAAATGGTACGAATAAACGCGAATTATTTCACGATGAGTTGTCCTATTTCTCTTTCGTTGACAATTCATCAGTTCGGAAATTTTAATAGGTACATGGTACATACAGTGGTTTTACGTTGATGGCGAATTTTTCGACGAATGATTCACGCTTTTACCGCACGAACTGACCAATGATCCGTGTGGAAGAGAACAGACAACTCGAATAATTCGCGCTTTACCAAGACTTATATCCGTACGAATAATTGTGCATTATTCGTCCGGATATGGTGTTCAATCATACCGGGACTTATATCCGTACGAATAATTTTGCATTATTCGTACGGTTACCGTACGAGCAGCCACAGCCTTTTAGTTACTCGGTTATTAACAAACGAGTGAGCGAAAAAACAAGCGATATACCCTATTTTAACTCGATCGCGTTTGGTATATTAACTTTCGTTTTTGTTTCCCCATGAACCTGCTTAAGGCAGTCCTCGTGCTACAATAGCGCGAGAAAGTTTCTCATGTACCACATGATAAAATATACATGGCCCTAGTGGCCATATGCAGCGAACTTTTGTTTGAGTCTGTACAGAAATGACTGTTATACATGGAACCGTGCATGTTCAGATACATTCACACCATAGAATATGCAGCTTACACGTCTAATTTTCATTCATATTGCATTATTTTTGTGATCGTCGTTCGTAAACGAAACGGTTAATAATTTTGTTGTTTTTTCCTAACATTGTGAATAATAATCTTCTCCCGTCTACAATTTTTTTTTTTTATCAAAATCTGGTTACGCGTTTAGTTGTAATATTTTTTAAAAACCGTGCTAGTAATCAGGGTACATCAATGCTTGCTAACTGCTCTGCACGTAATGGTTGCTAACTTTGACGCTGAATATCTCGAGTTGGGAACGGTCAATCTGCTTCAAATTTCACGAGAAGTTGGCTACTAGCATTCTCTTTGTCCACTATAAATTTCAACAAATTCCCATTATAAACGTATTTGCACGAGGACTACCTTAAAAAGAACTTTGAGATTTGTACGAGAGCCATTAGGACGATCTTTCAATTAGACAAAACGACCGAGAATCGTGTTACACACGTTATGAAAAAAGTCTCATTACGACCGAGTGTAACCAATGGAGACTTTGTATTTTTCCTCTAGGATCAGTAAAACGTCTTTCGTGTGTAACATACCGAGATTTTCACGAACGTTTTAAGGGTTTTGCTCGGGAAAGATTTCGTTGAGACACGAAGACGCGAGAGACGGGGAAAAAAGACTCGCCGGTGAAGATGCTGCGCTAATCACCGCGAACGTGAGAGCTGTAACCGGTAACCGGGGCTGGAGATGCGTGAATCCGCGTGCAGATAAGATATACTGCATAGATGGGGAGAGGGGGAGGGGGGGGGGAAGATGCGTCTTGATTCTTTCTCGAGATTTTTCAACGGACGCGTGCAATTTTAATGCAAAAGAAAAATTATATTTCTCTCGCAAACACGCTCCGCGCGAAACTCCCTCGCGTGTTCAGAACCTTTCTCCATCTTTTTCCCGACCAACTTTTGCCCCTCATCCTCGAAGTCTCGTTACTTTTTTTTTTTGTTTAACTTTTTTTTCACCTTATTCTTCTTCTCAACTCTTCGATCAAAGTTTCGGCAAACTTGTGAGATACGAGAAGAAGAAAAAAAAAACACACACACACACACACACACACAACTCCCACATTTTCGTGAGTATCTTTGCAATAAATTCTTCGATTCGAAAGTGATCGACGAAATAAAAATGAAAACTTAACAAAGCTTTGCATTACTTTTTTTTTTTTCTAAAGTGATCCTGTGGTCGGTCGATGCAAATTCGGGTTAAAAATTTTCTGCAAACCGCAAAACTATCTTTTGAATATCTAATAGACGGAGGGGGAGGAGAAGGAAGAGAACTTTCAATATCGCTAAAAGCATCGTCAATTGCAGGACTGACATACTTGGATGGCTACCTTGCATGGCTGGTGGTAATTGAGAGTCGAAGGAACGAGGATATATTCCTGTACGGAGAGTGTAATACGCGTTTTGCCAAAGAGAGACGACTGACGGAAAACCTTTTGGGCAGAAAAGGGCCACCTTCCGCAGAAAAAAAAATGTCTATGCTTCAAATGTTCGAATGTATAGGTATATACATATAAATATATATCGAATACTAGCGAGCAAAAGGGTTCAGTCCACTTTACTTTACGGGTCAAGTCGCGACCTTTCGCCTGCCAGGCCGACAATTTACCTTCAGATATAGGGTATATAATACACATCAGTGAGAGAGGTTTCTCGCAGACATTTGAGGAGGAAAAGAAAAAAAAAAATAAAAAGTGCTCGCGTTTCTTGTTACTTAAAAAAATTGGTAAAATCTACCGTGGATGAGAGGCACAGATGCTACTGTTCTTTTTTTTTTTTCAAAAGCCTCGAACGAAGGTAGAACAGGAAGAGCGAGATATGAGAGGAGTGAGGGATATGCCAGACAGCGTTGTGATTGCAGTGTCGAGCCCTCTGCACGACTATGCGGGGCATTCAGGCAAGGAAAACGTTCACCTTATCTTGAATACGATGAGTGCCATTATAATACTCTCGAAAGCTCGTCTTTTTCCACTTTTTTTTCCTTCTCTCTACTGCATTTTTTTTTTTTTTTTTCGTGGAAGAAAGTGCTCGTGGCTTTGTTCAACCAACAATAAATTGTTCGCATCGATGCAAGGCAAGCCTCTGCTCGTGCTTCGGTGGTTTGTCGGTCTTGAATCGAAACTGTGTCGCGAGAGGAAATGATGCTCCGTGTGGGTCATTCGAATTTTCAGGAGGAAATAATTCGAGCCTCTCGAAAAAATAAGATCGCACTTGAAACTGACGTGCTCTGGATACGCGTAAGAGTTTCATCATTAACGTGCTACATTTTTGCTTTCTGAACAGAGGAAGCTTTTTGTGATGATGGAAAAATAATGTTTCGGGATTTTAATGACGAAATGTGTTCAAAATTTCCCAAAACGTTTAGGGATCATATTTAGGGAAAAATTCCCAGTGTGTGTGTGTGTGTGTGTGTGTGTGTGTAAAATGTAAATAAACCCTGCAAAATTCAAACGTCTGTATCTTTAAAACTACTAAAGCAATCGTGGGCAAACTTTACACACAACTTGAGCATGAGGCCCACATTGTTTATTGAAATTTTTGCCACAGTCTTATAACGGATGTCCCTTTTTACATGATTTGGAGAATTTTTCAAAAAATGTCTGTGATCGCGCTCTAACTTTCGTAAATTTTCATTCATTGGCTCGAAAATTTTTACGCAAATAGGATAGGGGACAAGGATATGTTAGGTATTGAATTTGGCAAGAATCGCTAATATGGCAAAAATCGCTCGAGACTCAGGACTCAAAAATTTTTGAATTTTTTCAAAAAAAAATTATAACAAGCTGTAACTTCCGCAAATATTTGGCTATCAGGTCGAAATTTTGTATATTTATAGGTCACAGGACAAGAGTGGATCGCATTGAATTTCACAACAATCGCTCAATAGGGGTTAAAATTTCACAAAAAAAAAATTGAATTAAAAAAATCCAATAATTGCTCTAATTTGCGCAAACTTTCCGATATCGTGGCTTACTTTTAAAATTAAAAGAATATTATAAAGGATAATTAGTATTAAATTTTGGAAAAATCTATAAAGAAGTTCAGGTTTCATTAGATTTTTTAATTATTCGAAAGTTAACGAAAAAATTGTGTTGTCTGTTATATCCGTTATTGAAAGCAGAAATAAAAGTATGGAAATTAAAAATGTTCACAATGGTTCACTCTATCTTATCTCGCACATAAAGCTATTATAGGAAGCTAAAATTGAAAAGCTAACTTGCCCGTAGAGGAAGCTTTGCCAGCGAGACAAAATGATGAGGAAGCATTGTGCAAATTTATAATTTTTCTGATCATATGCACGCTCACTAGGAACAAAATGGAGAAAAAAAAAACTTTAAGATTTTATCAGGAACGAGTAGCAAAATGAGGCTTTTTTCATGTTTGGCTTATTCTAATTAATCTGCTTATAGCACAAAAGTCACCAAGATAAAAGTATTCCGGTAATGAGTACATACCTCTTGGATAGATAGAACACGAACAGTTTTTTTCTTTCATCTCGAGAAGCCAAAGCCCCATGGATATTTGCATGTTCATGGTTTAGGCTTACCAATGAACGGAAAAATTTTACTAGACGACGCCTAATAGCCAATTTATTCGTGAGTTTCTGGATACATAGATCGAAAGCTTCTCGATCTGATGTTTCCCCGTCAGGCGCGTCATTGAAATGTTCCGAGGCGGAGTAATCAGCCGGGGAAACTTCAGCAAATTGTGCCAATTCATTCTATTATATATATCGAGTAACGTCAGGAGCTCGGATACATCGAAGGATAATACTCATAGACGTGAATAGAATCGCATATAGGTCGGGTTGTCATCTGAATAGATCGTAACCAATCGTTTTGTTTTTCTTCCTCGCCATAAACCGATCGATAGATAATAATAATAAAAATAAGATAAAAGCTATTGTCTGGCTCTTCACCCCACATTCTAGATGACGGCTATTTAAAAAAAACTTAAGGTAGTCCTCGTGCTACAATAGTGCGAGAAAGTTTCCCATGTACCACATGATAAAATCTACACGGCCCTATAGTGGTCATATGCAGCGAACTTTTGTTTGAGTCTGTACAGAAATGACTGTTACACATTGGAACCGTGCATATTCAGATACATTCGCACCATAGAATATGCAGCTTACGCGTCGAATTTTCATTCATATTGCATTATTTTTGTGATCGTCGTTCGTAAACGAAACGGTTAATAATTTTGTTCTTTTTTCCTAACATTGTGAATAATAATCTTCTCCCGTCTACAATTTTTTTAAATCAAAATCTGGTTACGCGTTCAGTTGTAATATTTAAATAACCGTGCTAGTGTCAGGGTGCAGCAATGCTTGCTATATGCTCTACACGTAATGGTTGCTAACTTTGACATTGAATATCTCGAGTTGGGAACGGTCAATCTGCTTCAAATTTCACGAGAAGTTGTGTACTAGCATTCTCTTCGTCCACTATGAATTTCAACGAATTCTCATTATAAACGCATTTGCACGAGGACTACCTTATAGGTACATTGATTTGTTTCCGTACAGTTTTTTTTATTTTTTTTTTACCAAAATCTTGCCCATTCGAATGAATTAAACAACCTGTCGAGTAATAATTTATCCAATAGCATGGAGTGTGCTAAAAAAAAAGCACTTTTTTCAAGCCTAGAGGATGTACAAATGGGATTTCAGATGAATTTTTCCAAGATTCGAATGAAAATTTAAAAGAGAATTTTATTTTACTTAGGACCCGAGATAACGAAGGCTGCATGCGCGCGTTTACATCCGAATAATTAACAAAACTTGCTCGTCCAAGTTTCCTCTGACGGGCACTCGTTATCGAATGAATCTACGTTAAAAGGGTCGACGAAAACATGCAAATTTCTAATCAAACTATCTACTCCTTCATGCTATATATGACTCTATCTCTCTTTCTATTATGCATATTACAATGACAGAGGGCTCTCTGCGCATGCTGTACCGACTTTTCCCTCTGCTATCAAGGACTATTCTCCGATTCTCGTCGATGGTTCTATCATACCGTCGTGCAGGTCTATATATATATTAGGGTGTGCGGAAAAAAACAATTTTTTTTTTCGGTTGCATCCACCAAAAAAAGTTGAAGTAAGGTAAAAAAAGAAGAATCCTAAAACGTGAGGCCAAAAAAAAATTATTTCGAACGGCGCATTGCATTTTAATATTTTCCATAAGAATAACACAGGAAAATATTGGGATTTCTGAATGTCGTAGTGCAACTCGTCAGAAAAAAATCACACAAAGATGTTATTAACATATTCTCACGGAGAATCGAATTCCCTGCAAAAAAAGTTCTTACGAAAAATTAGCTCGGAACAATCGTTCAAGTGGAATATAACGCGAATGAATATAGTGGAAATAACGCTGTCTGAAATTGAATTGATAGGAAAAAAAATAATTCAAAAGGCTGTAAAAATCGAATTTTTCGCTTTACGAAAAAACTTTTTGGGGGTTTTTTGTAGAGAATGTTCTGCTCTAACATACTTGCATGAAATTGTTCTCAAAATATTTCTCTTATACAAAAAAAAAATCAAGTACAACAAGAAATATAAAAGAAACGACGTTCATCATTGATCGTGTTTAGAAAAGCTTTATTCAATGAATTTGGTTTAATAAGATAGAATAGGTTTTTTTTACATTATAATGCTTAATAATCATCGTTTCTTTTTTTAAGAGTCTGTTTTTTGCAATTAGGGCATTTCTATCGATAATTTTGCACTATGCCCAATAAATATTGTAGCTGCTCTTCGTTTTTCGTTAATGAACCGTTATATGCTTCTATCAAAGCGACGTTGTTAGAGCAGAACATTCTCTACAAAAAAACCCCGGAAAAGTTTTTTCGTAAAGCGAAAAATTCGATTTTTACAGCCTTTTGAATTATTTTTTTTTCCTATCAATTCAATTTCAGACAGCGTTATTTCCACTATATTCATTCGCGTTATATTCCACTTGAACGGTTGTTCCGAGCTAATTTTTCGTAAGAACTTTTTTTGTAGGGAATTCGATTCTCCATGAGAATATGTTAATGACATCTTTGTGTGATTTTTTTCTGACGAGTTGCACTACGACATTCAGAAATCCCAATATTTTCCTGTGTTATTCTTATGGAAAATATTCAAATGCAATGCGCCGTTCGAAATAATTTTTTTTTGGCCTCACGTTTTAGGATTCTTCTTTTTTTACCTTGCTTCAACTTTTTTTGGTGGATGCAACCGAAAAAAAAAAATTGTTTTTTTTCCGCACACCCTAATATATATATATATTCTATTGGGGCAGAACCACGTTTTTTCAGTCCTGTCGTATCTTTCGTGAGTATTCGACTTTCTCTCGCATCATTCACGAAAAAAAACCAGTGATATCACGTGGAAATGACAGAGTTTACTTTACACAGTGAACTGACAGGCTCTAATGAATGTACGCGTTCGCGTGGACGTCGAGGTATTAATGAAAATTTGAATAAGGTGTGGCGGATTTGTAGCGCTTGAGTTTCCAAGCACCTGCATGTGCGTGTCTACTTTGCGGTTTGCATCGAAAAATTGCCACGATTGGCTGTGTTTCTGCGGAAATTGCCCTTTAAGGGCAACTCCCTTGATCCATTGTAAAATGAATGATTGCCGGAATGAATATAAGGATTTGGAAATGACTTTTTTATAGAGTTCGACATTCACTCCCCCGCCGTGTGTCTTTTCGACGTGAGCGCTGATTTCTCACGGACAAATAACATTTATCTACTCAGGGTCAATTTCTTGGAGTGCAAAATGCACCGAACCGAAAAAATTGTTGATCTGAGCTCGCATCAACTTCTCTGTACAGTGACTTGGTTTCTATTCATTTTGGTGGCGTTTCTTAAAAAGGGTCCCTTTAGCGCTCGACTCACCCTTAGCTATTATATATAACGGTTCACATCAACCGGTCACTACTCCTCATCCTCTCTCTTCCTCTCTCTTGGTCTCTCCTATCAATAATAGAAGACAAATTCAGACGAACCAGAGAAAAAAGAAGAGAGAGAGATAGAGAATGGAAAGAGTTCTTGAAGCTGCTTTGCTACTACTTACTGCTGCTGTCGTCCGTTCCGCGGGATGGTGAAACTTTGCTTCATTCTGAATTTGTAATCCAGCTCAAACTTTGATAAAGAATTTACATTCGTGAAAAAGCATTTGGAATTGAATTTACCACGGTGGATGGATCGCCGCAGCCACGGACTGCCTGTGAACTCGTGGCACACAGCACTTTCCTCAGCATATATATATATATATATACGGTTATATCTGTCTGTATATATGTGGGGTAGATGAAACGAATTATGGACTTCTCATTTCTGCAGTGTGACGATATAATGTAGATATATGTGTATGTATTTTATTACGAGAGCTTTTATCCAGAATCTCTCTTCATATAAATTCCCTCTCTGGTTTGGGGAAAAAGTAATCGTAAACTATGCAGTCGTGATGCTCGTTTTCATGTATTGAGGGAAAAGAGAGAGAGAGAGAGAGAGAGATGTTTTACGTCAATATCAATATTAACTTTTTAGAGTGCCGAAAAAAATTTTGGGTGGTGAAGCAACGATTTGAATTTTCGTTGGCCCAGTTACATCAATAACTGTGGATAGCAAAAGTTGGATAAAAAAAACATTTTTCGGTCCACCCGATTTCAATGAATGACAATGGAATTTCACAAAATTCATTGCTTGCAACCATAACAGCAATTTTTTTTTACGAAATTTCACTGAAACAATTAACATTATTCGAACGAACAATTTTACGAATTGTCCTTTTATTAGAACAATAATCAAAATTCATTACGTTAGTTTCCCTTACAAAGGTCCTCATTCTCTATTCCACCGCAATTAACATCAAATTTCTTTCGAAAATGGTTGCAAATAATTTTCCAAATATCAATATCCGCTCTACCTGACTGCATCGCCGAAACAATAATTCGCCATGCACAATGCACCGAGTGTAACTAATTCATTTATTTCCGTTAATTAATCGTTCGTTTCAAATAATTATAGTAATTATGCTGTTCAGTGAAAGACTAATTGATGAAAAATTGAGTAGAAAGGAGATTGCGTAATTTTCCACCGCATAAAATTTATTTTGTTCGAATGAGATGAATTTCATTCTACTCGCGTAATATATTAGAATCTGAATATCATACCGAGAGTTGAGGTACTCCCGCTAAGAGCAAAGTTTATTTACTGTTCGTAACAACTTTCGTTGCCGATGGAAAATTTCACGGAGAAAAAAAAATGTAATCCGTGGGTGTGTGTGTGTGTGTGTGTGTGTGTGTGTGTGTGTGTGTGTGTGTGTGTGTGTGTGTGTGTGTGTGTGTGTGTGTGTGTGTGTGTGTGTGTGTGTGTGTGTGTGTGTGTGTGTGTGTGTGTGTGTGTGTTTGTGTGTGTGTCGGATCATGGGGAAATTAAACTCGAGATTTTTTTATTATTCCCATCAAAGATTGCTCCAAATGGACGTGAATGAAGTTTTTGTTAACAAGCTTAGTTTTAGATGGATAAAAGGCTATCGTGTAAGTCGAATATGTAAATAGTTTTCCACTGCTCGTCCTCGAATAGTTTAATCAAGAGGAAAATCATATTGGACCCACTCAAGAACAAGAAGAACTTTTTATCAAAGGGCTATTGGGCTTACCAATGTGATTTTGGTCGAATCTTCTGCGCGTATCTACTAATTTCCGGCTAAAATCAGTTAAAAACTTCAGTCGGATCATGACCCCAACCGGTTCACGAGATTTGTTTTTATTTTTATTTTTACTAAAAGAGTGGTCCATATTCAGCCTAATTATAGCCCATAAATTTCATTATGTTCAGCATATAATATACGGGTAAGAAGCTCGAAATTTGCACCGTCACCACCGCGTATATATGTATTATATTCTGCCAGCGATACACTCACCCCGGTATGTATTATCGGTGTTCACGGGGGCGAGCTCGAGTGATCTGCACTTTGGCAAGATTCAATTGTGATTCCGCGATCAAAGTTACGCTGCCTGCATACTCTATAGATGAGGATGAGTGAAGTGAGGGGCGGAGAGGGAAAGGTGAAATCATGCCATCGAGCGAGAGGCGCGCTCACCTGACCGGTGGTGGAATATACGCATGCTGAATTTCAATCGGCTTCCGGAAAACTCTCTCTCTCTCTCTCTCTCTCTCTCTCTCTCCTGCTTTAACCAACGACGGCCCACCGAGCACGCCGTCGCTTCTGTGATTTTCTAAAACAAACTAGTAGCCCAGCAGTTTGATTCTCTCTCTCTCTCTCTCTCTCTCTCTCTCTCTCTCTCTCTCTCTCTCTCTTCCTATTTTTCTATCGACGTTCTCAACGAGTCTGCTAGCTTTCAACGATTTTTCTTCTCAATCATCGATGAAGTAAATCGACCATGAGGCACGTACGAACAATGGCTCGGCAATTTTCACAGAAAAAAAAAGAGTATACCTACGTTTTTTTTTAAGACGAAAGATTCATCGGGCGAAAGCTGCTGTGGTGTAAACGAAAAACTACAGACAGGCCAGAGGCAAACACTTGCTCGACAATTTTTGTTCTTCCAGCACATATACACGTATACAAGTTTATCGACGGGTGCACGAAAAAAAAAAAAAAAAATGGAGAAAAAAGAGAGGAAATTTCATTTTCAACGATCGTTGGGACGACGGCAGAAACGCTAAAAGCTTCCCTATTTCGCGCTAAGGTGTGACCAGAGAGGGAGATGAACGTTGCGTGTTGTATATTTGCACGCGGGGTGCGAGAGCCACCTCTGTCATGTTTTGCATTCGCATCACTGATCGGACAAACATTTGCCACCGATTTGCCCTCTCAGCCTGGGTGTCCTCGCTAGTTTACAAATATATATCAGAAACCATCAGCCGGTCATCCATGCATCATCGCGGGACAGTGCGCTCGGGCATACCGCGAACGCACGTTTGCGGCATGCGAGAACGCATTCTGCTCTATATAGATGGAATTTTCAATTGAAACGTTGGAAAAAGTATGAAAAAAATGTCGAACAGACTTGTCAAATCCTATGTGACATGTCCCATTAAATTGGACATGATTTTATGTATCCGTTTCGAAGATTCGGTACAATAATGAGTTCTCTTCAACGAAATTCAAACAATTTTACCGATTTTATGTGAAAAAAAAAAAAAAAAGAAAGAAAGAACTTTTCACGCGGGTTAATTTGGTGTCGATGTATCATCGTTAGACCTACAACTCTCCTTTCAAAAACTTGTTCGCAACATTTTTCAAAACATACCAGGACTCGATTCAATTCAACTGTAACGACGAGACTGCTTTTAAAGACATTTTCGAAAGAACAGAAATAAGGAATGCAGGGTTCTTTTTTTTTCATTTGCAAAACCCCACACTATAAGAACCTAATTTAACTTGCGCAATTTATTCATAATAATAATAATAATAATAATAGTACAAGAGAAAATTTTTAGTCCCTGTGAGATATTCTTATTGCTGGGAAAGTTTGGGAAGATAAGCTCCGCGACATTGCGGGTGTGTCTATGGGCGCGGTAGCGTGAAGAGTGTGCTTTTGTGCCATCTTTTCGTATATATAAAGTCACCGGGACGAAGGAACCGAAGTGCGTAATTCGTAAGCCATGAGGATAGAACACGATCTGTACTTCTCTCTTTCTCTCATTCTCCTTATTCTCATCTCGTATCACCGGCAAAAAGCCAATTACTTTCGATTGGCTGAGCGAAAATTTCTCTCCAATTTGGATCCGCAACTTTCATATAAGGCATGACGAGTGGAGCGAGGCTCAGGAGGGGCTGGAATTACGTGCGGTTGAGGGCTAGGATGAAACGGGATGTGAATAGGGATATACGTATACATACAGCTGAGATAAAGAAGGGCGCAGTTCATTACGATTTAACACCGAAAAGTGACGAGGATTATGGCTATTTCTTTGCCATGCGATCGATACGGTAAGTAGGATGCGAGCGACTATGGCGTTAGTCTCATCGTATCCGCTATAGCCCTCCTCGGTACTTTGGTCACGTAACGGAAGGACCGTATGTGCCCGTCGATTAAGCTTCGAGAGGAAACGACACATTTAGCAAGGGTTATTCCCCGTCCCGGGCAGTTTCATATTAGGGAATCCCATAAGGAGCCTGCGAAATGAGCGGTCGAAAATATACCCCAACTGCGAAGGACGAAACAAATGAAATTTTTTAACTCCGATACGTGGGATATTTCGCCCAAATTGGGATATTTTTTGCCTCCGAAAATATTGTTCCAAAGGCTGACTTTCCTGTGTATTCTCATTCGGAGCCACAGCTCGTACAAACGAGCTAATCTAAAGAACTTGAAATACGAAACTTGAACTTGAAAAGAACTGAAATACTTCTCGCTACAGAATACATGTATATACATCGTTCTATATTATATAAACAAACACACGACGGCGGCGGCGGCGGCGCAGGTGGCGGCAATATCTTTATATAACTTAGAACAATATATATATGCCTGTTGCTTTATCCAACTCCAGGACGAATGGGGAAAGACTTGTACCCTAATTTCAATGCAAACCATTGTCACCTTAACCCGATCAACATTAAAGAAAAATCAATGAAGGCCTCTGGAACCTTGTAGCTTTCTTTGAAAATAAAAAGCAAGTCATTATCTCATACATGGTACCGGAGTAGCAACAGTTTGATCAAATGCCCCGATTCCGGAACAATATACGACTCTCGCGCGCACCGAGGCGGAATGTGATTCTGCATTCAAACGCTATTGCAATATATCGAGCGTGACAGGAGCGTGTCTATCAAGATCGAGATACGCTACAACTATGTACGTATAACCGTTAAAGTGGAATTTGGGTTGGCATTTAGATGGACTCTGTGTCGGAATCGATATTCTTCACATCCGGATGGGCAACGCTACACGTGAACGATCTCCTTCGGTTTCTAGCACTGAATTAAGTTCGTTTGAGTAAGGACGAAACCGTGGTTAAAGTAACCAGAGTTACTCAAAAAAAAAAAAATGAGTTAATCAAAAGATTCAAAATGGCTGACTTATCTCTGGTTAAGGAACCACAGTTACTGAATCCGAGTCAAGTTAGCCATTATTGATTATTCAAATCCCAGGCGATCTCACTTTAACTAAACTAAAAATACAATCTTTAACCTATCTTATATTCTGGGTGCCAAATTGCTGCGTACATGACGATCAAACGTTAGCAAATTATTCCTTGTCCTTGTTTATCCCCCTCCGCAGGTCCGATCTCTCCAAAATCATCTCTCAAAAGAATAAACGCTGGAACGTAACCAGCAGTGACCAGCACCCTTCAAGCCAAGCATCAAAACGAAGGACTCGACGAAATTGAGAGAAAGAAGAAACCCCAACCGAACCCAAGTTCTCCAAAACTGTCGACATGCACAACCTGAGTGTACTATAAACTAATGCCTGTCAACATCATGCCCCGTTGTTCGTGTACATATATGTATGCAGGGGCTGGAGGAGTCGGTTCGTCAAGTGTTCACGTCCGGGTGTTTCTTCTCTACATAGTTTTGCCCTGGCCATTTGATCGAACTCCCTATGCTGGCCCTTTACTTCTCTCCCTACACATCCGTAACTCGCTCGCGCGCACTTTGCTAGTTTGTGGCTAGTTACCGGGTGAAAGCTTGAGTGGTTCGTACCTACGAAGCTCAGGGGGGGGGGGGGAAGAGAGGGGGTGTTACCTAGCACCGAATGCACTTCTCCGTTGTATATCTTACATCTTCTACGTGTGTGTACGTCTGTTCGCAGCAACAGCTTTGAGCAAGTTTGCCCCTACTTTGCTTACACTATACGTGTATACTATGTGTGTGCCGTAAGAAGTTCCGTTTCTCCCCTTGCGTTCTTCTTCTCTGGATATACGACACTGGCACGAAACTGATAGGGCCTTTCAGCATTAAGTATCACGAGATTGCGGAGGTATAGGGACTTTGTGACACGTATAATCGACTTTGGTTATAAGTGTATACGGGCGTTTTTCGTCGAAAATCCGATCTCGTTGATTCTTATATGTGGGGGATCAGCTAGGATCAATTTCAGCCTTACTGAGATCAACGCAACACCGCAAAGTAGTTATCTTTAATTACTTCGTTTTTAACAAATTACAATTGGGGAATTCCTAATACAGGAAATTAATAAAGTGAACTGAAATTGTTTTTTTTTATTTTTATCAAATTTCATCAATGCACTTTTATGTGTTCGATATTAAAGTTCAAAATAGCAACTGGAATTAAAAAAAAAAAAAAACTTTCTTTGAATGAAATAGATTTGCTTTGATACCGAATGAGCCCTGTTCGAATAAATTAACTCGATTTCAACAAATATAAGTAAGCCTCCTCCTTGCCGTTGTGCTCACCAGAATGTTTTGGCTCTTTTACGTTTCAGTATAAGAGCAAGCCGAAGCTTTGAGAGACTGGAATCCCTTCAAGGGGAAAGTGATTATAATACCTTGGGGATATATCCAGCTTTCTCGAGTAACTTAGGTAAGAAAATCTTCCTTTTCACGTTTTCTCTCTCTCTCTCTCTCTTTCTCTTTACGTCAAGACTCTCACGACGTCCGGAGGGGAGCGCCAGCGTTCGAGAATAAGATTCTCATCCCCCCATGATCGAGACAATGCTACACAGTGCTACTCGACTGCGATACTGACGCGGAGGCCCGCAGAAATGAAAGAAAAAGGAGGGAGGACGGAAATGAAATGAGCCAAGACAGAAAGAGTGTATATATGCGTGTGTGTATGAGAGAGAGAGAGAGAGAGAGAGAGAGAGAGAGAGAGAGAGAGAGAGAGAATGAGGAATTGCGACACGGAGGAAAATGTGAATACATAGAGAGAACGAGTGAGCAAGAAAAGAAGATGGAGTGAGAAAATGAGACAGAGATGCTTCCTTAATGAGTATCCGGCGGCTTAGCCGGTCTCTGGAAATTGCATGAATGTCGTTCTTTTCGGGCTTTAGCTCTTCCATTTTACTACCCGAGATTCTGCCAACGAGCTACCCCCTTTATTCCTCATTCTTTTCTCTCTTCCTCAGCTCAAGAATCTATTTCATATCCTATGACTCTCTGCTTGTTTCCTTATCCTTTTGATTATACACGAGTGCATACATACAGAGAGATATCGCCAAAAGGAAGACTATGGATCTTCTTTTTTTTCGTCTCGTTAAAATAATCCGTACATATCTCAATTTTTCGTATGTTTTCCTTACGTGAATAGGACGCAATCTATAGAATGTCCGTAGATTTTTCGATAATTTTTACGAATTGTAAATTTTGATAAAATAATTATCGCGAGCCGTAGCTCAATGTGTCGATTGCTGGCAAGTCTGAGAGTTACTTCAAAGAATACCATCGCAGCATTATTCCTCGAAAAGACAACGATACGAAAGATTTTTTTTCGCCTAATCATGAAACGAAGATTGCAGAGCCAATTTAACAGTAAATTGACGAAATTGTAACTTCGATCATATCGTTCGTTTATAAAAGAACGTTACACCTTGTTGCACTTCAGTGCTAATTTCTTTGCGGTGTTCCTCGCTTGATTTTACGATCGGTCTAATTCTTTGCTGTTCGCTATTTCTTTTGACAAAGCTTTGCATCAATCATATAATTGTGATAATTATCGATAATCCAGGTTTGTTAAAAGCTTTTTTTTCCGCTTTCGTACGTACTCTCTGATCGACTCATCCTATCATCGCGGTTAGGGAATTCCGCGTATTTTCATTTGGAAATGCTTTCGATGCTTCGCGAAAGCGTCGAGATAAAAATTGGAAGAAAAACGAATCAAATATATCCAAGTGTACAAATAAATGATATAGCATGGATAGCTCTATATGTGTGTGTATCCCCGAACGTGGAAAAAAGAAGTAGTCGATACGTACAGCTATTTCAACTCTGTTATCAATCTATAGCAACAGATCCTGGTGGACTCGATCACGAGAGAGAGAGAGAGAGAGAGAGAGAGAGAGAGAGAGGGAGGCAAGAAGGGAATTGAGAAGCTCGGAAATACCGGTGGCGTCGGTAACAACCCCAGACGTCGACGTATAGAATAGACGCCTTGCCGCCACCGCCGCCGCCACCACCGCCACTAGCAAAAACCCGCATATATAGTAAAGCTTTTCCTTTAGAGTCTTCATACCTCTCCATATGGGCCATATATACTACATGTATAAACTCTCGACGCTTCCACCGGGACGTGAGGGGTTACTCTTCAACCAAGCAGCTCCTCTGCCACACCATTCTACGCTCCCATATATATATATACTTCTCATCTTAACCCATCGCTCTTCGCGTGCCGCGTACGAATATACTTCCCGCCCCTCTCAAATACACGTCTATCGCTCCAACTGAGCTTCCCTCCTCGCAGTTACTATATTTCGACATACATATGAGCTTCGGCCACCTGTACCAGCGGCACATATTGAAACTTTTCTTCGCTCGTGTAAAGATCACGAATGGATAGACGATCCGAGCGAATGCATAATTCATGTATGCATATATATATATATATATATAGATATATATTCATCTCATCGTGAAAATAACCATTTTGATTTTTGACACTCGGCCATTTTGCCTTCTCATGCGGGGGAAGCTTTATATTTTCGTAAAAACAAAGAAGCTTCTTGAGATTCGAGATATTCATATGCCAGAGCTTTTCCATAATGTTCCAAAATAACCGGAAAATCACGCACACAATTTACGGATCGATGCATTTGGATTGGCATTTGTACAAAATCTGCAATGGCCGCTGTGAGTAATGATTTTCGTTGAAACTCAAGCGGATGATGAAATTCAAAGAAATTTCGATAAGCTTTCAACGAATCAAAGTGCCATTTCATTTCTCAAACGAAATTTTGTAAAATATAATTCTCTGTAAATTCCAAAGAATACGGAAACGATTGGAAAAACGATCATACGAAAACGAAAACGTTGGCTAATATACATCAATGAAAATTGATATGGGAAAAGAAAAAAATAAAGTCTGAGTTTTATCGTCACGTTTGGCACGATTGACCAAAGTTTCAATCAATTTTGCCACGCGTTGTACGGGGTCAGGATTTTTTTTGTTTCTGTTTTGGTGGAGGGTTTTTTTTTTTCTCGTTTTATATATATACGAGAGATCGCGTCGAGACCGGGTGCGCACCCGTTGCCAGAATTATTTTATCGCTTAACCCTGATATTTATAGGTCCGGAGAAGGTCGTAAATTGGGCAAAGTGCGGGGCGAGGAAGGGCGTTTCATTTTGTTTTGTTTATTTGGTAAAGCGGGAAAGGTGGCGGAGGGAGGATGTATAGGTGCCAATGCGCGGTCGGCACAGCATTAAACGATTACCACCACCAGGAGTATACCGAAAATCCGTGCGTTAAGCGCGGGAATATAACGTATTGCAAATGGAGGCATTGTTGCGTTCTCTCGGTGTAAAATCGAAATTATACGATTATACGGCAAATTATTCACGTGTAAAGCGTCAGTCACCCAGGAAAATAGAAATCAGCCAGGGAAATTTCGTTTTCATTAAACAGATTGCGAGCTGGAGATAAAGAGAGAGCGCAAATCAGGGAATAAAAAATGAGAAATCGTCGCGTTTGTTATTCCAAAAATCACAAAAATTAAAAAAAATAAATAAAACTTCGATCCATAGATCGGTAAGACTGAAAACGATTGGGACACAATGGGCTGAAAAATCTCTGAGACACAGCCGCTGGACAGATCATTATTCACGTTTCTTTGAGATTATATATGCAATTTACTCAAAAAGGGTTTTCCAGCGATATTTCAATTTTCAATCACCCTGCGTAGCTTCGTTTATGCAATAAAACAAAATCGCTCGATATCATTTTCCAATGAAACAATGAAAATTTTCGAAAAAAAAGAAACACTCACATCCATTTTAAATCCATGATCATAAAAAAAAACTGTGCTTGAATAATCGAAAAATTAAGAAAAAAAAAATTGAGGGTAAACGTACCAGTTGTGGCCACTTTAATTAAGCATTTTTCGAACATTCATTTAGGAACAGTATTCACATTATTGCAAATTCAGATTTGAAAAAGTGATCGATGTAATCTAAAAGGTTTGGGCTTAGGTTGGCCATCCAAAGTACCAGATGCACCAAGCTTTGAATTGGGATTGTCCATAAAAGCTGGCTACAAATAGAACAATCGCATTTTGAATGTACCACTTTTGGCTACCATACGTATTTTTCAGGAATTTTACCTGAGACATCAGTTTTTTGTCATTATAACCCGAAAAATGAGCTTCAACTGATGAAATATAAATTTTTGATGGGGCGGAATGACTTTAGATATGAGAAACCATATACAAAAAAACTACATAAATCGCTCAGCGTTGTCACATTTCGTCATGTTTCGTTGAAATAAATTATTAGATATTCAATAAAGCAATCAATAGTGGTCCGGAAACATCTTGAATATCGAAATATTACGCTCGATGAAGTGAACATAGTCTTGAAACTTTAAGAAATTCGAGCGAAATGCGAAGTGGTCACAAACGGTACAATGGCCATAACTTGCTACCCTAATTTCAAGTATTTTTCCAACAAATCAGCATCGATTCGAGCATCGAATATACAATCATTCGAGACAAAGAATTATGAAAATTCTTCAAAACGTAATAATTATCACAAGATTATGCTGTGCTGGTCGAAAAAAAAAAAAGTTCCTATATTTCGTTCTTCTTCAAGAGTTTTTTTTTTTTTTTTTCGTCGTAAAATCATGGTAAATTCATTTTTCATTCGAACGATGATACGATCCTTGGCTACCGTATACGGGGATGTACATTGCCAGAAGCACGAGATATCCTAGAGCCGTGAGAGTCTGGTGGCCCGAGCAGGCACAAGAGTGAACAAAGTTCTCGCTTCAATAGGCAGGCAAGAAAGGGAGTAAAGTGCCCAACGGTGAATGGCGGGGAGGGGGGAGGGGGTGTAAGAACGATAGCCGGTAATAATAAATAGCGCTGGAGGATAATAGGGGCCAAGGAAATAATTTCTAAACTCGCGGCAACGACCAGAGTGAAAGAGAGGAAAGAGAGAGAGAGAGAGAGAGAGAGAGAGAGAGAGAGAGAGAGAGATAGAGGAGAAACAAGAAGGGGATGAAAGTCTCGCGATATCAAGCGGGTAACCTCTCTCGCGTGAATCCCTGAAGAAGACGGCGCTATGAGGCCAAGTTCGTCCATCCTATATAATAAATGTTATATACACAGCCCGAGGTAGATTCTCTCATGGAGGGAAAGAACAAAAATTCGAAAGGGGGTAGTATGTGATGGCGTAAAGGGGGGGAGAGGGGTGCTAGGACATAAATTCAGCCATTTTTCGTAAAGTTTTGGCCCTCGGGACACAGTAATGGCGTGCAGCGAGGCGAGCATAGACCCCGTTTATATTGGAATATGAGTATAGTACGCGTATATGGAAAGAGGGTTGTGTGCCCTCTCTCTCTCTCTCTTACTCACTCGTTCTATACCGAATGAATTCTCTTTTGAAAATAGCGATCGAACAGAGTCCAACATGGCTCTCTGTAGGCCTATACATGTATTTATACACACGTATCTCTCCCTGTAATACTCTATCTCTCCGTCTGTGTCGATATTACATAAATCCCCAAACGGAATTTCAGTCCCGCCTCCCTTTAATCCCTTCCCTAGACCCGCAAGGTATAGCTCTCCCGGCGCATCAAGCTCCTTCGTAATCTCCTACATCTTATAAGAAAATCGTACGTGGCAAGCCAAGCGTATCTTATCCTTGGAAAACCACACCGCGAGCGCGAGCAGAGATTCCTATGAAAGCTACAACCGCCATCTTCTCCATGTGCATCCCTTCCCCAGAGTCGATCTGCTTCAGCAATACTCCCTTGTTTGCTACGAGATTTTCGCTGTATACACACGCAAACATACACCAGGTGTATGTGCAGGTATTCCCATATATATATATATATATATATATATATGTATAAGATGCGCGGTGAATCTAATGAGAACGTTGAACAACCCTTGGCCTGACATATATATTCATGAACCAACACCCATCGATCCCACTTCGACCGACATCTTCCCCGTTCGCGCCGGTGTTATTAAATCACACTCGAACTTTCTATCCCCGTGGTGCAACATATATAGAAACCGCTGCATTCGATCAAAGCTCTCGTGTTTTACATAAATCCTGATGGAGATTCGCGCGAGAGACGCTGCAGAAGAGGGTGCGCGGTATGAATTGAAGAAATAACACTTTTTTTAATCGTCGAGGAAAGATCAAGCTATTCTCTGCCAAATTTTTTTTTCAGTAAATAACAATATTGCGCCCGAATCTTGTCGATGGTAGAAAAAAATTGATGAGACTTCATCACGGACTAACAAACATACGGGCCTATTCGAATAATTCCACGGCGTTATATTTCTCCTTAAAACATAATTCTCAACGATTTTTCGAGTCGTGTACTCGAATTTTTCGATGACACGCGGGAGTGGTATTCGTGCTGTGATAGATCGAACGTATACACCAAAGCGCGATCGTTTAAAGCTCAAATTGGACAATCGCAGGATTCGAAGAGCGTATAGAACGAATGAATGGGGGGGATGAATGCGGTCGAGATAAAAGGTGTCGAGCTTGTGTGAGATTTGTCCGCTTGTGCTCTCGAGGATATAGCAACACTCCTGGGTGTACATTTTTCTGAACATTGCCAGTCGCTGTTCAATTGAGGATCTTACCTTTACCAAACTCCACTCTTCTACTTTTATCTCTCTATCTCAACTTCTCTCTCTTTTCTCTTGCTCGATCTTTCTGTACCTATCACACACTGATCGCAAGAGACCACTCTCCAAGATTCGCGTGTAGGTGAGTACTTGCATTAGGTACTCCTGTCGTGCACTGGTTCTAATCCAATCGTTTACCGAGAGCCATGTCACCAGACCAATGCACTTCCTATTCTCTCTTTCTCTCTCTCTCTCTTTTATTTTCTTGAACTGTTTTCCTCATCCCCTAACACTGCTGTTTTTTTCCTATCTCTTTCCACGAAGCTGTGGCCTCCGGGCAAAAGTGTGTTCACCAGGGCGTTTGCGACACGAGAATTCCTCAAGGCGTTTCGTGCGTTTCGTTCACAGATTGGAGACCGATTTCGTTCGGACACATTCTCTATATCCACAGACCCTTTTCTCGCGAAATCGTGAACAGAATGCATGAGCCAAATCGAGCCAGATAACAAAATCACTCTCGAATATATATATATTATATATATATATATATATATACGAAGACCGAGGGATTCGAGCAGACATGGCTACAAAATGTGCGTCTGGATTTTTTCATTTCTATAAATATGATTTTCCGATGTTTTTTTTTTACGCAGATTTTTGAGAAAGCGTTTACCATATCAGAATGAATATGCAGCGATAATAAGGTGAAGAAAAGTCTTTCGGATTTTGAGCAATCATCAAAGCCAGTATGACAAATGCTCCAAGTCCAATTCAACCTATAGAAGCACCCGAGTGCCTTTTAATCCGCATATTAATTGGGATAGCATGAAGACCAGCTAACTATGCCAGCTATATTGTGTCTGTATATGTATATATATATATATATCTCTCCCGCGGTCTCTCACACTTTATCCGTCTCTCAAGCTTTGCACTCTCGTATTAGAGGGACTGCTATTCTGCGACACTAAAGTTTCAAACAACACCCACACACACACACACACAGCACATATATATATATATATATATATATATATATATATATATATATGTACAGGGGCAGATTTGGGGACTGCTTTTTTTTACATGCCTACCGCACAGTAAATTCGAATAAAAATGCACTGAGAAAAAAATTATTCCCCAACAATGGATGGTTTCGAATATATAGCAGATTCGCTATCTCCTGGCAGCTATGGGGACACCGACGAATCGGCACTTTCCAGGACTTTGGCGGATTCCAGGACTTCGGCTTAGTGGTTTGTTTGGGGACATCAAATTTTCCAGGACATTTATAACTTGGTTGTTTCGGGGACTTAGGCATGTTCCAGGACAAGTATAATTCGGTAGCTTCCAGGACTTTAACCGATTCCAGGACTCTGGCTTAGCGGTATGTTTGGGGACACCAAATTTTCCAGGACATTTATAACTTGGTTGTTTCGGGGACTTAGGCATATTCCAGGACAGGTATAATTCGGCAGCTCCCAGGACTTTAACCGATTTCAGAATTCTGGCTTAGCGGTACGTTTGGGGACAGCAAATTTTCCAGGACATTTATAACTTGGTTGTTTCGGGGACTTAGGCATATTCCAGGACAAGTACAATTCGGCAGCTCCCAGGACTTTAACAGAATCCAGGACTCTGACTTAGCGGTTTGTTTGGGGACACCAAATTTTCCAGGACATTTATAACTTGGTTGTTTCGGGGACTTAGGCATATGCCAGGACAAGTATAATTCGGCAGCTCCCAGGACTTTAACCGATCCCAGGACTCTGCCTTAGTGGTATGTTTGGGGACACCAAATTTTGCAGGACATACACAAATTGGTTGTTTTGGGGACTTGAGCACATTCCAGGACCCCCGCTTAGCGATTTTTTTTGGGGACACCAAATTTCCCGGGAGATTTATAAATTGGTTAATCCGGGAACTTAGGCATATTCCAGGGAAAATATAATTTGGTAGTTTCCGGGACTTCAAACGATTCCAGGACACCAGCTTAGTGGTTTCTTTGGTGACAAAAAATTTCCCACAACGTTTATGATATGGGTGTTTTGGGGACTTGGGCATATTCCACGACAAGAATAATTCGGTAGTTGCCAGGACAGTCGATTTCGATGATACAGCATTTTCCAGGAAATATTTTAATGAGCTGATTCCGAGACTCGAGTGTGTTCCAGGACAGATTATTCATCAAAAATTTCTGAAATTCAGTATATTCCAGAACACATATCAAATAATGTGTTACGAGACTCGAGCATATTACAGGATGCATACCAAATTATGTGTTACGAGACTCAAGCATATTCCAGGACAGTTAAATATTGTAGTGCGATTGTAGTATGTATAAAAAAAAATATAACTTGGCATATTCTGGGACCCTAGCAGTTTCTGGAATACATATGAAATGGCATATTCGACAATATCCTATCAAATAGTATATTATCGAATAGTATACTATTCGGTAAACTTGGAATATGGTCGGGTCCCGGAATATGCCATTTCATATATATTTCGGTCCCGGAATATGCCGATTTGTCGGTATCCCGAAAACCGAATGCCCCGGAAAATACCATTTGTCTTGGAACATACTTCTGTCCCGGAATATAACATTCGTATTTGCCCTGCAATATATTGTTGATAGGTATCGGTTGATTGTACTCGATAAAAAGTTGGACAACTTTTCACGAGTAACGGGATATTTCAGCAAATGTCTTTCAAGTCGTTCGACATAGTGACATTGCAGGACTGTACATAAATTTATGCATGTACATACAGGTGTAAATTTTTGTACACCTATATACAGATAGTTTCCAGGACATTGCGATATTCCGGGACTGTGCATAGACTTATGTACTTCAGGACTGTATCAGATTTTCTTACATACAGATGTACACTTCTGTATACCGAAATATTGATAGTTTCCAGGACATTGCGATATTCTAGGACTCTATAAGATTTTGCAAGTACACGCGTATGTATACACATTTCATACAAGTATTCATTGGAAGGTTTCGGAAGTGTACAAAATTTTAACAGGCCATCCATGTAGACATATTCATAGATAATTCTAAGTTATGTGTGCATTTGTACTAGGACATTTTAAAATTAGGTCATATATACATAATATGTACACCTTGCATAAAAGTCTTGAAAGATAATAATTTATCCATGTACAAAAAAATGTACAAATGTAAGTCCATAACCAATTGAAAATGTCCCGTAACAAACAAACACAAGATTCTGAATATGTCCGGTCCTGAAACGTACTATTCGATAAACTTGGAACATTGTCGGGTCCCGGAATATGCCATTTCATATATATTTCGGTCCCGGAATATGCCGATTTGTCCGTATCCCGGAAACCGAATGCCCCGGAAAGTACCATTTGTCTTGGAACATACTTCTGTCCTGGAATACAACACTTCGTATTTGCCCTGCGATGTATTGTTGATAGGTATCGATTGATTGTACTCGATAAAAAGTTTGACATCTTTTCACGAGTAACGGGATAGCGTGTGATAAGTCACAACGTCACAATGGCGGCGTATTTACAATACATTTGTATGTGAGAAATTATATTCTCCAATTCCTGGAAGATACCAAATTATCATTGCACAAAAAAGTGTACAGGTGTGAGTCCGTAACCAATTCAAAAATGTCCCGTTACAAACACATGATTCCGAATATGTCCGGTCCCGAAACATCCTATTCAATAAACTTGGAATATGGTCGGGTTCCGGAATATGCCATTTCATATGTATTTCGGTCCCGGAATATGCCGATTTGTCGGTATCCCGAAAACCGAATGCCCCGGAAAATACCATTTGTCTTGGAACATACTTCTGTCCCGGAATATAACACTTCGTATTTGCCCTGCAATATATTGCTGATAGGTATCGGTTGATTGTACTCGATAAAAAGATGGACAACTTTTCACGAGTAACGGGATGTTTCAGCAAATGTCTTTCAAGTCGTTCGACATAGTGACATTGCAGGACTGTACATAAATATATGCATTACATACAGGTGTAAATTTTTGTACACCTATATACAGATAGTTTCCAGGACATTGCGATATTCCGGGACTGTGCATAGACTTATGTACTCCAGGACTGTATCAGATTTTCTACGTACATACAGATGTACACTTCCGTATACCGAAATATTGATAGTTTCCAGGACATTGCGATATTCTAGGACTCTATAAGATTTTGCAAGTACATGCGTATGTACACATTCTATACAAGTATTCATTGGAAGCTTCGGGGACTGTATGAAATTTTAACAGGTCATGCACGTGGACATATTCATCGATAATTCTGACTTGTGTGTTCACTTCTACCGGGACATTTTAAAATTAGGTCATATATACATAAGTACACTTTGCATAAAAGTCTTGGAAGATAATAATTTATCCATGTACAAAAAAATGTACAAGTGTAAGTCCATAACCAATTGAAAATGTCCCGTTATAAACAAACATAAGATTCTGAATATATCCGGTCCTGAAACATACTATTCGATAAAATTGGAACATTGTCGGGTCCCGGAATGTGCCATTTCATATAGATTTCGGTCCCGGAATATGCCGATTTGTCCGTATCCCGGAAACCGAATGCCCCGGAAAGTACCATTTGTCTTGGAACATACTTCTGTCCCGGAATACAACACTTCGTATTTGCCCTGCGATGAATTGTTGATAGGTATCGATTGATTGTACTCGATAAAAAGTTTGACATCTTTTCACGAGTAACGGGATAGCGTGTGATAAGTCACAACGTCACAATGGCGGCGTATTTACAATACATTTGTATGTGAGAAATTATATTTTCCAATTCCTGGAAGATAACAAATTATCATTGCACAAAAAAGTGTACAAGTGTGAGTCCACAACCAATTCGAAAATGTCCCGTTACAAACATATGATTCTGCATATGTCCCGTCTCGAAACATCCTATTCAATAAACTTGGAATATGGTCGGGTCCCGGAATATGCCATTTCATATATATTTCGGTCCCGGAATATGCCGATTTGTCGGTATCCCGAAAACCGAATGCCCCGGAAAATACCATTTGTCTTGGAACATACTTCTGTCCCGGAATATAACACTTCGTATTTGCCCTGCAATATATTGTTGATAGTATAGGTTGATTGTACTCGATAAAAAGTTGGACAACTTTTCACGAGTAACGGGATATTTCAGCAAATGTCTTTCAAGTCGTTCGACATTGCGACGTTCCAGGACTCTACATAAATTTATGTATGTACATACAGGTGTGAATTTTCGTACACCTATATATAGATATTTTCCAGGACATTGCGATATTCCGGGACTGTGCATAGACTTATGTACTCCAGGACTGTATCAGATTTTCTACGTACATTTAGATGTACACTTCTGTACACCGAAATATTGATAGTTTCCAGGACATTGCGATATTCTAGGACTCTATAAGATTCTGCAAGTACATGCGTATGTACACACTCTATACAAGTATTCATTGGAAGGTTTGGGGACTGCATGAAATTTTAACAGGTCATGCACGCGGACATATTCATCGATAATTCTGAGTTGTGTGTTCACTTGTACCAGGACATTTTAAAATTAGGTCATATTATACATATGTACACTTTGCATAAAAGGCTTGGAAGATAATAATTTATCCATGTACAAAAAAATGTACAAGTGTAAGTCCATAACCAATTGAAAATGTCCCGTTACAAACAAACACAAGATTCTGAATATGTCTGGTCCTGAAGCATACTATTCGATAAACTTGGAACATTGTTGGGTCCCGGAATATGCCATTTCATATATATTTCGGTCCCGGAATATGCCGATTTGTCCGTATCCCGGAAACCGAATGCCCCGGAAAGTACCATTTGTCTTGGAACATACTTCTGTCCCGGAATACAACACTTCGTATTTGCCCTGCGATATATTGTTGATAGGTATCGGTTGATTGTACTCGATAAAAAGTTTGACAACTTTTCACGAGTAACGGGATAGCGTGTGATAAGTCACAACGTCACAATGGCGGCGTATTTATAATACATTTGTATGTGAGAAAATATATTTTGCAATTCCAGGAAGATAACAAATTATCATTGCACAAAAAAATGTTCAAGTGTATGTCCATAACCAATTGAAAATGTCTCGTTACAAACAAACACAAGATTCTGAATATGTCCGGTCCTGAAACATACTATTCGATAAACTTGGAACATTGTCGGGTCCCGGAATATGCCATTTCATATATATTTCGGTCCCGGAATATGCCGATATGTCCGTATCCCGGAAACCGAATGCCCCGGAAAATACCTTTATTGGGTCCTGGTATATATTACTCGCGCTTTCCTTCTTGGAATGTCATTATGCCGACGCTAGATACTTAAATGTATATTAAGACCCTAAGAGCGTCGCAATCTGTGCCATATCACGCACGACAACGCCTGCGTATTTATGTAGCATCAATATATGTATGACCTATAAGCCCTACGTATATATTCTTATTGATATTTTGACCGTATATTTCTGGGTATTAGAAACACGCAGATCTACACCTTGCCTATTTCAAATGCATATACACTGTCAAAGCGTACAGAAGGTAATGGATATAGTACTTTTTAACTTTATTCTCTCCCGGCACGTTGAAATATATAATCTTAGATATCCACATGTAAGATCTCATATTTCAAAAGTCCTGGAAGATAACAATTTATGATTATATAATCATAAATTGTTATTTTCGAGGACTTTTATACAAAGTGTACATGTGTACGTATGACCTAATTTTTAAATTGTCCTAGTAAAAATCAACATATGACTCAGAATATGTCTATGAATATGCACACATGTATGCAAGTTAAAAATTCCTTACGGTCCCAGAACCTTCTAATGCATAGTTGTATAGAATGTATACATACGCGTGTACTTGCAAAATCTTATACAGCCCTAGAATATCGCAATGTCCTGGAATCTATCGATTATAGGTATACAGAAGTGTACATGTATGTACGTAAAAAATCTTATGCAGTCCTGGAATATCGTAAGGTCTTGGAAACTATCTATACGTAGGTGTACAAAAATGTACATCTGTATGTATGTTTATAAGTTTATGTACAGTCCTGGAATATCGCAATGTCCTGGAAACTGTCTATATATAGGTGTACAATAGTGTATATCTTTATGTACGTACATAAGTTTATATACAGTCCTGGAATATCGCAATGTCCTGGAAACTGTCTATATATAGGTGTACAATAGTGTACATCTTTATGTACGTACATACGTTTATATACAGTCCTGGAATATCGCAATGTCCTGGAAACTGTCTATATATAGGTGTACAAAAGTGTACATCTGTATGTACGTACATAAGTTTATATACAGTCCTGGAATATCGCAATGTCCTGGAAACTGTCTATATATAGGTGTACAAAAGTGTACATCTGTATGTACGTACATAAATTTATATACAGTCCTGGAATACACCGGAGTCCTGGAAAGTGCCTATACATTAGCGTACATACAAATGTATAGCGTTTGTACATATAAACGGATGTACAGTCCCGAAACCTGCCAAGACGTATAAATTGGCATATTCCGGGACGTCCTGGAAACTGCCCCCAGATAGAATAATGTTCCAGGACAGTCCTGGAATGCAACAAAAGTCCCGGAAGGCGCCACGGCACATCGGAAAATGTCCTCAAATCTGCCGCTGGATATATATATATATATATATATATATATATATATACAGGCAGGCGGACGTACTCACGAGTCCATAGCAATGAGAGGTAATGCAAGGAAACAATGCTACTTCACCAGACATTCCTGTTATTACTCATTCGGTAATCCAGGCACGTCGGTTACGATACACTCATCCGACGTACAGAGAATGGTCACGCCGCTGATGCTGCTATTCTATTCACTTCTGTATATATGCTTGACGCGGTCACTATACACGCATCGAGGCCTCTCGTAGCTTGTGGCAAACTTCAACCCACCTCGTTATTCATATACGTATGTACCAAAATATACATGTGTCATGCATACGCGTATGGGAAATTTCATGTGAAATCAGCATCCCTCACGTTTCAGCAGTAATGTCAAATTTTTTTTACGGAGTAAATAAAATAAAGAATTTCAATTAGGCATTAATTGAGGGTCGGATCATATTTTTTTTTGTTTTTTCTCTTTATCACAGAGGGCGAGAGAATGGAGGAATCGTGGACTGGCAATTTTTTTAATTTCCGGAGTAGGCTAATGTTTCTTTGAAGGCAAACTTTTGCTTCAAGCCGGAATTTCGAAGAATAGAAGAGATAATTAGTGAAGAGAAAAAAGTGGAAAATTTTTTTAATTTGTTGATACTCCAAAATACTGTTGATTTATTATAAGCGACTGTTCTGACGATAAATTCCTCGTGTATATAGGTGTGCATGTATGCTTGAGCATGTTTGCCGTTGTATAGAACAATATATTGCATGGCCTATATATCTGCGGATTCTCGCGTCAGGGATGAATTGGTCATCGAATAGTTTGACACGAGAGATGCACCGGATCTCGACGATGCAAACATGCGATATCGAGCACACGAGCCCCCCCGTAACATACACGATTCGTGTACAGAATTATTTGCCAAAAATCAACGTTATACAGTTCGTTCATGCGCGTAATATTATATTCGTATGGATATTTTTCATTATTTTGTTGCGATAAAATATAATGATGTATCTTGGGTACAATGGCGCGTGAGAATTGAAAAAAATAAATGTTAATCGTGCCCATATCCGTAGCTACGGAATTGAGAAATTCAAAAACATTGCAGATCACCGCGGTAACCGTTGTAAAATTGAGCCAGACATCGTTTCCTTTGTCTGAGAGTCAAAAAAACAACCGAATCTTCGCCATTTTATCGCAAAACTTTCATGGATTAAAAGAGTCCAAGTATATAGGAGCGCTTGCTCTCGGAGAACAGACTGATTGGACTATACAAGAAAAATGGCCGGCAGTAAAGCGGAAGAAGAAAAAAAAAAACGGAAATTGAAGAAATAAGAGGGCATACATGGCGTATATGGAAGAAGGTACGCAACGTCAGAGGTCCATTGCGCCAGGGAAATCTCGTTTTCATTCCTTCGCCGAGATGTCTCACACTCTCTCTGGAGCTTGAGCGAGTGAGTTCTATCATCGCGCAGCAACACCAGAGAGCTATATATAGAGCTCAGAAAATATATTTCAACCTCCAACTTCTTTCACTTATCGGGCATTCCGGAGCAAACGAACCAGCACACGCGACAGACGCCATTGCACACATTTTTTTCCTTCTTTTAATATTATTTTTAATTTTCATAAACAAAAACGGTAAAATCTTTCGACAATATCATTTATTTAAAATTCTTTGCGATCTCTTTGCGTTGTTTGTTTTTGTCATGAAATTACGTTTTTAGGTTTTAAATTTTTAAGAAAATTATAATTTTAAGAAAAATTTTCATCTTGCAGGATTGAAAAAATTGATTTTTCATCGTTATTATGTTCTAAAAGCTCGGACAAGCTTTTCTTAAGTACGAGATGGACTAACCGTGTGCACAGAAAATTGCTGATTAGCTGCAAGCTGAAAATTTTTCATTTCAGAGCACACTTTAGTGCTCGTATAAAAGGAGCACTTGAAGAGAAGCTATTACGACCTTTCTATAACACTTTTTTCGGGTTTTCCAAAATTAAAAAATATATATATATATATATATATATATTTATAACATATCCGACAATATCGAAGCTCTCGTCGATGACGATCGAACGAATTGACGAAAAATTCGTAAAATTGATGAATTGGTGAAATTATTTTTAAAAAAATGTACCGATAAGAGTCGATTTGACCTAAAGTGTCCCATACACCGTGTATAAACACATAATATCGTACCGAGCCTCGCGTTTCCGGTTTGTGTGTATTTTGTCTTCTTTTATATTACGGGTTCACCCACGGGACCTTAATTCTATATTTCCTGAAGCCCTCGGCTGTATACGAACGCTGTACAGCGATATATATATGTATTTTTTACCGAGCAAAGGTATTTTAGTCCGTGTATATATATATATATATATATATTATATAAAGAGTTTCTCGCCAACAGCTCGTCTCGACTGTTTGTATTTTCAGCACGCGAGGCGGTATAACATGATTGTAACACACCTCGGTAGATCTTTCAATACAACGGTGTGCCAACCAACCCTCGGAATGACATCTCACTTTAATTTTATTATGTATTTTTTTTTTGTTTTTTTTTTTTCATCATTTTATCCGACACCGCGAGAGACAGGTCCTTGACATTTATAAGTCTTAATGAAAGCATATATCCTTCATGGGGGTAATTTTCTGTCCTCTCTCGCCCCGGGGCTTGAAAAATGCGTTTCACCCGAGCGTTTTCATTTACGTTTTATTGAGTTAGTTTTGCCAGGTTTTGTTTTGTTTTTTTTTTTTTTTTAATTCTCCGAATCTCTTATTCTCGCTCCTCTGTACTTTTTCTTTCATTATTTAATGAAAAGCGTGTAATCCTCTCGTTTCATTATTGTCGGATAGGTGGGCGGTATAAGGGCTTTGCATAAACGAGAGGATCGTCACACCGCGTTCTCGCCATTTGGCTTATTCGCGCTGAGTCCACTTATCCTTCTCGGGCTTTTGTTTGAAAAAAAAAAAAACGAGAGAGAGAGAGAGAGAGAGAGAGAAAATGACATTCAATGGAGTTTTGTTTCAACGGATATTGCTCGCACATGCAATTAACGATTTCACGAGGCACGCACGTGAACACCGAATGACGATTCGACGCTAAAACCTCTCCGAGATACACATATACAGGGTGGGGCATTAACTATTAGCAGTAGAAATATTTTCTACCTTGCCAGTCTTAGGCGAAAACTTTTCCTACAAAAGTTGCATGGTTCGTAGGGGGTCATCAAGTGGTGGCTACGAGGTTCATCTAGGTGGAGGCGCTTCGAGAATTTCAAGGTCACCTCCGTTTTTTCAAATGGATCCACTATTTTTTTTCATTTTCTCATGTTATAAGAGTAAGTGGTTGCACCGTTTTTTCAATCGATTTAAAGCTAAAAATATTAAAATTTCCATTTTATCGATTTTTTATGTTAAATCTTGGTGGATCATGACGAAATTTGGTGTGTGAACTTATTCATAGTTCCTCGATGAAATTACGAAGAAAAAAAATAGTGGATCCATTTGAAAAAACGGAGGTGACCTTGAAATTCTCGAAGCGCCTACACCTAGATGAACCTCGTAGCCACCACTTGATGACCCCCTACGAACCATGCAACTTTTGTAGGAAAAGTTTTCGCCTAAGACTGGCAAGGTAGAAAATATTTCTACTGCTAATAGTTAATGCCCCACCCTGTATATATATTTTTTTTTTTTCAAGCTCGGAAAAGCGGATCGCTGTTGAATTTTTACACCCTGTTTATAAATGCGAATATTAAATGTGATAAATTCCTCCGTAACTGGGGCAAAAGTTCCATATATATGTACGATATAATGACCGCGGGCAACGAGGAGGGGTTGATCGATTTTTTTTCTCTGGCCTATATATTCAATGCGGAGAGTGTGCAAGAGGAACATCCGGTTCATCGGTGCGCTATAGCTCCGGTGTGACGCGCTCTCTGCTGGCATATCCGTGAGAAAGACGCGTTATCATTTACACAGCGCGTATGCGGTGGGTGATGGAAGAAAAATAACGGAAAAAAAAAAAATGAACGCGAGAGCAGCAGGAGAGAGAAGTGGAGAGCGAGCAAAAAAAAGAAACGAAAAATATGAAGGAAATGTGTACTTCAAAGGATTCCGCAGCGATGTTGTAGCTGTGGGCAAAATGTCGCTTGCCATGTAAATGCAGAAACCGTGGAGAAAATCACAACTTTACACGCGCTGAAAGTTTTCCATTTGAGGAAGCGGGAACGTCGTTGTGTATTCGAATCAGCGTTAAACTAAGACAAATGATTTTTGAACGTTCCGAAAAGGACGTTTTGCTCCGCCAAGTATTAAAATTTTGCGAATGAAACAAATCGTACACCAGGCTCATTTCATTCGATAAGAAGCCTCGAAGGACTCATCATTTTACTGCCATTTGGGCACTAGCGGTTCCCAAAGGCGGGAAGTGGCAATAAAAAACAAAATGATCTTCCATAATTTACCCGGCTTGACATATGTTCATTTAAGGCCGGATCCTGCTTTGGAAGGTCCAAAAATTCGTTTTTTTTTTTTTTTCCTAAATCGATAAATAAACTATCCAAGAATATATTCACAAAATTGCAGATACGAAGCCGAACGCAGAGGGGCGTCGAGCAGGTTTTCGCGCTATTGAAAACTTTAAAGCGCGTTTTCTCGAGTTATCATTTTATCGATTCTTCTGAATTAGCGAGCGTGATGGCAAAAAAACTAAACGACCTATCGACTCGAACCAAAGTTTGTTCTCTTCAGTATTGAATTCTCCCCTAAGTGTACTAATAAAATTGTTAAAAAATTATTTTTAAATAACTTTTACAGCACGTTAAAGTGAAATCTTTTCTTTTTTTTTTTTTTGAAAATAATTTTTTCTTTTCAACGTGAAAAAAGTTATGATTTCATGATTATTTAAAAAATTTCTTAGTTCACCCAGAAGAAAAATATATGACGGTTGGAAATTTTTTTTGTTTTTTTGTTTCTGACGAAATTATGAACTGCATCTTTCCCGCCAATTGGAAACTACAGTGGCAAGGCCCTCATGGAAAGGGCTCATTGCTCTGCAGTTTATTATTGTATTTTCTTGAAAAAAATTATTTTTACACTTCAAATACATAAGAAAATATACTCCAAAGTTTACTAGGCTATAAGTTGTTTTTTTCCTTCCAAAAAAATTCTCGAAAATAAGCTTTTTTTTTTTGGTCTTCTAAAGCAGGATCCGGCCTTATAACTCGGCTATTGGCTACGGATCTTCATCCGATGTAATCATTATCATCTTTCAATCTATCTGTCTGTTAATATCCTAATGAAAAGCAGCAAAACACGGTGAGTCATTTAAATCGTGTAAATCAACGAGGCTAAATACAGAATTGACATGAAACAATGCTGCGATATCGATGATATATTGAACAGAGCACAGAGGCAAGAAATAGCAGTGAAATAATGCAAGGATCACCGTTGGATATTTTAAGCTCTCCCACAATTCGGCACAAAATAATCCCAGAGCCAATATAACCAGCTCGGCTGTAATAGTTCACGAATATACACGTAGAAATAACGAGGCGCACGAGCGTTCGCCTCGTGCATGGATGAAGGAAGAAACAAAAACAGTCGCCCCCATATATGGCTTTGGGCGCACACGTTTCAACCCTCATCTAACGCGAGTTACGAACAAACAAAAAAAAAAAGAAGTTCACGAAAACGTGCGCGAAAACTTTAACTCTCGCTATGATTACGATAAACCTTTTGTGTAACTTTTTGATCGAGGCAATAAACCTGTAAAATTCCAATGGCTTCCTTGTTTGTTCTTTCTGTTATGAAAACAAAAATTTAATCGCAATTCGACTGCTATGGGTGTTACGTCTTTGAACTTTGATCTTTCGTTTACTCTCTTCCGTTGAGAGCGTTTTGTGAGCAGTAAGTTTGAAGAATAAACGTGCAAACTATACCGGATCACTATAGAGATCCGACTATCGACAGCCGGAAATAGCGGAAAGAATAAAAATCCAAAATTTCAGGATCGAGAGTCAAGGGAAGTCTGAAAGTTATACGGGCACAATCAGGGTTAAAAAAGGATGTATTTTTTTTTTTTCAAAAATCCTTTTCCCAGGCTTCAGCTTCCTATTAAAGGCACGAATAATGACGCGATATGTTCTATTTATTACGAAATAAATTAAAAAAAAAAACTCCCATTAATTTATTGCGCAAGCAAAAAAGCAGTAAGATAGTGAGTCTTTTTTTGGCACACTTTTGGTTCATCTCGAGCTACTTCCGGTAAAAATTTCAAAAAAAAAAGGGGGAGCGTTTTTACGTTTAAAATTCGTGTGGAATATTTTAGATTAGTTCCTCGATTTTATACCTAAAAATGGGTAGAGACGTGAGGTCAGAGTTATCATTAGTTCTAGTCGTGGTATCTCCTATATGCCTTGACTGCAATTTAGGCATATCCCTATATAGTTCAAATATATATTCACGTGATAAGAAGGAAGTGAATTTTAAATGAGCTCAAAAATTTCTAAACCTCAGCCGAAAAGCTTCTCGCGCAACCAGTGGAATAAAAATATTTGTATTTTTGACGAATAATTGATAGTTAATTTTTATCGAATTTTTTCCAGTGTGCAAATTTGACAGAGAGAGAGAGAGAGAGAGAGAGAGAGAGAGAGAGAGAGAGAGAGAGAGAGAGAGAGAGAGAGGGATACAGAGACACACGTGGACATGTGAGGACTCCTGCTGCGAGCACGAATGCAATTTAAATTAGACAGTCCCGGCGTTCACCGCACTGCCTACTGGACCGTAAGTCTTATCCCCGCGGTAAATGTCATGACCAGACAGTCAACCCCCCCCCCCCTCCCCTCCGCCCCAATCTCTTTTCCCCGCCAAGAACGACGTTCGCCTGTCTGCACTTCCTCTTTGCCAAAAACAGTGCAGCCTTTACCACCCCCTCGCCTATTAAACGCTCTTTCCATTACATAGTCGGCGTGTACACTGCGCAGTTTTTTCATCTTTTTTTTTTTTGGTCGGTCTCTTCAAATATATGCTCAGCAAGGGAGACACATTGTAGCACGTGGTCGTGGTGGAAGGGTTGCGGGGAGGGGAGCTAAAAACGAGGAACGCTAAGCGTTTCTGTCTCGTGCTCACGGCATACAATGGAGCGCGATGATTCATTGCATAAACGAGAGATGGGCTCGTGTGTGTCCGATGCGTTGGCGTAATTAGAAGAGAAATTTCAAAAAAAAAAAAGTAAACCTTACACTTTGTCCAATTTTAGATGAGTCAAGCATTTTTTTTTTTAATTCAAAAAAGACTATAATTAATTAACTTTATAATTAATTTTGTTGATTTTGTCTTGAGCAAATTTTCAGTGGCTTGCTCGTGACGAAAAATAATATCTGATTCGCAACCAGAGTGTGTGCGTGTGTGTGTGTGTGTGTGTGTGTGTGTGTGTGTGTGTGTGTGTGTGTGTGTGTGTGTGTGCCCTGAATAAGTAATGGTGAAGCATCAAGCAAGTATACACAATGTTCTTTTAAATTTTGAAATAACGTGTATTTTTCAGTCCGAAGTTTTCGACAAAAATAACAAATTCTTTTCGTCTTGTACTGTGGAAAATGTTGCGCTAATTGCATTGTTTAATCAATCGATCCAGACATATGTTTTCCCATTACCAAACCCCCCCCCCCCCCTCCCCCTGAACACGATCTATTGCAATATCCAGCCTTGATTGTACGATAAAATAACTTTGCCTGCAGTATATTTCAAATCGACGAGAAAATTGAATCCAAGGATTGAGGATTGAAATAATATTAGTTTCGGGCATGGAGATAAATGGGACAATTGAGAATGTCATAGTTGAAACCGTAAATTGACAATTTTTCGGAAAAAAAAAAAAAAAAAAAAAAAACCTGAATCAACTGACTTGTCAATTGTTGGAGGAAAAGTCAATATTTATGAGGTGAACGAGCCATTTTTTTGTTTCTCATCATCAAAATACGATGACCGATATAACCGAGTTTGAAGCTATACCAGACGATCTATATTTTCTCTAATCGTTAATATAATTCTTCGAGGTTGCTCTCGATTTAACGTGCATGACGATAATCATTTTTGGGTCGAAAATTTCTGATATTTCTTATCCCACCAACGAGCGAATCAATGGGATGATCTGCCAAAAATTGTCTGACAGACTTTGCATTCACATATATGAGACGAAAGTTTTGGGGCGAGCTAGAGCTTCACCTGCGTCAGCGGTTATGGAGCATAATAAAAGGTCTAGACTGTACTCGCTCGATTGCCCCGATGAAAAGCTCCCGAGAGAACATGCATATATCGGTAGGCTGATTGTTCAAATCCCTCTCACCCTCTCTCTATCTCTTTCTCTCTCTCTCTCTCTCTCTCGTACACACTCTTTATTTGACCATATGTATGTCGGGCGAGCATTTGCAGCTCTCATCTGGGAGGCATAAAATCCTCGCGTCTCTCGCGAGACTCGGTAATGCCTGAGAGACTCGGAAAATTGGAAGCTGCGACCTCGCTTGTATACGAATTAACAAGCTATTTCGAAGGTGTCCGTATACACATTTATACGCAACAAATGAAAAAAAGAGAGAAAAAAAAAACGAAAGAACATCGATCAATCCAATTGGAAGGAAAAGTTTATCAGAAGCTATTATCGCGCATATGGGGCACTGCGTTACGATAAAAAATTTAACAAACAAGCAATCAAGTACGGATGAATGCATATTTCATGCGACCGGTATACTTTTTTTTTTTTTGTGATCCATGAAGAGTAAATATGCATATTCAACGAACGAAGGGGTCTTCATTCGGTCGTCGTTGAATTATTCTTTATTTTTGTTTTCTCGGACACTGTCACGAGATGAGGGGTAATAGACGACACTACTTGATGCACGTATCCGGTTCATCAGAGAGATTCGGTCATAAACAAATATACTTTCTCTCTCTCTCTCTTTGTCTTTATGTTATGTACAGTATAGATAGTCGTGTTGCACGTATAATTGGGTTATCCGGTGATTTATTCACATCGAATTCGCAGAGAGTTGGCGAACGGTAAATTAGCAAGCCGTTTCTGGTCTCGGCTCGCGAGAGCTTCGCGAGAGTATAAATCTATTCATTCGTCGCCCGGGGAACAAGCGCATTCTGCTCTTTACCTTATACATATATATATATATATATAATATATATATATATATATATGTATATGTACATCAGGCATCCAGTTCTTCCCTCTGGTATGTTGGCGTATTTTGTCTGTCGGGAGAGTGGAGACTGAAGAATAGGGAACGAGCCCTCCCGAGGGTATACTGGTACGTATAAAAATGTCGGATGATAGCGAAAGAATTTTTTCTATGTATATTAGGGCGGTTTTTTTTTTTAACTTTTTTCTTCTTCTTCTTACGTAACCGTCGAAAAATTAGTTTTTAGCCTCAAACGAAGCCTCGTGAAACCGAAACTCGGTAGTAAAATTCTAAAAGGTGACGTAAAATATTTACGTTGATGTAAAATATTTTTTAATAACTTTTTCCTTGATCCCCAATACCCTTAAAATAAAATTACATGATTTAGTAAACCCAAGGGCTACGCGAAATCGTCTTCGAACAATACACGCTTGAGACGAGAATTTTTTTAAAACTTCGAACATATCAATTATCACATCAATTATCAATTATCACAAAAAAATGTTTTTCGCGTCAACAAGTTTTTTTGGAGTTTATTTGGGACTTTTGGATTCTCTAAATCCTGTGAAATGTCTCATGCAGAGCTTGTGTCACGAGAATGAAAAAAGATTCAAATTCTCTGTATTATAATATTTTCTTTTTCTTTTGATCGAGTAATAATATTTCAAAAGCATAGACCGGCAATCGAGAGAGCGCACCGTCTGGAAATCCCATATATAGACTTTATCCTCGTGGAATTTCCGGAGAATCCCCGATTCAAAAGCGCCGGTCGAAACTCCATGAAAAATGTCTGCTCAGCTAAGATATTGCCGAGACTTTGTCGTTGACAGATCTGACAATCATGAGATCGGCTTGTCGACTCGCTCAATGGTTATCCATTTCAAAGGTTCATCGTACGTTCATATACATTTATATATATTTATTGATATCTCTTGGACGTTTTTTCATGTACGAGAAAAAAAAAAAAAGGCTCGAGAACCGAACAGACGGAAATTGATCGCGCGAGACTTTGTCGATGTCGCACGTATATAAGGAGCGAGAGAGAGAGAGAGAGAGAGAGAGAGAGAGAGAGAGAGAAAGAGGCTATGCGATAAAAATGTACGAAGAGCTGTGTGCGATTTTCCCCGATTGTGAACACGAATTGGGAGAGAGGAAAAAGAGACACGGAGAGAAAGCTTTATAGGTGAAAAGGTTTGAAAATTTTTCAAGACACGCGAGAGCCTCGACGAAACTATTCTCCGCGGGGAGAGTGTATGAGAGAGCGGAGGGTATGTATATCCGGGGATGAGGCCTTTGCCATATAACGAAAAAGCAACTGTATATATATATGCGTTCCCTTGAAAGATCATAGAAGAGGCTGTTGAGCAGCTTCTCGAGCGCCCGAGGCTATTGTCAACGGATATTCCGGTTATGCATGTGGATATTCCTCGACGAATACAAGCGAAGAGAGAAATAGAGGGAGAAATAGAGAGAGAGAGAGAGAGAGAGAGAGAGAGAGAGAGAGAGAGAGAGAAGGCTTGCCCAGCATTTCGATGCTGTGTGAATCTCCCCGTCTCTCCGGAGTTTTCTGATATCGCGACAAAACGGGCATTGTAGAAGGCCTCGTTGGCCTGGCCTCTTGTACACAATGCCCGTTTTGTCGCGAGATCAGAAAACTCCGGAATACTCGCTGCACTTGCATATTATGAACATCGCATAGAGGAAAAGGGAGACATCAGCTGCCATGTAAACCAATGACACGGACAAAGAGAAGATATTACGAGGAAGTTATTGGAGCATATCCCGTGAACAGACGATATATGAGAATAAGCGGGTTAATTTATTTTCATTTTTTATCACTCTCGTGCAAATCGGCCTAATACGCGTTATCAATATTATGGAGAAAAATTAATACTTTGGATTGAGCATTGTTTATTTTAATTAATAAAAAAAAACGAATCTAACTCAAAGTTCAAAAGAAGTTATACGAAGTACAAAGTTTGAAAATATTTTCATGAGCATTGTATTTTCGTTGGGATATTTGAATTAATCATCAATTTTGAATGACCATCTTGTGATTAAATTTGATTCAATTCTCACAGAGTCAATGCACCTTCAACAAATACGTAAATTTTGAATAAACAATTTTACGAAATTAAAAATTTAATTACGGTTTAAATTTGATAACGGTAATTTTTGCCGGAATACAGCACCGGAAGTGTATAATTCTGAGACACGAATAGTACACACCGTGTAGATGCATTGTACGGGACGCTGCACTCTCTTGTCGATTAGAATACTAATTACACTATAATACCGAGAGAGAGAGAGAGAGAGAGAGAGAGAGAGAGAGAGAGAATCTCTAAGGAGAGAAGGGATTGTGAAAAGCTCTATATGCACAGAGCTGTCGCCTATAGTTTCACGGTGTAGTTACGAAGTAAACCTATATATATGAGACAATAGTGTAAAGTCATGCACACACGGGGAAACGAGATAGGAGAGGACCAAAAACACGAGACTCGGCGTTTGCGAGTATAGGGTGAAGGAAACAAGTTACATTTCATTAAAGCAAGTTGCATACATCGTTTCTCCGTGAGGCACGATGAAAGTTTATAGCAGCCCTTGGGGAGTAAAGGGATGAAAATGTCCAACTTGAAGTGAGAGCTCGCGTGAACTAAAACGTTTTTGATAACAAACCGCGCGAGCTATATCGCGTTACATCTCCGGCCCATTCGGTAATATTGGGGTGGCAATAATGCAAGATATTTCAAATGAGTATGAGAGCAAAAAGTAGTAAACGTGTACACGTGGTAATAAGAAGCGGAAATAAGAATGAAGGATACGAGAGGAGGAGAATTTTATTGAGCAAATTTCTCGTTGAAAATGAACGCTTCATTGGCCTCAAGGATCCCAAGAGAGACAGAGAGAGAGAGAGAGAGAAAAAAATACTGATAGCGATCATAAAATGCCGAGAACAATTTGGCATTTTCTATTCATGAGACGTTTATGCGAATGGATGGAATTTTAGACTTCTCGCTCTCTCGAGCTATCCCGATCCACTTGGTTGGTGTAGCGTTACACAACTCTCTCGAGGGGCTATTCGTATGTTTAAACGAACGAAACTTTTTCTTCGTCTTTTTTTTTTGTGCATATTAGTCTGATGGTTCTTTTTTTTTTTTTGTGATTTTCTTGCATTTCAGGAATGCTCAGAATTTTTCAAGGGCACTTTGCAGTGAAATTTCAATTTTCCACACCATCAGAGCGAACTGCACTGTTTTTTTTTTTTTTTTTTTCCTTCATTCAATTTAGCTCTGGGGATGTACTGGCGGTACAGCCATGAGCAGAAAAAAAAAAGTTGGAAAACAAACTATCTAAAATTTTACAATAAAGTTTGTTCTAGAGCTTTTATGTTCAAACTTCTCACCCCTAGAGACGATTAAAAAAGCTGAAGTACCCGGGATTGAAATTCACCGAATGAATGTAAAATTTGAGAATTAATTGGAATTTCATATCAAAATTCATCACAGGGAAAATTTTATATATACGCTTATATTGCACAATCCGACAATCAAACGTTTCTCGAGGCTATAAATTATAATCCAAGGTATAGGATTGTAAAATATACTGTACCAGCGTCTATAATTTCACAAAGAACCGCTCGATATGAGAATCCACTTTGGCTTTCTAATGCCTCGTTCCGCATGCCCTATGCATACACGCGAAACAAATATACCCGTGCTCGCGTTGCAAGCGAATACGAAGAAATCATTTCCATAACGTTTTGCACGAATAAAAACTCGAGAAACACCGCAATCATATGATGTAATATTCGAGGAAAGGCAATGAAAATAAAGGTCCATGAACTCGACAATACATTCGTAAGATTTACCATCGTTATTATTTGATTCGCATTAAACATTGAAAATTGCAAGGTCTTGCTTCGATGATTCCTTTATCAACAGACTCATTTTGTGTTTGTAATATCGTCAGAGCGATATATATACCGATAATGAAGCCGAGGCATATCTCACCGATATAGAACACACGCTGCCTCGGGGCTTCGTATACAAAGCCTCAATGAGATTTTCAGGCATCTTTCAAATTCCCACGAACCTCCCAGGAAAACATAGAATTATGCGAGCTTGCCTCGAGCGCGCAGTTACAACGAATCAAAACGTGTGGAAATTTATCATTTTCCCAACAAAAGCCTATATGACTCTCCGTTATCGCGATGGATATGGTTAAAAGATTGCTGTAAAAAATGTCCAAGAAATACTCGAAAATATTTACATTTTACGTGATTTTCTTGAATATTTTTGGAGCCCCGAGCGTCAGAAACTGACGTCGGAAATTGGTTTAACAAGACTTATATAACCAACGGAAGTTGAACAATTTCGATGAGATGATCCCGATATCTCGATTGTCAGAGATTGATTCAACAGACGTGAGACGACCGGAAATTCATGTCGGGAATTATTTTGAGCGATTCACTTGACGGTTATTAATAAAGTCGTTGAATCCACGCGACGTCTTCGCTAATTTGTAATTGTTCAAGCTATACACGTCAAGCCAATTCTATTTTATTCCGTTCGCCATCCCCCGTCCGACGCGAATATATTCTCGATCACCTTTTACCCCCCGGACATACCACGCGCGCTCTGCCGGATAAGCCTTTATCTCACCACATCGCAAATTAAGAATATTTCCTATCGCAATTAGCCCCTCCCCCCCCCCTTGCCCTGTATACAAATTAGTCTCGATAGGATAATTTCTATGTTTCTCCGAACTGCGCGTCGCAATCGCGGATGGGAGTTCGCTCGCAACGATAGTCGCACGAATTATTCGAATCACTCGCACCGGACACGTTTGAATAACTGCATACCCAATCATATTTATCGCGTGTCCGCGAGACAGAGAACATACCGAGAGGAATTACATATACACGAGTAAAGGGCAGGTGGAAAGGATGAGGCTCGTCTATACCAACGATATATATATATATATATATATATATATATATATATATATATATATCACGAAATCGTCGTGAATGACACATCTGGAAATTCTAATACATGACGTATGTGTGTTCGAACTGAAAACCGGTAGATATATATGTATGGATATGGAATAAATACCTATATATATGGACACTTTCCTATGGGCAACGATGGGGAATATATGGAAGGATAGAACGGAAAGAAGATTGATGTCTCCTGTACGCAGCATACGACATGATCGGAAAGCCATAACTCGCTTAAATATATTGCCCATATAGTACGTAAAAGCATGGTGCGCATCATGCGAGCGTAATATTACCGTACGGACACACACGCGTTCATACCGGAGGATTATCCTTTACCAATACCGGGGATATATGCGGCAAATGTACACCAAGTTTTCCCCTAGGGGAAAATTCCGTCACACAGGTTGATCCATGTTTATATATATTACGCGATATACATCACTCGATGAGATTATAATAAGCCATCCACGTCCTTCCGGCATAAAGCCGTATAATTCGGGAAGAAAACGATTGACGTTATATCGTTATTTATTACGCGGTTAGGGGTAATGACAGAAATAATAATGAAAAAATAAGAAGAAGCGACATTAACGTATCGACAGGGACTGGCGATATTAAAGGATCGTGGAATATTCATTTGCGGAAAAATCGACAGATCCAAAGCAGTTTTTCGGATATGAGATATTATAAGATATTGATAAAATCTCGGCAATGGTGTCGCGCTACAGGTGAATTCCACCGATGAATGCAAATCGACAGTTTCGTGCCACTTTACTTAATTTATCTCATTTTTGACAGTTTTCCGGAAGAGCACGAATATTACGTTTCGCTCTCAACAAAATTGTGAGATATACGGCGATTAATATCTTTTGGACGGTGCATGTCGCGCTTCGCGTCAACTTATCACCCCGTTTTTTTTTTTTTTTTGGTCTTGAAAAAACTATTCAGTACGGGCATTTCGAAAAACATATCCATGACATTTCGTCAAAATTTCATCCCCCCACTACTGTTGGTTCTCGAGATAATGATCAATGAATTCTCAATTTTGTAAAAATTATAACTTTTTAACTGTTGATCGGATTTAAACGATTAACAAAAGAATATTTTTTACTTTGTTTGCCGTTTTCGAAAAAAAAAAAAAAAAAAAAAAAAGAAAAAAATATGCCGTCATCGGAGAAAAGCTCATTAGACAACTTTCGGGGTAATTTTTCGATTTTTTTTTTTCTACGAAAGGGCTACTATGAATTCCACTCACTATTTTTTTTTCCTGATAGCGTGGGGCAATACGCAACTCCACGGGATTTTTTTAAGTTGGAAGAGGGCATCAGTGAAGAGGGAAAAATCGTTCTTTGTTAATTTACCCCGAAAATTGTCTAATGAGCTTTTATCCGATGACGGCATATTTTTTTTTTTTTTTTTTTTCGAAAAGGGCAAAAAAAATAAAAAATATTCTTTTCATTATCGTTTAAATCTGATCAGTAGTTAAAAAGTTATGATTTTTAGAAAATCGACAATTCATTAATCATTATCTCGAGAACCAACAATTAGTGGGGGGGGGGAATGAAATTTTGGTAAAATATCATGGATATAATATTGTCCTTCGAAATTCCTATCGGGAATCAACACGGCGGCAGGGCCTATCCAATGTGGTCTCTCGTATCCAGTTAGTTGCCAGTTGCCAGCTCTAGTTAGCATGGGGCAGCATAGGGAACAGTTGTAAATATTGGATTATCGCTTATTTTTCGGCAGAATGCGGTTTTTTGTGGTAATATTTGACAATGGGGCTTATTACCGTTGAGGATTATGCGTTGATCGAATCCACTGCGCTAATTGGATATGGATCAAGTGATTATCGCCATAAGGATGATACAATGAACCTATACATGACATCCCATGTTTAACCTCAAAATCTTTCTTAAAAATTCCCGTCACTTTTCGGCTAAATAAATGCGTTCGAAAAATAAATTATTACTTAAAATATCAAGCTATCGCATGAAAAATGTTTTATTTATAAATTATTTTCCATATTTCAGGAGTTATAAAATTGAAAGTCACGTCGCTTGTGTTTATACGACATAAATAAAATGATTATCCGTATTCTGCGTGTGCTGAAAATCTCATGGCCTTGCACCAAATATCGACTATGTCTTCTCGATCTTTATTTATGATTTATTTCTTGTAATAAAGCAGGAGATTTTGAATTATTGTTAAAAAGTGACAAATTCGCATGTTAATCTCATCGGGCAGCGAAAGGCGTCGAGCAGTTAGGTATTTGGCCGCCAGAGGTCAGGGTGACATTTGTGAGTTCCCAATAATGAATAATTTTTTCGAGACCAAAAAAATAATACGAGGTGGCTGAGTTGACATGGAGCACGACAAATATACAGATACATGAAATAATCTTCGATGCATCGAATGTATATTTCGATTAAAGATTGTACAATTCCGATATTTTTCAGGACTTGTACAAAAATAAAACTGTTAAAAAGTTATATGTATATTCATACTTTTTTGCATGCATGTTGATAATCAATCCCTCGGTATCAATATCCATTGCTCCTCAAAACTTTGAAATTGTGAAAGCTCGATATTTAAAATCTCTTTATGCTCTCCGCGAAATTTGAAAATAATTCTCTCATCAATACTCCACGATATTAACGGTAAAATATTTTTTTCAGTATTTCAGTATAAAGGAATCTTTTAAGAAAGCGTTAACAAATCCTTAATAAATAATAACTTCAAGAAAACGTTGCCAATCTTCATTGTCAGCTGAACGGCTTTGAATATCATAATTTTAGGATAATCAAAAGTTACGATATAATTATAATGTTACAAAGTTTTCTCAGCGAACGATTCATCGTTGAATGTAATGATCTATACATATATTTATATAGTTAGAAAATTCATGAGCCACCAGCTGCGTCAATATGACATAATTCGATGAATTAATAAATGTTATGAATTTCGATGAGATAGCCCGGGAAAATTTTGCCCCGCGAATTTGGATTATTATACTTCCATCTCATTTCCGGTTACGCTCTTAACATTGTGTTCTTAATTGAAAATTCAAATTGCTAGTTTCAACGGGTTGAATATAATAACGGGAACATATTCTCTGGTGGAAATTATACGAAGGGAAAGAGAAAGAGAGGGAGAGAGAGAGAGATAGAGAGAATGAGAAAGAGACTCGATTCTCTCGTCGTTTATTGGCCCGAGTCAAAGTGCATCGTTGGCTGAACGTTATAGAGTGGGACTCATGATTTGCCGAGAGAACTTTGCTGAAATGCCCCGGAGCATTGCACGCGTATGTGGAGATCTAAATGAGCTCAACTTGAGTCTCGACGGGTGAGACGAGAGAAAGACGATGGATTACAGAACAGTTAGCTCTCCGCAATGAGGGGAAAGAGCATCCATTCCTATTGCACGAGGTATAACCTCCCTTTTGCTTGAAATTCTTGGCAAACGAAAGGGCATATGAATCACGTTACTCTGAGGTTAAAATAGCGCAAGCAGCGCCAATTTTCCTGACGACGAATGCATTTATGTATTATAACCTGTTACACGCTCGTGCTTCAACTCCAATCATCCCAAAAAGGGTCTAACTTCATTTGTCTTAATTCGTCTGACGTGGCACACACCCGATCTCCTGATATACTCGCGGAGCAATGGCAAAACTGAGCTTTGCTGAGCGCTATAACATCAGCAGACTACGCCGATCAGATTACATATTTTGTGTCAGTGACGTAAGTGCCCTCCTCCATTGGGATTCACAAGAGATCAATTAATGCACGTTTACATACGAATTTATATGTTCAATCAAGCAAAGGCAATTTTTCCTTCCGATCAATAACTATTTCGATCTTTTTAACATCCTATACCTTCGTATAAGGATGTAACGAAATTTTTATAAATTTCGAAAATGAAAAGTCGATAGATAATTACGAAATTTCTCATTCCTAAAATTCTTCCCGAACGACTGGGAATTTGAAAAATTTATTATAACTTTTTGTATTCCTATAACGATCGAATCTGAGGAATCGAAGAATCAGCTAACAGGCGCGCAAATAAATTAATTTCTCTATCGTTTCAGCAAACGCGAGATCGTGCAAGTAATTTGTCACTCTCTGTCGCGGAAACGCTCGCGTATTTTCTCATTGGTCTGGAAAATACACCAGCAAAAAAGTAGACCCGAGAGGATCGAGGACATTAAGGAATCCAATCAAGGGTTTCGTACAGCTCGTATAGTACATATATAGTATATATCGTTGGTCTTATGTATACGTATATACATACCTGTACTATTTTATATACCATGTACTAAATACGGGTATTCCGTAAGGGGATCAAAAGATCGTTCACGTGATTATACGTCTAGCGGGGGATGAAACGGTGATGGATGAGCTCGATGACGATCAGACATTTTCATGTAATAATATATATATATATATATATATATAGATTTATCGATTCCTATCAAACCAAAGAGCGTAATTCACGCGATTTAACGTATGTAAATCGACCTGAATCACGCTTTTTTTTCCCAGCGTCTGATATACACGAGCGATCTATCAACTTAACCCTCTAAATATCAGACTCACTTCTACACATCAAGTTTAAATTGCTGTCATCGCAATCGTACTTCTTATCGTAAAGATATTTAAATTAAAAACAAAAAACATATTTTGCTTCGTCATCGAGGAAACTGGTTTCGTAATTTTTACTTACTGGAGCCAGAGTACTCGAAATGTTTCTTATGATCGAAAAATCAGCTTTGAAAAATGTGTATGTGTGTGTGTGTGTGTGTGTGTGTGTGTGTGATTTGTGGAAAAATTTTGAGCCTTTATGACACGAGAATGGATCGACCTGTCGCGCTGAGACTTTGCACACGTCTGAAGCACTTCGACTATGAAATTCATTGCAATCGATAGACAGCTTAGGATTTTACAAACACTTGAAACAACAAAACATTTTATTCGGACCATCAGTACGAAAATTTCTGGATAAATGTTGGAACATCAATGCATTCTGATTTTACATAATAAGAGATAATCGATCAAAAAAAAACCCTGCAAATTGCAACTTGCACCGATAATTGGGTTTGCATATTTTTTTACATTCGCAATAAGAATCAATTAGAACTGGGCAGTACTTCGAGTACCCGGTACTTGAGATAGACTGGAAGTACAGTATACTTGAAGTACAAAGTACTTTAAAAGTATTTAAAGTATTGTACTTGAATTTCCAAGTACTCGACCTGTACTTAAAGTATTTGTACTTCAATTTTCGAGCACTTTACTGTACTTCAAGTACTTTTCCAAGTACCAAGTATAAAGTGATTTTAAACACGTCTTGCTAATGGTTGCATGTATAACGCCTTTGAATACACAATTGAGGAACGTTTTTCGCCATCTTTATTGTAAGGAATGACCGTTCAAAGGCTCAAGCTACGGTAGTTACAATGTCATTGTCAATGCATGGCTCCGTTTTTTACAATCCGTGTGTTATGTTCTTAATTTTTTTATTTTTAAAACCCGAACCTAAATAAATCTTAATTGCAATCGTTAATGTAATTTTATTTAAAATAATTTCTAATTTTTCGTTTAAATATTTATATTCCTCGTTTAAATATCAAACATAAGGACTGGGACTTACGAGATATATACCTTAAAACTTGAAAAGTATTTGATACTTGATACTTGACGTATTTTAAGTATTTGATACCTCAAAAGTACCTCGAATCTTTAGTACTTCAAATATTTATGGTACTTGGTACTTGAAATACACGAGTACTTCAAGTACTCACAGTACTTTTTACTCTGTACTTAAAATACACGAGTACTTCAAGTACTTACAGTACTTTGTACTTTGTACTTTAAGGAAGTACTGTCGATTATAGAATTACCGTTCAGAATTTAATAAAATTTGGTATAGCGGTAGATTATGATAAGAAAAAGATTCAGTTAAATTTTTAAAAGTCTACAGAGAAGCAGAAAAAAGATAATTTGTAATTTCATACATTTAGCATCGAGTCTTATGAGAAATCACAGTTTTCATCGTATTTTTCAATATGTACCGTTCAGATTTCAATACAAATTGGTAAAATAAGAGAAAATATTATAAGGAACATTTTAAATCCTTACAATTACAGGTTCCGAGCATGTGAGAGTAGTAATTAGAAAATAAATATCCAAAATGTACTTTTCTATCGGTTCATTATAGACGTGACGTTGCCTATTCTAAATACTGCGTGAGTCAAGCATGACGGTGTATACATTTGACCCTTGCAGTATCGATACTACTACCTTGAGTACTTTCAGATACTTTTCCCAACTCTGGAATCAATAATCGATTTTTCATCATCGATAAATGATCGTTGTAAGCCCCCGCAATGTTTTGGTTAAAAACGACAATTTTTATTTTTAATTTTTAAGTAAAATTTGTCCGAGATACGTGAACTGCGTTGACGAGAATTCGGAACAAATATTTTATCGCTGTATGGAAAGGAGAGTCAAGGCTTATCGCGTGTCCTACCACATCAGTCTCACACGTTCATTAATCAAAGTACGAATCTTATCGCGTATCGCGAAATATTTAAATAATGTTAAAGAAATAATAATAATGCTGGAAAATAGTGTAAACATCGAGTGAAACCTTATACGGTATTTTCCGATTTTAATTAATAATACCATCAACTCTTTTCATCTGTAAAATACAAAATGCTCTTACCCTGAGGATTTTTTCAGCTCTTTTGTAAAATACCGAGTCTTTTTGCTTTCCTCTCTTTCTCTCTCTCCCTCTCTCTCTCTCTCTCTCTCTCTCTCTCTCTCTCTCTCTCTCTCTCTCTCTCTCTCTCTCTCTCTCTCTCTCTCTCTTCTTGTATTATTAATGATCACTCTAATTTCATTAATGCTTGTGGTGAGTTACGGGCGAAACGTTAAAGCCATAGCAGGGTTGTATACTGTGAGATTCAGTGTTCTCTCTCTCTCTCTTACGCTCTCGTAACGCACACGCGAGACTTTATGTTACATATGTAGGACATAAATATGGGTAAGCGTGGTTACGCAGAGTGTGTATACACATGGCTTGTATAGCTTGCGGTAGAAGCTTTATATACACAGCGTGCTTGCGGAAAATGCAATGTGCAGCAGTGACACACAAACGCACACGGACCCACGTGTATATATGCCCCTATGAGTAATATAATATAAGCCTGCGCGTATACGTTCGCGTAAGCATAAACGCATATGTGTTATGCATGGGCGATTCGATAATAAGCGAACAATTTTTCAAATTTCCATGCTCATCGATTTACTTCAATCTCAATTTTAAAGGATCATCCCGGGGTAATATTTTTAAAAAATATTTTTTTTTTTGTATTGTCCAAAAATATGGACTTTCATGAACATGCCGTTCAATTTTTGGGACGAAATTCGAATAATTTCGGTCGCTGCAGCCTTTCTTAGAGAAAGTGCGATTCGAGCAGCTGCGTTCCGCACTCGAAACTTTAAACGCGTTTCTCTCGAAACGTGGTTTTTTTTAAAACGGTGTACACTCTCAAACACTTTCAAGCTATCCGTCTCAAATTTTGACACAACATTCTTCACGCCATTCTTTATCTTGCTGTGGAAGCTTTTTTTTTTAATCTTTATATTTTTGTTAACGAAGAACTGTCGAAAAAAATCGGCTAAATTCGATACTTTTTATTTAAACCGTCGCCATTTTGTCAATTTAAAAAAAACCCCCGATAGCAAGATAGCAGCTTTCATACTGACTAATAATCTTTTTAAAAATTTCATTTCGGAAAAATCTTACGGCCAAAGCCGTGTACACCGTGAGGACGTCTTTTTTTCGAAGACATTTTCGACCGTTAAGAAAAAATGTAAAAAAAAAATAAAAATGAACGTTTAAAAATGTATTTTTCGTTCTTCATGAGTGCTTTGATTTGACATTAAAAAAAAAAACCAGACCGATTAGCGTATTTTAATCATCGAAAAAAAAATCGCGAAAATCAGCTATTTTTCGACCCCTTACACTGGGATGATCCCTTAATGATGCCCTCATGGTCAAAGTTCAAAATCAATTGGCAGATGAAACAAGTGAAAATCGTGTTTTCTTTAGAACAGCTTTTCTTTTATGCAAAACAAATGGATGATAAAAATTTACGGATACACAATGAAAACGAAATGATTTTCAAACCCAGCGAGAGCTTTTTATTTTTTAGCTTTTTATTTACGAAGGAAACGGATAAAGAATTGAATTAATTTTATCCGTTTTCTTCGTGTATGAAAAGCTAAAAGAGATAAAGCTCTCAGGTTTGAAAATTACATATGTTAATCGTTTTCCTTGTGTTCCCGTAAATTTTTATCGTCCATTTATTTAAAAAAAAAAAAAAAACTCGAATTTATCAAAATACATTTAAAATTAATTGGCTGAGGGAGGAAGTGAAAATCGTGCCCTGCTTAAAGTAATTTTATTGCGCGACAGATGTATATGCAATACAAATTTATTGAAACACGTGGTGAACGATTGAAAATAATGTATACGAAGAAAATGACGAACTTACTTTAATTTATTTCGTCATTCATATTGAGGAAGAGTAAATTTATGAAATAACGAGTGTGATCGAGCTCAAATTTCTCACTTTCTCTTGATTCAAGTGTAGATTGACTTTTTTTTGGATCGAGTATCGGCGAAATGGTTGCATAAAATTTATAAAGTGATACATTCAGTATGAAATTCCCCATATGCGTGTATACGCGAGAAAGTGTGATACATATATCGTTGGCTGGTCACCCATACCACCGACTGTACGCCCGCGACACTGTAAGTTATGTTGTTGTCGCGTGTCGTACCGCTTTCTCTCTTTCTCTCTCTCTCTCTCTCTCTCTCTCTCTCTCTCTCTCTTTGCTAGAGGGGCTTAGCCCTCGGCCTTATCCATGAATACAAACAATAAATAGATGCAAATAGGGTGGTTTATCGGTGGACTACGCTTTTCCGCCGTTGAGGAGCTCGTATTTCCCTTTTCTCCTTCTCGCTCTCTCTCTAGCTCATATACCCAATGCCCGATGGAATATACACTCGTTCTACTGATATATATAATAAGCCGTTGTTCCTATACGCGTATCGTGATACTCACAATTTCCTATTTGTGCTCTGTGACCCCCCCACAACACACAGCGCACTGAAACACTTGCCGTTGGATTTATCCTCCGGGAGATACGAGATCTAGTGATAATATCCCGTATTACGTCAGACATGCTCGCACGAAAACCAATTTTTCATCTATCGCCTCTCTCCTTTTTTTTTTTTTTTTTTTTTTTTTTTTTTGCATTATTCGTAGTATCGATGGATTGAGACTTTAAAAATTGTTTTCAGACATTTTTGTGTCGTTTTTTTTTTTTTTACGATATTTGTAATTCTTTCTTAAGGAGGTTCACTAGGATTTGCGGGAGGTGAAGAGGGTCGGCGGAAACCCTATGCTTATGCATGATACCCACTACACGCTATTATCAACTGCTTATGAACTTGCGTAATTCATATCACGTATTTGACTCGCCAGAGAACACTCGATCAGTTGCATGTTGGGGGCTACTCAAGGGATGGTGGTGATCCCGTCTTTCACCCTTTATTTAGTATAACCAATTACGGTCATGAAATTTCAAACACAGTCACTTAAAAATCAAAGAACTCACAATTTATTTTGAATTTCCAAGATAGTCTTTGAATTTTCAAGATGGTCTTTGAATTTTCAAGATAGTCTTTGAATTTTCGAGATAGTCTTTGAATTTTCAAAATTGTCTTTGAATTTTCAAGATTATCTTTGAATTTTCAAGATAGTCTTGGAATTTTCAAGATTGTCTTTGAATTTTCAATATAGTCTATGAATTTTCAAGATTGTCTTTGAATTTTCAAGATAGTCTTTTAATTTTCAAGATAGTCTTTTAATTTTCAAGATAGTCTTTGAATTTTTAAAATAGTCTTTGAATTTTCAAGATTGTCTTTGAAATTTAATTTAAAAAAATATGAATATAGAGTGATAGTTATTGAAAATTCAGTACTTTTTTTAATTTCAATTTCATTACCAGGGTTGGTAAATTTCAACATTTTTTGTATTGACGGCACTGCAGGCAACTGTGAAAATAATTTATCATGAACCGGAAAATCATGGAATTAAGATGAATAAAGTAACGATAAATAAATACTCAACACTTTTTGACCGTTTAGGGTCGATAAAAGTTTTTTTACATTGATATAAATGAAATAAATTCGATTTCATAGTGAACTACATGATTCGCAAAGAAGTCTGGCAACAAGATGCGTATTTCTTACGGTTGGTACCGTCAAGTGTCACAGCCACAGGCACCAGAGAACAGTCGAGCTGTCGCGAAAATTGCGCGCTCAACTAACTGCTCACCTAACTGCTCCGGCTCTACAGCGATGTTGCCACGCTTATCTCCTCTTTGCATCCCTTTACTACGAATAACTATGAATTCTGTGGGTTCATTGAATGTTATCCATAAACCGAGTACACAATCAATCTGATTTTTGTCATGCTGTTTTATTCACCTATACTGTATTGAAATAATATTTTTTGAAAATTTTCTCTACATTTTCTCCGGAGTTACAAAGGGAAAAAAATCGCAATTTCTGCTAAAGAAAATTCCCAAATAATTCAGGCACATTCCTAGAGTAGTAGTGAATATCTGATAAAAAAAATTCAGATTTTACTATGCATTTTGCTCTACCTGGTGAACCTCCTTAACAATTATAGGAGTCGAAATTATAAGCACCGGTAATTTACGAAAAGCTTGATCAATCGGAATTACATTTTTATTCGAAATTAAATAAGGATTCTTTAGTCTAGATCAAGCATCATTAATATTGCGTTGCTCTTGAAACCTTCGAGAAAATTTTTCTCAAACTTTGATACTCGAACGAACGTACCGGTGCGGCAAAGAGATTCTCGCTTATAGACGCTCGTTCGTTAATTATCTATTTCGTAAAGACTTGCGGAGTAAGTTCGAGGCTGTAAATAGTATCGAGGCAGCGTCTCGACGTCAATCAATTAAAAAAACCTTCCATATATAATACAACTTTTGTCGCACTCTGCTCAATGGTATTTCATCCCTCAAGAAAAATCTCGCAAATTATAAACTTGCACGTTTTTTTTTTTCTTCAATATCCTGCCCACAATCTTCTTGTTTGAAAAAGTAGGTTTTTTTTGTTCCCTAAACGTTGGTGACGTGTGGATTTTAATTTTTTGTAATTTGACTCTTTTCAATGAGAATTGAAACTCAAAGCCAAAATATCATCGAAAAATTCTACATTTCATAAAATCTTAACATTACATCGCAAAATGAAAATTTACAAAATTATAGCTTCCTGTGTACGAAGTAGCAAAGAAATAAGAAATTTCATACGAAGCTTCATCATGTGTACTTATTCCTTGACTGGCAAACGTTGCACTGATAAATAAATATGAAAAAATAAATCTCAGTCTTCCATATACCCCACGGATACTTCGGTCTTGTACGAAGTGAAAATCCTCATACAATTGCATTTGCGTGATTTCATTTTATCCGATCCGTTCTCGAGGGAAACTCGATCCCAGAGCTCGTGATGAATATCGTATTCTTTTTTTTTTTTTTCCCCCATCTCTGTCTTCCTGACAGCGTGCGATCTTCGCTTAACCCAGAGTTTTATATTTTCCCCTTGAGCGGCTCCATGATGATGTGGCCCCATCAGCGAGTTAAAGCCCGATCTTTCGCGTTTATGTGTATTACGGCGCATGGCCACGGTATCGTTACCGATACATAGGATAAGTACACCGGGTATAAAAGCCCTCGCGCATCCTCGGAGAAGAGAGACCTTTGTGGTGGAGGATTCACTATCTCAATTATGAAGATGAGGAGGTTAGATGGGTAGAGTGAAAACTTTACCAATCATGAGCAAGACTTGGTGTGCGTATGTATCTATAGTATACGAGTAAGTTGAGATTGCAGGGTGGACTTTAGAGCTATACAGAGGCTGTATTAACACAGAGCGTGTATACTACATGGGAAATCGTTGAACGACCATGAGCATATTTCGAGCTGAATAATTTCGTAGCATCGATCCCCATCCCTCCTGAATAAAGCACTTTCCACGAGGAACACCATCACCGCGACTACGAATTTCATTGCAATTGACAGATTCATTGGAATTTTATGGACACTTAACATTTTTGATAAATGACTTTTCTCACTATATAATCATCGAACAAATTTTCAACCATCGGCATAACTCTAATTGTATACGAAAATAACGTCAGAAGACAATTGGCAATTGACAATTGACAATTGGCAACTCTTGTCACAACGAACGTAAATACAAAGGAAGTTTTGAAAAAGTCGGACTTTAAAGTTGACTACGAAGGACAAACGAGAAATGGATCGGGAGACACAACAACGGCGTTGGGGATTTACCCGATGTCGGTACCAAATATGTGAAGACAATACAGAAAATTATTCGAGAAGTCATTAGACAAATTACCGGTAATAATAATAATAATAATAATGATAATAATAATAAAGTTGCAAAGTAATACTCGAGAGCCGGAAACCCAAAAGAAATTTTAATTTTTAATTTAATTTATTGCCGTGCTTTATTTTACAACGTATACATTATCAAGGATTTAACGGAAATGGCAGACAGTATATTTTTTAACTACATATTTTTTTCATTTTCCATTTCATAAGTCAAATTATTACTTTCCTTTTGTATTTCATGATAAAAAAGAACAAATGTAACAAACAGATGTAACGATCTTGTTACGAGCAGATTATGCTCGCCCTGCGAACAAACAAGTGAACACGCATTCAAGTGGCTAATTTTTTTTGTTTCAAACGTTAGTTTATGTCTTGCGGATAATGATAATATGAATTTTCTTAGCTACGAACGTCCGGTATATGTTGTACAAAATTGTTATCGAGAATTTTCTCTCAGCATCGACGCTGTTTCGTAATATAAATTTATTTTCGTGTCCGAGCCAATGTTAATATAAAAAATGTTTTGTATTAATAATACCTAAGAGCAATGCTTTTCCAGATATTTATTTTTCAATATTTGTTTCTTTCCGCCTCTCTGAACATCATGAGTCATAGTTGCTAATATTATAAGACCTTTTTTACATAAATTTTTCATGAATCCACCGCTCAATAATTTTTATCAGCGAGATATGAGCTATAGTACAGGATAAAAGAGAATCTCTGAAAAACGTTCGAAGTAGCATTTCCTTTTTATGCGAAACGTACCTTCCCAACGAAAAGTGACTTTCGTCGTCAATATTGCATACTTCTTCATGATAAGATAAAAATCGGAAAAAATTCAACCACAATAACGACGATAAGAAGATTACTTTTTAATAATAATAATGCCCAAAAGTTATCAATAAATTGTTTGAACAAAACATTTTTTAACAAATTTTTAGGGAATGCTTTTTTTTGTCATGTGAAATGAATTCGTTGATTTTTCTGACTACACGTGAATTAAAAAAAAAAAAATTTTATCATTTTGAAATTTAGGTTTTCGGAAATTTGTAAAGGTTGTATTTACGAAACTTTAATTGTAACATACAACGTTTTTACGAAAACATATCCAAAATTCACGATTTTTCTTTCATTTTTCAAAATTACAAAATTTTCATGTGTAGTCAGAAAAATCAACGAATTCATTTTACGTGTCAAAAAAAAAACTTTCCCTAAAAATTTGTTAAACAATGTTTTGTTTAAACAATTTATTGATAACTTTTTGGCATTGTTATAATTCAAAATAAATCTTCTTATCGTCTTTATTGTGGTTGAATTTTTTCCGATTTTTATCTTATCATAAAGTATGCAATATTGTGTCGACGAAAGTCACTTTTGGTCGGGAAGGTACGTCGTACGTCCGATACATCCTTAATACCTTCATCTAGCTAACATCAGGATATGGAGATATATTGAGCACTGAATTACGTGAGTATCGATAAATAAGTCGTTTGGGCCTTGGAAAATTTTGAAATTTTTTCGAAAAACTTTTACGGCAACGCTGCTGATGGGGTAAACTTTGACTTGGCTATCGAGGCTAAAGTTTCTTCATAAATATGAAGTAACATCGACAGACATGTTCCATGTGAAATTCGGAAACGATCGACCGAAAGATTTTTTTTTTACGAAATATGTATTAAGAGTTCTAGAAAAATGCAAGTTTAAATTTGCACGTATCTTCATTATAATTTTTGCACGTACGCAAAGCTCAAAAATGAGAAATCCACAGGAGTGGGGGGGGGGGGGGGGTAAAAATGCTAAAAAAATAATTTACAAGGAGCGAATAGATTTTTACTATCGGTCGAATTGAGTGACTGGCAATCCTAGCTGCTTATCTGTATACTTTTTGTAGTTTCATTTTCTTCTAGCAAGAACAAATGAAGTTCCAAACAATTTTTTTTTTCTTATCTCTCAGTTCAGATAGTATCATCGATTTTCTATTACTCTTTTCCCTCACCGGTCTATTGCATAACGAAAAAAATCCATCTATATGAATTTTTTTTTTTTTTTTTTCCCCCAAGGCCATTATATTCAACGGGCTCGCCCACGAAAGACGCGATTCTTTTACTTCGCTCTTCCCTTTTGGCGCTATAACTCTTGTCGAAGTGTAAGGCGAGCAGTACGCCGGTCTAGATATATATATATATATATATATATATATAACAACGCGCACGCATTCCTCTGTCGTAAATCATGCAACTGTGACTTTTCGAGCCCTATAACGAGAGATATAAGAGCACGAGAGAGCGAGAAGAAGAGCGTGATGGGGGTTTGCATCCATACGAAAAAAAAAGTCATAAGACCGCGAAATATAATGCCGAAAGTGCTGTGTGTGTTCGTCTGCGCGGATGTAAGAAAATGAGAAGAAGAGCTCCGAGGGAAAGAGTCATTGGCGTCGGTAAGCGTTAAAGTTTCCATCGATAACGCGCGGGCACAATTTTGACTTCTCTACACACCATATATACCTTTCCAACTATATATATATATATAGCTGTCATGAGATACGCAAGACAACGAAGACATAGATTCATAATAACGCTACATATCTGACGCTTCGTGATCATAACTGCGCGTCACACATATATCGTCCGACTTGGGTTTTTCAAAAAGACACGAAATGCGATAGCGAGGAATTCTCCTCACCTATACGCTAGTCGGTTCGCGACGATATATACGATGAAAATAAGCCAGCGCAGCGCCATTTTCATGGCGTCTAGTGAGAAAAAGGTCCTAGACCGCGTGACAAATCGCCAAAGCAATTCCTCACTCTGTACAAATGTGTATATGTGTGTGTGTGTGTGTGTGTGGGTGTGCGTGTGTGTGTGCGTTTGTGTGAGAGCGATAGAGAGAGAGAAAGACTGTGTTGGCCATTGTGAACACAGGAGGAATGAGGTGATCGATATAACGTGTGGGGGGGAGATATATCACGAAACGTGTCGTTGAAAGCAAAAAATCCTAACCGTAGCTAAAAAACAAACAAATCAGTATTGCAGGAAACAGCAAAAGGGGGAAAAAACGGGACAAACTCTTGAAATTCCGACAAATTGTAGGACCCTTAATAGCCATCACAGACGTTAAAAGGAATATTAAGTCATCCAAAGCAATGTCCGATTGAGAGTTTGTCGATGAAAAAAAAAATTAGAAATTGTGGTATGCAAAAATCGAATAAAGCAAAAATTGTAAGACCTTCAATAGCCATCACAGACGTTAAAAGAAATATTAAGGTATAGTCCTCGTGCAAATGCGTTTATAATGAGAATTCGTTGAAATTTGTAGTGGACGAAGAGAATGCTAGTACACAATTTCTCGTGAATTTTTAAGCATATTGACCGTTCCCAACTCGAGATATTCAATGTCAAAGTTAGCAACCATTACGTGTAGAGCATATTAGCAAGCATTGCTGTACACCCTGATACTAGCACGGTTTTTTAAATATTACAACTATAAACGCGTAACCATATTTTGATAAATAAAAAAAAATTGTAGACGGGAGCAGACTATTATTCACATGTTAGGAAAAAAGAACAAACTTATTGCACGGTTTTTTAAATATTACAACTATAAACGCGTAACCATATTTTGATAAATAAAAAAAAAATTGTAGACGGGAGCAGACTATTATTCACATGTTAGGAAAAAAGAACAAAGTTATTGACCGTTTCGTTTACGAACGACGATCACAAAAATAATGCAATATGAATGAAAATTCGACGCGTAAGCTGCATATTCTATGGTGTGAATTTATATCTGAATAGGGTGACTGAACCAGTGAATGAACGCATAAGCCTTTTTTCTATTTCGATAAAGCCGTATAATTTAACTTATTACGAATTTCTTTATGAGCTAATTAGATCTTATAGAACAATGTTCACAGAATATAAAAAAAAAATATTCGAAGTGCCCTGTTCGCAAGGATTTTGTAAAAAAAAATTATAATGAACGAAATTACCAATTTCCCAGTGAATGAACAAAAATTCCAATGAATGAACTCTTATCTTTCCAGTGAATGAACGTACAATGGAACCAGAGATGCGTACGCATACTCGTGCGTTTTGAGGTTATGAAAAGCCTTTTCAACGCTCGTTCAATCACTGGAAATAGGTTAAAAAGCTGGACCAGTGAATAAACGGCCATATATCGCAAACAATATTGGGTTTTTGACCAAAAATTCATTAATATAATTGAAGCTTAGCAATGTATAACGTTGAAAAAGTTATTGCATATCTTTTAAAAAGATTTATCGAGGTGATATGGAATATTCTGGTATTCGATGCACAGTCAGATGGTTATAACAACATGGCTGTCTCTTATGAATATGCGCCCCAAGTACGAAAAAAAATCCATAGCATCGCAAATCTTTCACAGCGTCAAATAATATCACTACTAGATGTTTTCTCAGAATTTTCACTTCATTATGAATACAAAATTCTTCATAATAATAGAATCATATCTCTGCCGTTTAATTAAAATACTAAGCCTGTTCATTCACTGGTAGGTGTTCATTCACTGGTTCAGTCACCCTATGCACGGTTCCATGTGTAGCAGCCATTTCTGTACAGACTCAATCAAAAGTTCGCTGAATATGACCACTAGCGCCGTACATATTTTATCATGCGGTACATATAGGAAACTTTCTCGCACTATTGTAGCACTACCTCAAGTCATCTAAAGCAAAGTCCGATTGAGAATTTGTCGATGAGAAAAGATTAAAGATCGTGTTATGCAAAAATCGAAGACTCTCGATCGAACTGTTGTTACCCCCCCCCCCCCCCCCCACATGAGAGATTATCGTGTCTCTTTGTTTTTTTTTTTTTTTTTTTTTTGTAATTATATAAGGTATCGTGTTCTCGAACGGGAAAGTGTCTCATACGACTGCGTGTTCCCCTATGCACGATGAGATACATCCAAAATGGTTTTAGAATCGAATATCAATATATCGTATCAGCATTATCGCGTATATTCGTAGTGAAAATTATTTTTCAAAACGCATTATCAATGTATGCTCATATACGATTCAATAGCTCTGTGGGGAAAAAAACACTCTTGGTATTCGATAGCGATGGTGTCGTTGCTAGTTATACTATTGTGTGTAACGTTATAGAGCGAGGGAAGAGGGTCCCGTTCTATAGCGTTCGATCTGTGATATTAAATTATTTTGGATCGTATAACGGAGCTGCAACACAGAATCACCCTTCGGGAAACCCTTCAGCACACAGAGCTCATATTTGTATAAATACATACATATTATATTCAACGATAAAGAGAGGGGGAGTAGGGTATTATTATCAGACAGTTTCGATCCCTAGGAATATCAGAAATGTGCTACCCGGAGGCTATATTTACCTATATATCCGGAATATGTACGTACCGGCAGTAATATAATGGCAAACAGTAGTGAAAAGAGAGAGAGAGAGAGAGAGAGTAAGAGAGAGAGAGAGAGAGAGAGAGAGAAATGGAGGTGTTTTCTCTCTGTATAGAGAGAAAACAACGAGAGGTAGTAAAGCCCTCAAGTTCAGGATCTCGTTGCATCTCACCCTCGACTAATAATGTCGTGTACGAGTCCCGTCATCGTTGGATCTTCAATGACACGATCATCTCTCGACCGCAACATGCATACCGACACCATCCACGAATCTCGGATATTTCGTATACTAATATGGATTGAGATACGTATATAAGCGCGTATACATTTCAACAAATATCGTTTGCCCAGCGCCACAAGGGCGTGAAATCCGCCCGCGTGCGTTCCCAGTCCATCCTTTTGACACAAATCCCACAGACAGATATATATCGGGTTCGAGTAATAACGGGAGAAATCATACTTGGGCCGGGAGCATTGACGCCGGTAATCTCGTCGTGTATGTCGGAGAGAACATCATCATCATCGTCTAGGGTTGCGTAGATATCTACATGAGAGCCGTATATCGACCAATTGCTATATAGCGAGAGAGTATAAGGGCTTGAGACAAGCTCACTGCGCGGCTAAATCCTGTGGATTCGGGGCCTTTCTATTGGTCAACATTCGAAACGTAGGTTTAGGGAGAGAGAGGTCGATCGGACACGACCGAGAAGACTTCTAAGCTCGCCATGAAGAGAGAGGAAGAGATAGATAGAGGAGAGAGAAAGAGAGAGAGAGAATATATTGTGGCCTCGAGCTGGTAAACTATCATACTCGGATATGGAATCATGCCGCTGGTGCTCTATGACACAAACAAATCCATCAGAGTTCTCGGTATTCTAGGAAACAGGAAGAAAGAGAAGAGAGAAAGAGAGAGAGATGAAAAGATGTAAAGGAAGGGAAGGTCCTAGAAAAGGACAAGTGAGGAACTGGGTAAAAACAGAGTGAACCGCACCCCTGTTTGGCTAAGAGCCATCGGGCTTATTATTTCCGACGGATCGAAATATCACCCTCGGCATTGCTCTTCGCGTTTCTCTCGCTTACTCTCTCACTTTCAATCTCTCCCCCTATATATCGCTATATCCCTCTTTCTCTCTCTCTCTCTCTCTCTCTCTTTTCGCGATACTACTGTAATATTCCGATCCTCACGCGGATAAGCCAGAATCAAACCGCGCGCACACTCTCGTCCGCGTCGTGTCATTCGTTTAGGACGTATTGCAAAAGTGTGCACGGTGTGCCGATCGTTCGCGTCTCTTGTCACGGATTATTCCAAAAGAGTTTTCGTCTCTCGCGCTGGGCTTATACCGCAACGTAGCGCTAGCCGGGTAAAAAGAAGCCGATCGACTGGAACCACTATGTGTTCTTTCAATGGCTGTTATATATATATATATATATATATATATATATACGTATATATTCGCTAAAAACGAGGTCGGGAGTGTGGGATGATATGTGCTGAACGTGATGCACCGCTGTCAACGCAAAAGCGCCACACGCTCGGTCTCACTCCCCTCCCCGCGCTCCAGCCCTTTATTCTCATCCCCTAGTTCACTCCACCCCACCCTGAAGGATTCCGCTCTCTCTGCTCTTTTGCCAAACCAAATATCCGCGATTCTCTGTGCGCGAATTCATTTCTACACGGACATACATGCTGGAGGGAAACTGCATGGATAGACATGTATAATGTATAACGCAGAGGAGCACGTGAATAGTTGAGAGGATGCTCTGCATGCGTACCGAGTGAAATTCGAAAATTAGATCGAATAAGAATATTTATAGTGAGAACACGTTGAGTCGTAACGGCGGGGGGTTTCAAGTTGAACAAAAATTCTCCGACAAAGGATAAATCGAGATTCTTTTCTGAGTGCAGCCCAATTTTCTTTGCGGAATTCCGCAACGAAAACGATTCTCTGAAAAGAGTCGAGACTAATTAGTCTCGACTCTTTTCGGAGATCGCTTTATTCAATGCGTGAATCAATTTAAAAAATTCCATTGAATTATTCTTGTACATCTTCTATAATCCTCCATCGTGTTTTTAGCACATATGAAGATCATGCGCACTCGCTGGGACTGTGGGTTAGCCTCTGTAAGATGCGGCTATGTGATAAAAATTCATGCACCTTGACATTTTTATAGTATTAAGACCCACGTGCCCATTTGAGATCTTATCCGGGAGACCGTCTCAGCAGCCCTCTCTCGTGGCTTGCTCGGTGGATTATCATGAAAATTATAGGTAGTCGAGAAAAGCCATACTCTCTTCCAGTACCCTTATACACATATATATATATATATATATATATATATATATATACATGTATATTTACCCTTGCCATTTTCTTCTCTCTCTCTCTCTTATCTTTATCTGTATCACTCGCTCACCCATTCTCTGATATGACGCAAAAAGGTGTGCCATTCTCGCTCGCGAAATCTCCCGTAAACGTATCAACAAGCTTCCCTCGCGGGTACTCCCATTTTTATTGTGTTCAGCAAAAAAAAAAAAAAAAGAAAAGAAAGAAATTCTAACGAGCTAGAAGCTCGTTGACGCGAGCTACGAGGGAATTTTTATTCTGCGAATATAAATATATATATATATACCTGTAGACCGGAAGCGGAGTATAAGGGAGCAAGCACTGACGACAAGAGAGAGAGAGAGAAAGAAAGAGAGACTGTGAGAGTGAAAATAAAGAATAGCCCAGGGACTTTTCTCGCGATGCACAATGTGCCACGTCAAATTACGAAATAATCAGCATGAAAAGTGAATTCAGACGAGAGAAAAAAGCGCGCGGTGAAGAGAAGATGAGGAAGAGGCAAAAAAAAAAAATTCATCCACGTTTAGCAGAGAACCGGTGTGAATGGAATTTTTAGAAAACCAAATCGGAATGTCATACCCAAGTCTCTGAGTACAGGAGTCGGCAAAAAATTTAGATCGCAGGTGTTAAATTTGAAACACACTCGTTTCGTTTTTCTATCTGAAATGTATTCACCCGATTGCCCGTGCCTATCCTCGTAGCTTATATTGGGAAATTCCTCATTTTCATGAGCCCTGCTGGTTCAAGTACGGAATATCGGAAAAGTCGATTCAATCCATTGAAAAAATTTTTACAGACCGCTGCTTTTCAATAGCTGGAAATTTTATCGAATCTATTTTACGTATTTTTATTTTATCAAAAATTCCTTTAAAAAATATGCCATTATGTGGTCAATGCGATTACCATCCATAGGCAAAAGTATCGAAAATTCAATGGAAAAGATTCAATGGTAAATGAATGAATGTAAATCGAGCGTCGATCTCCCAGTGATAATTTTTTTTTTTCCTAAAGATCGATCGAACGAAAATGCCAATGGTAAAGGAGGACAAAGTTTGTACGACTTTTCTTTCATCGATGATCAATGGATTTCATTGCGAATCGCAATTGCAATTTTTTCTAATGGAAAATCGTGCTTTAACTATGATATTTCATGTGACATTTATACAGTCTTATGCATTCCAATGGTGTAAGAGATCCGTATTAAAGTACAGTTAATGGAAAAACCGCTAGATGGCGAAAGAGAGCGCTGCTCTCGAAAGTAGAGCGGAGAGTTCATGTATTGATAAAGTTGGTACAATCGTACGGGTCAAAGGATACTCGCATCTCCTCATTCAGTGCTTATCCTCATCCACGAGTTGAATCGTGTATAACCACGAAACTCGTTAAAATAAATTAATTCGTAGAAACATTTGCCATTCATTAATATTTAAAAAAAAAAATATTCATATTCAGTTGAATTCTCATTCCCGCCATTTTCCTTGCGTCTGGATGAAGCAAAGAATAAAATATTACCGTTCAAGTTGTCCTGAGAAATGCAGTGAGGTTACCATTGAAATTTTCAATTGGCTTTTTATCCCCGGCAAAAACGCCTTCGCATTTCCAGTGCGTCATAATGATGTATTTTTGACGTACCTTACCAACGGAAAGTGACTTTCGTCGACAATATTGCATACTTATAAGACAAAAATCGGCAAAAAATTCACCCACAATTAAAACGATAAGAAGATTAATTTTGAATAATAATAATGCCAAAAAGTTATCAATAAATTGTTTAAAAAAAAAACATTATTTAACAAATTTTTAGGGAATGTTTTTTTTTTTGACACGTGAAATGAATTCGTTGATTTTTCTGACTGCACATGAATTTTTTTAATAAATTTCTTACCATTTTGAAATTTCGGTTTTCGAAAAATTTTTTATTTTGAAAAATGAAGGAAAAACCGTGAATTTTCGATATATTTTCGTAAAAACGTTGTATATTACAATTAAGAAGTTTTCTGGGCATTGAACGAATAGTTTCGTGAATACAACCTTTACAAATTTCCGAAAACCGAAATTTCAAAATGGTAAGAAAATTTAAAAAAAATTCATGTGTAGTCAGAAAAATCAACGAATTCATTTCACACGATAAAAAAAAATATTCCCTAAAAAATTGTTCAACAATGTTTTTTTAAAATAATTTATTAATATCTTTTGGGCATTGTTATTATTAAAAATTAATCTTCTCATCGTCTTCATTGTGGTTGAATTTTTTCCGATGTTTATATCTTATCATGAAGTATGCAATATTGTCGACGAAAGTCACTTTTGGGTGGAAAGGTACGTCCAATACATCCTTGAGCAACCGAAATAAATATAAAATAATTGAAAGGGATTTTTTTTTTCGACTGCAATGAATGTCGCATCTCGCTAAAAATGGATCCGTCATGTTCAATTTTAATTTCGCACAGTTACCTATGGAAATGTCTCCTGTTCCATTTCTTTTCACGTCATTATAATATGGTGCTTTCGGGGATTTATTTTTTAACCGCTTAATCGCTCATTAACGAGGGTGCTTTTAAAGATCCTATCCTGCGGCGAAATCCTTTCGAACTGAGCTTCACCGCGGACAAAAAAAAAACAATAACGACGTGCGGTACGCGAAAACCGGATCGTGAAACACGCTTCGGTGATAATCAACAGGCGTGTAAAATCGGTGCATTGAGCATCATCGCTGTAGCGTAAAGAGCCGCGGTATGGCTGAGCACGATCGCATCCCGCGCGAACATGCAACCGGAGGAAATAATAATAGTGAGAAAAAGAAAAAAAAAATTGCTCAATGAAAAAAAAAAAGCGAGAAAAAAAAGCAATAACATGACAAGAATAACGAGAGATATTGAATGGAAAAAAGAGTGAGAGAGAGGGAGAGAGGAGGATCAATGCCAGTATTGTATTCATCGGATGAGTCTCACTCGAATGAGAGCTTGGATCATTCGTTACGGGTCAATGAACTCTACGGCAAAAGTTCATCCTTTTACCCCCTCGATCGGTCGCGTAACCTGCATATATATATATGTAATTATATATATTGTGCGACCTACTTTTATGCGATAAAACGCAGTCTGTATTTCTCACAAAATTGAAATTCGTTTATCACGCCTTTTGATTTAATCGTAAATTGATAGTTTGGGAGAAAATATTTTTTACATGCCCGATGCCCGATCACCTGCCTCAATTATTTTCCATTAGTTGAGAGATAATAGTGGTCACAAATGACTCGATTTTGGTCGAGGCTAATATTCGAATTAGTATATGGCGAGTGATAAAATTGATTGACGATTTTTCGTTTAACATTGTTCATCGAGACCTAATTGTGATGAATAAATTTTCTGCAATTCTCAAGATAAATATTAATTTTCAGGTGATACAAAAATCACTTTTTTCATCAACTAGGGAGACAATTATTTCATTGAAAAATGAGTCAAAAAAGACCTTTTCAGGCGTTATAGTTATCTCAAAGGTTGCAGATTTTACGATGCATTTTTTGGTCGATATTTCTATGCATCCATAGAAAGACTATATATATATATATATATATATATATATATATATATATATATATATATATATATATATATATACTTGCACTTTACGCCTCGATCCAGGATGGTTTTGTCACGAGCGTTGGTTACGCTGTATGAAAAATGGTCTATACGCTGAGCCACTCGACGGAAGCTCTCCAAGCCCTTCGGACCCTTCAAACCACACACTGCGAGTTGCTCATATCCTGCTATATACTCTCTCTTCCTAATACTCCCCAAATTGGGCTAATCCTAATAGTCCAGTTTCGATGTATCCTCGAGGATAACCCACGTCGTTTTTCGACGTGGAAGATATCCGTGTGAGGGACGCCGTTATACCGAAATGAGCAGCCACATGCGACCCTATATATATAGTTACATCATTGCCAAACGAAAAGGCCCAACTCGCGTGACTCAAAAATCGCCCAAAGGATATTACGATTTACGCCCTTTTGTCTGCCGATCATCGATATTATGATAAACCGGATGGGGAAACAGCGTGTGTGAGAAAGAGAATTTCGTGGACGTATAGAAATGTGTGCGGGCAAGCTCCCGAAACAACCAAGCGCGATATGAGGCAGGTAAACGAGAGGTGCACACCACCCTATAACGTGGCGTTCAACGCCGGTTCGCGCTATATACTGTATAGCGAAAAAGCGAGACGAAGGAGAAACCGAGGGGGAAGCTTTTGCGCGAGAGCAGCTCACGATGTTAGATAATCCGGTGCGAAGGGATGGGCGAACAGACTGCCGTAAATCAAGGCCGATAGTCAGCGGGGTTAGCCGCCTACCACCAGCAACGGGCACGCCCGTCCCGTATATATCGCTATTATACGCTTTTTTCTTGTTGTTTTTCTCCCTCCTCCCCTCCGCCCTACCGCCATTTTTTCGCCGTAAAGTGATTCCCCGCGTGTGGCTCTAGCACTCCTTTGTTTCCTGGCACATGGCGAACCTCTCCATTGTAACTTTGGTACAAGAGCTTTACGAGCTTTATTATATACATGTTACAATGGAAAGGCTATCCGAATTTCAGTTGGGTGTATTTGTGTGAATGAATAATTCTGTGGCGGAAAGGAATAAAGTTTGCCGCTTCGTTTCCACATTTTCGTACAACTGTCCCCGTAAAACGAAAAAAAAAAAAAAAAAAAAAAAAAAAAAAAAAAAAAACACATGGCAATGAAAATTACGATCCGGAATATTGTTCATTGAATTAATGTCGATTTTTTGTTCAAAAAAAAAAAAGAATTCAGTATGATTCTTAACCGTTCTTTGACACGGGCTTAGCCGAATAGCACTGAAGGACTTGGGTGTTTTGTCTTTATTGATTTTTTTTTTTCGATGTTTCAAGATCAAGCGGTGCTCCGAGGGACGCTTGGGTTGCCTGATTTTTAAATCAAATGAGAAATTCCGAAATAACGATCAGGCTGAGGGCGTATGGGGGAGAGGATTCGAGTACCAATCAGCCGTCACGGAGACACGAATCTCAAAATGGCCGTACGAGCAAGAGCAATCGGGGACCCCGAAGAATTCTTCATTTCGAACGATAATTGATACGCGATGATTTTCAAGCTCGCCGTTTTGAGATTCGACGCGTATATAAAAAAAAAAAAAAAATCGAGATGAACGAAAAAATGTCGAAACTTTGTACTTTTTTCACGGATATAATAGCTGCATTAATGTGACGGCGTTGGTTCGAGGAGATCGTTTATTATTAATCAGGACTCGTGTCGCTTTGTCATAATGTATTTAGGATTTTTATACGATATTCATAAGGTCGACGTAGTGGTCTCTCCATTATGTGAATATCTGCTTGGGGGGGCTACGTCGTCATTTGATCAACGATGCAGCGAACACGGTGACGAAAAATTTTCTCACCCTATCTGTACAGTGAAGATCTACTGTATTGATAAATCGATCCATCTTTCTCTCTCTCTCTCTCTCTCTCTCTCTCTCTCTCTCTCTCTCTCTCTCTCTCTCTCTCTCTCTCTCTCTCTCTCTCTCTCTTTCTCTATTGCAACAGGAGCTTTGGCCACTTCAACTTCTCTCGTGCGCTCATTCTCGAAGAGTGACTCTCGAGGACGACGGGAAGGATCGATCGATCCTATATATATGTATCTATATATGTATATAAACACGCCGCACTGCCGGTGCACAGAGATTTACGATCATCGAAGAGCAACGCTCTCACTCTTTCATCCTCTCCAGGCAAGAAAGGTAGAAACAGAGGAAGAGAGAGAGAGAGAGAGAGGAGACGTGCCATATAAAACTCTCTCTTCGTGGTTTACGGATAAGGCCAATGAGGTTGCAAAAGCGTTGTTGGTGTGTAAGAGAAAGAGAGAGAGAGAGAGGCCAGGCAATACGATCTCGCGATCCAATCAGCTAATTCGGAAATTTGCAGTGACGTAATTTTACTGACTCTGATCGATACCAGTCGTTAACCGTCCGGCTAATACACCAAGTGTTTATATATGTATACACATATAAAGCCACTTGTATATTCGCGGTTGACACTTTATATGCACGAGACTAAATAAACTCTCGCCTCGACGAGATTTCGCACACGTGAGAATTTACCTTTACGTTGATATGTACATGTATATCGGTCGACAAGTAATAGCCGCTTTAACGCTCACGATCTCGCGAGTCAATTTGACGAAGCAGTTCTAGCCAAAAAAGGACTCATACATGGGTCATTCCGTTTGGGCTTTGTGCCATGAAATTCAATTTTTTTTCCCCCTGATATTCTCATACCTCGTTTTATGCTATAGGACATGGGCGGATGACATGTAAAATAAGATAGTCAAACAGTTCGGAAAAAAAATCGCTCGGATCTACGTAATTGATTTTTAGACGAAATTTGATCGAGATTGTAGATCTAAATTTTGAGAAATCGTCGATCTACCTAGACCTCCGTTTATAACCGTAGATTGGAACACTGTGGCTTGTCAGATCTTCGTTTATCTACTTGAATATCTGCAGTGGACAGTGCTTGGATGTGAGTTTATCTAACGGAGCTCTATAAGTAAATTTACAATAAAAAATGTAGATCTACGTAGATCTAAATTCGATTTACGCAGATCTGAACTATTTTTTTTTTTTCGCAGGATCCTTGCTCGATTATTTTTTCACCGAACATTTGAGAAAATGAATATATGATTCGCCTGGAGCGAGCAGTGGCCCAGTTGGTCCGACTCTGGACTGCCACGCAGGCGGCCAGGGTTCGATCCCGCGGCCGGCACCAATGGATTTTTCCAGAGATGCTTTTTCTGCGAGCTCGGTGGTTCGAAACCCACCTTAAATTGTAGGTTCTCACAAATACACTGGGCCAATAGCAATGAGGTTGCAAAAATCGAGGGAGAAAAATAGTTCCGTAAATGAAAAGAAAAACTAAAAAATAGTGGGCCCAGTGTAAGAGTGATAGAGTGTATGAAAGTGTTGTAAAAAGCCGAAAAGGCTATGCAAGTAAAACTTACTACTACTACTACTATGATTCGCCTGGTGATAATATTAAATCATTCTCGTGTTCCTTGGAGAAAAAGTCAACTTTCGTTATACCTATACTATATCAAGACTCCATATATCACGGGCATCGAAATTGCCAGAGAATGATAATGAAATCAAGTGTTCATTTATTTGTTTCATTCGTCCAATGAGCCCTGTGTAAATTTTGGCTAAATTCACGTCAAAGAAGCTCCGAAATAATTTGAACGGCAAACGCATTCGTTTTCAAGATCTAAACTTTTTCATACCATGATTTTCAACGCAGCAATTCGCAAACTTGAAAAAATCGTATTTAGAGATTCGTCCGTCCGAAAAATAATAAAGAAAAATCGCTGGTTATTCATTTTTTTTTTTTTTTCAAAGCCCTAATCGCGATGACACTCTGTCAGTTTAAAAATAATAAAATTAGTGCACTAAAGGATTCATAGAAAATGACAAATTTACGCTTCGTCATTATTTTTCGCGATCCCGAATATTCTGAGTATGCGTTGATTCGAAATGAAACGAGAGCATTTCCTGAACAATTAAATTTTAAAAATCGAAAAATAATTCATGAAAAGTACTTCGGCAAAATTGGTACTGCAAAGTGGCAAAAGTTTCGGATAATTTAGCAAGTTTGAAAAAGAAAAAAAAAATCAGAGTAGCTAAATTGATGGGTAATCCTTTACATGTACACGCATATGCATCTAGATAATACAGTGCACGAGATATGGCGTGTATTACCAGACTAATGTAATAGTGCATAGCTTCCGTGTGCAGGGAACGTTAAGGAGTACCAAACTGCCGTCTCCTTATTTACGATACACACAGCGTCTCACCAAAGCATCTATATATATATAAATATATATATACATGTGTATGTGTGTTACCGTCACCCAGAAGCTATCGCTACATAGCTCTGGTTTCCTGAACTTTGCTCACCGCCACAAGCCTCGCACTGAGCTCTCACGCGAGAACAAATACCATTTTCCTCGGGCATTCAGGAGAAGGGAAAAGGATAATATGGTTGTGTGGGACACGACTGCTGCTGCTACTACCAGCAAATTTGAGGCTATCGCTACCACACTGGTTAAAGGGCGACAGTAGAAATGGAACGTCTCGAGCAGCCTAATTATATGAGACTTCGCAAGTTGCTTATATCCCCCTACTCCTTATATATATATGACCGTGGTCGACGATAATAATGTTTGCTCGTACAGTCATTAACCGGCCCGTTTGTAAATTCAGATTGAGGAATATGCACGCTTGGATCGTAATAGCGCACGGCCAAAGACATTTCCGGGTTGGAGAAAGCTTTCTTTTCGTGCTTAACCTTTTTTTTTCATTGTTCTTCAAGATATCATTCGCTCGCCACTGTGACGATATTAATTGAAAAGCATCGTCGGCGCATTATTCGACGATATATATGAATATATTGAATTTCTCGCCTCTTTCATAAATTTAATTTTCTTGGATAAGTAAATCGCTTATGTGCGACGAAAGAATGTGCAGATTTCTATATTTTCGAGTTCTTCTCGTCGGCAGATTTTCTAGACCGGGGATACGTGTCCGGGTGTAGGTGAAGCGGGAAGTTAAAAGTGAGCGATGAGTATATATGCGATGATAGTGACGAGGGTAAATTGTCGAGAATATCCGCGCGCGGGTATATAAGACTAACGGACACAGATAGAAGTAAAATGACGAGGCACTCGCTCTTATACGTATACAACTTTCCTGGGAGGGGAAGAGATCCTGACGAAACGAAAATGATGGACAGTTCAAGACGCTAGATCCGACATAGAAATAAAAAGGGAGAGAGACAAAGAGAAACAGAGAAAGAGAGAGAGAGAGAGAGAAATAGAGAAAGGAAGAGAGGATAAAGTGTAGCTCTCCGCGGTTCTCTGGCTGACGAGGACGACGAGTTTTGAAATTACAGGAGTGATCCTTCGGTAATGGACTCTCCGGTTGGCCGACTTATAGGATTTTGCCGAAGCCCGCACCGGAGGAAGAGAGAACGGGTATTAAAGTGAACGTTCTCAGGTCACTTTATTCTACCTGGCGTATAATATTTATATATCTATGTGCATCCGAAGCATTGGAGAGACGACGAAAACAAAAAGTACATCACTATCGGCTCTCACTATATATATATATATATATATATATATATATATATATATATATAAATATATACCTTGAGAGGAGTACCCGTATCTGTACAGACGATATGAGCATTACTTTTATTTTCCCATGCGCTATACATGTCTCTCGTCCCTTTCCACTGTATATCGACGTAAAAATTGTGTGATTTTTATTTTTGAGAAATATCTCACGATCGATATCGGATAAGATTTTCGACCCTATACGGCTGTACGTAAACATGTTGATATTTATGGGATATGAAAAGTTCATATTTGTGGGATATGAAAAGTTCATATTTGTGGGATTCAATCCTTTCAAAATATTTCATCAGCATGAACCTTTTTTTTTAAACAAAGAGGAATATACTTTGAATTATTCGTTCCCAATTTTTTGCTTTTTTTTTTTAATATAAATGTGAATGTAATATTTATCGTTGTACGGTTTCGTGTGTTCAGCAAAGAAGACATTTGCACGGATTGACGAACGACAAAAGGACTCTCGGGGAATCGTTTATGACAAAGAGAAAGAGAGAGAGAGAGAGAGATGCAATTTTGTCTCTGGAGACTAAATAGGTCGAGGCTGGTCCTCTCTGCTAGTCTTGAGATATTTCTCTGTAGTAAAGGGTAGGAGAAGGTTGGAGTCACGGCTACCGAGACTAAGTCAATTTTGCACTATTTCTTCCAAACCTAATTCCGTTTCCCGCTCTGTTTCCCGGCTAGAGAGAGGTTGGTGAATAGGATAGACAGAGAGAGAGAGAGGGAGAGATGGCGAGCTCGTTTCACGGTCGCACGATCGTGTTATCGAGGGATAAAGAGAGAGAGAGAGAGAGAGAGAGAGATTTGGAGCTGCAATGAAGGTCTAGAAAGTTACAGGCGCGTAACATTTCTGAAATTAGAACGAAAAAACACCACCAATCTCTTATCTCTTTCTCTTTCTCCGTATTTTTCTCCCTAATGACCCTGATCCCATGGCCAAGGATCATCATATTTGCCATCCGAACAAGGCAGTTTTTGTTCATGCGTGCCTATCGAGACTAGAAAGTGCCTCCCCTCGAATGAGCAGGGCATCAATTGGACAAATATTTTGCAGCAACGTAATTGCGAATTATTCTTAACCCTGGTCAAGGCATGCACTCTCTTATAAACCCTACCTTTAAATACATCCTGGGCGTCTATATCGCATCCAGATGCATTTTTCTCTTCTCGATTGTCTACGGCATTGAAAAATAATTTAAAAAAAAAATTCCCAGCATCATGAAGGTGGTTCTTATTTGCCTGATGTTCGAATTTCAATTGTGCCACCCCTTCATTTATTTCTAAATTAAAAAAAAAAAAAAATTTTGAGCCCAATATTAAATGTTCTAACTCGATTTCGTTTTTATTTAGAAACAAATGAGGGGGCGGCACAATTGAAATTCGAGCATCGGACAACTAAGAACTACCCTAACAAGACACATTGTCTACTTTGGATCACTGAAAAGATTCTCGGCTAACGGTCTGTAGAATTATTCCAAGTTCACACCACGATGAATATCACGAAATTAATTATATTTCCCCGTAACTATATATTTTTAGAGAAAAGGAATTACAACGAAGCGGTATTGTTCGTTAGAAAAATGCAGCGGTAATACGAGAAATCCTGAAATCGATTTAACACCCTGGCACAATTGCCAAATTTGCGTAACAGTATATATTGTTTACCGAGCGAGAAAATTATATCGCTTGCACGCCGAGTATGAAGTTGAGCACCGAGACGATTCCGAGATGTTCTCAACTTCATACGGGGCGCGAACGACCGTTTTCTCCGAGGTGAACATACTATTTTTTACAAACAGCGGAGCGAAAACAATCTTATCGTCGACTTGTTCGTTTTCCAGCTATTTCTTCGATCATCTCTACATCGAGCCTATACCTTCGTTTGACGTATAAGTGATTGGTGCAAAAAAAAAAAAAAAAATAGCATGCACTTGTCGAAAAATTTGATCAACGAACAAGAACACCCCCGGGGTAATTTCACGTTATCGCGCAACTTTGGACAGTTATATTTTGGCACTCGACGCGACTTATCGAGGCTCCATTGTCACGTGAAATCTCTCGAGGGGATGCAAAAACTTTAGTTTGTCTCCAGAGGTGGGAGAAGATCGATGTCTCAGCCTGTATGGATATCTCCATAGTAGCGACGAAGCAATAAAATGTGCTGAAACGCAAACGACCCTGGGGTCCTTCGAATCGAGGGTTAAAAGTTGATCTACCGCGGGAAACAATATTTGATAAATCAAAAAGATGATTTGAAAAATGTATTCGTTGTGCTTTTTTTTTTTTTTATTAAAGTTTTTCAATTTTCAAGACATTCCTTTACTTGCTTGTTCATTCGTTTCGTCAAAAACCCTCGTATCCTAATCATCAATCGTCCTATATTTATTGTGTCCGTATCACATTCCTATCGTTTTTAAAATTATCGCCACGGCAAAAATTTGAAAAATTTTCGTACCAAAATATAGGCGCTTAAACTTTTCCTCGAGCGACTTATAACTGATATCTATAAAATAAAGACCTCTTTGTTTATCCAAGCAGCCCTCGACTTTCATTACTTAATTTACGATGAGATATAATATACATATACGCGATATAAACGCTCCTCCGTATTCACGCGTATACACAGAGGGTAACTCTCGAGCTTGATAAACCTCGTTTATCGAGGAAAAAACTATACGAGAGGATCAGGTGGAAAGGGCTGTTGGAAGAGAAACAAGGTATATTAAAGGACTGCCGGATCCCTAGAGGGACGGATGGGGGAAGGGGAAGACTTCATCGACGTTAATAAGAAATATCTATAGATATATATATATATATATATTTATTCCATAGTATGTGAATAACAGTGTAATTTGATTGTTGGGAAAATCAGCGAGTGCTTTCCCGAGTAGTATATAGCGGAATAAAAATATTTAAAAAAAAAAAGAAGAAGAAGAAGAAGAAGACGGAGAAGAGAGGAAAATGAAGAAGGCCCGAGTGAGGGAAGTAGAGAATATTGAAGGAAATATAAAGTGTGGGAAGATCGCTGAAAGGCTGCAAATATATATATATATATATATTTATAGAAAAAGGCAGAGAGAAAATGTTGGAGTAGATATGGTGTACGTGTGTATGACGTTTTTTTGAACCCTACGTACCACTGTGTGCGTGTGCACGTGTTGTGTGTGTGTGTGCGTGTGTGTGTGTGTGTATGTGTGTGTGTGTGTGTCACCTTTGGTCGGCGTATGTTCTACCTTATCCTTCTCTCTCTCTCTCTCTCTTTCTCTTTCTCTCTTTGGCCCTTTTGTATAGCTCTGTGCATAAATGTATGTGTGTGTGTGTTTGTGTGTGTGCGTGTGTCTTCAAGCGTCGTCGGAAAGTCGTGCAGGTGTCACTTGATTTATCGGGGCGACAGCTTCCAACGACGACCGGCATCCCGAAATGGCGTATACCCGTATAGACGTTAACCCAGACTCTCTATATATATACGAGACTTCCTCTTATTCCACACCAGAAATGTAGACGGTGTGTGCGGTATACCCCGAGGATCACAGGAAGGCTCGTATATATAGGAAACTTTGTGCGAGCGAAAGCTCCGGCACATTATCGGCGTCATAAATATTTTTTGCATTAAATGTATAGACCTTGCATATATGTAACCGTAACGTTAATTCGGTAATTTCGATGAATCGTCGGGATAGAGAGTTGTGAAACAAAACAAAACCAAAAAAATCATCGACGCCGAGAAAATAGTTTTGGGTTTAAGAATGTTTCCATTGCCCCATTTTTTTTATGAGTAAATCAGAAAAGGGCTGCTTTTCTTTTTAGAAAAGAGCTCTGGTTATACATGCATATACTGCGGCGATCGCAAAATTTGTTCAGTGCGATGGCATATTTGTTTAAAATTTATTAAAAAATGTAATCCCCCCACCCCCGGGGTATATATAAATAATCTACCGACAGTCCGAAATTGCATCGAACAAAGTGAACGAGTAGCCGCTATAGTTTCGATTTGTTTGGCCGCATTAATGACGTTTCAATGAGCGACGAGTATAGCGCGAATAAGGGACGTGCGGTTTTTCACGCAATGACTCTCCATATATAGGAGCGTCATCGGGGAGATCGTATGATAAAGGGAAAATACGATGAAAGAGCTCTCGAATTTCCCATATCGTCATACAGGAAAATCCTATATCACAGCTGACCATTTTTTTAAATTGTATTTCGATCTCTGTGGCACTCTGGCCAAAAGAATTCTCTGCGTTATACGTGCGTCATAAGCTTAAAAATTCATCACGTTGATCCGCTCATTGTTTATCATTTTTCTTTGATTCCGTTCGTTGTCATATATACTCCAGCCCGTGCAGAAATCGCAGATTTTCTGCCGTTCTTCGCAAACAAGTAGGCGTCGGCCCGATATTGGTTACCCGTGGCATGGCTCAACATCCGAATTCATATCGGTCTCGCTCTGGTCGAATATTGGCTACCAGTACAATGGCCAGCCATTGGCCTTTTGCGTTAGTCCAACGTTGGTTTCAGCCCAGCAACCGTTAGAAACAGTGAGCCATTGGCATACCATGTCGATCCAACGTTGGCTCTGATCTTGAAACCAATGCATCGGTTTGCCAACGGCTTGCCAATTCGATCCAACGTTGGTTCTGAGCGTGGATTCGATGCATCGGTATGCCGACGGTTTGATAAGTCGATCCAACGTTGGCTCTGAACTTGGAACCTATGCATCGGTTTGCCATCAGCGTGCGACGTCGATCCAACGTTGGCTCTGAGCCTGGCACCGATGCATCGGTTTGCCATCAGCGTGCGAAGTCGATCCAACATTGGCTTCGAGCTTGTAGCCAATGCATCGGTTAGTCAACGGATTGCCAAGTCGATCTAACGTTGGCTGTCAACTTGAAACCGATGCATCGGTTTGGCAACGACTTGCTAAGTCGGTCCAACGTTGGCTCTGAGCCTGGTACCGATGCATCGGTCTGCCATCAGCGTGCGAAGTCGATCCAACCTTGGCTCCGAGCTTGTAGCCGATGCATCGGTCAGTCATCGTATTGCCAAGTCAATCCATCATTGGCTCTGAATTTGAAACCGATGCATCGGCTTAGCATCGACTTGCTAAGTCGGTCCAACGTCGGCTCTGAGGCTGGCACCGATGCATCGGCTTGCCATCGGCGTACGAAGTCGATCCAACGTTGGCTCCAAGCTTGTGGCCGATGCATCGGTTAGTCATCGGATTGCCAAATCGATCCAACGTTGGCTCTGAATTTGGAACCGATGCCTCGGTTTGCCAACGGCGTGCCAAGTCGCTTATATAATTATTATTAAACTCAATGGTTAATTAACAGTTAAATTACATGTTCACTTGTAATTTAACTTGTTCGCAGTCTTACAAGTCTATATAACAATTTTCATGTTGAAGCTAGACCTGGTTCTTGAGATATATAATTGTTAATTGAGGTACGAAGGGTAAATTAATTATATGAATAATAATTTTGTTATCTATCATCCTGTTCTGTTGACACTCTTAAGACTGAAGCATTTTCGAACTTTAATTGTGTATAGTTATTTAAAATTCAATTGTTAATTAACAGTTGAATAACATTTTCACTTACTATCGTCTTGCACATAGTCTCACAAGCCCATATAACAATTTTCACTTTTGAACTATACATGGATCTTGAGAAATGTAATTGTTAACTAAGGTTCACTAAGTAAATTGATTACATGAATATTGTATTTTTCTGCATCATCCTGTTCTGTTCAAACTTTATACTACACATAAATTTTATAATTTGAATGCTGCTAGTTCTTATGCAACCCATTTGTTAATTAACAATTGAATAAATTTTGTCAGTGTATGTCACCTTTTTACTGAATATCGCACTGTTCTATCCAGCCCGGTGAGACAATGCTTTTTCATTAGAACTCGTATATCATTTAAATACAAGAAATTCATAAGGGATCAATAGCGTAGTGGTAGAGTGTCGGTCGCTAGGTAGGTCGTTAGGTAGGTTTCAGATAAAATATCAGGTAGGTACAAAATTAATTTCGACGGAAAAACGTCCGGGCTACGAAGCCGGAAACACTCGTAAAAAAAAATAATCTCCAAATCTTTAATTTTTTTTTCTAATGAGTATTTAAGGATCGAAAGTGCTGAATTCGTTGACTGCGGAGGATCGCGGGTTCAAATCCCGGTCGATGACTTTTTTTTTTTTGCAAAATTTACAGGGTTGTCAAAAATAATGGAATAACAGTTTTAAATTCGCTCATCGATCATTCCTAATGGCTAATTTATAAATTATGCCAATTTAACCCGCGCTTTTCATTCGGAAATTGGTTAGCCAGGGTAGTCCCAGTACTACTAGCCAGTTCAGGCACAGTACTGTTGACCAATGCTGGGTCGGTATTGTAAATCACGACCGGCCCAAGCTTGGCATCAACATCGGACCGTTCTCGTATTGAACATCGGCCCTCTATAGGTTTTCAGTGCTGGCCCATAACGCCCGGGCTTACATGCCAACGTTGTCCCAGCAATCGCCTCCAAGTATGGGCCGTCTTAGTATGATCGGCGTCCAATATTGGTCCGGCCTTTTGCCGATCTTCAATTTCTGCACGGGAGTATTAAAGTAGCCAATCAACCAGAAACATTGACGATTGTTTTTTTCATTTCAATTGATCATTTTGGGGAAAAAAGATGAACTCAATGAAAACGAGGATTTTGGTATAGATTTTTTTTTTTAAAGAATGCTTTTACGCACTGTGCAGCGCACGAACACATTTCAATGACAAAAATTGTTTTCTCTTTTTTTTTCGATTTAGAATTTCAATTTATACTTTTTGCCGGTTTGGAATTTGCTCTTTCATGAGCTCTCCGTTCTCGCGCTTAGCGGAGATTATTTTCTCCATGCGTGTTCTCTCTCTCTCTATCGAGTAAAATACCAAAATCCCGACGGTAATGCGGCGCCACAACGAAAACCGTGCCCGAGAAACCGTGAATAAATATTCCATTCGACCGCTCCCTCTCGCAATCTACCCCCCCCCCCCCTTCCCCACACACATATACATTATACATATATATTCATATACATAAAGACAACTAGATCGTGGCCTCTAAAACTCGCGCAATCTCACCAACTACCCGATTTCGGCACGCGTCCACAGGACGATGTATATAGATGAAATAAATTATGCACCCTAACACTTTGCACTTCGTTGCTATACACACAGCTACAGCGACTACTTACTACCCCTAAATACGCAAGTGTATATAGTCACGGAGGCTCTAATACGACCAGAGCACCAGACGGATATACCCAACGCGCGGGATGACACACGAGAACTACGCGCGAAATTTACGCATCGATGATTCCCTTGACTGGTTTAACACACGCATACAGCACGCATATTATATACGAGAACTGGTGCGTTTAATGCAATTCGGCCTCCGCGTGCTCAGCGACATTAGGGGTGGCTCATACCAAGGGGTGGGCCCCCGTTACGGATGAGGCGCGAACAGCCAAGCGAACCGCAAAGAACAAAAAACATTTTTCTCTCGCGGGGACCCCTCTTTTCAAGGAGACCCGGGGAATCGAGGCAGAGATCGACGGGGAAAACAACAAATCGTATATGTCATTTTAGGGATAGCTATAAAGAACGAAGGAGCATCACTGATTCACGCTTGGGTTTTCTCTTCTTATTTTTTGTTCCCCCCTTTTGTATTTCGGGGCAAGAGATGGTATAGCGTTCGGGATATATACGAGGCTGAAAATAATCCATGCCGCCGTAAAAACGTAGATAAAATTGGTGAAATAGTAGCGAAGCGTGTGGCCAAATTGTAAAGAGGAAATGTATAGATGTATGCATATAATCCATATATATATAAAGACAGGAAGCAAGTAGCAACACACTTTGCGCACGCTCCACTACATCAGGACGACCCACTTTCCTTCGCTTGTAAGCAATTTGTAAACGCTCGGAGTTTTGAGATATAATATATATATATTATTATACCGATGTATATATATATATATATAAGAGATAAACGGGGAAAGCACGAGAGCCAAGGTGGATGAGGAAGAAAGAGTGAGATTGAAGAACTTGGTGCTATATATACACGAATAGGTCTCGAGTTGTGAAAAGCTGGGTCAGTGATTAAATGCCTCGGTGGGGTAACACGCAAACTCCTAATTATCAACGGAATCGAGCGAGACAGCTGCCGGTCGCATGGATTTTCTTACAGATCACGATTTTTTTTTGTTTCTCGATTCTATAATCCATTCAAATTGATTTTGATTTTTTTTTTTTCCCAGATATGAACGAAACGTGACCGGCCTCGTTGCCAAGTAGCTTTACAAAAATCAATTTGCATACACATTTTTTTTCGTCATTTCCAACAATAATTGGGATTTCTCTCTATTGGGAATCAACACGGAGGCGGGGCCTATCCAACATGGTATCTCGTATCCAGTTGGTTGCCAGTAGCCAGCTCTAGTTAGCACGGGGGAGCATACAGGGAACAGTTGTAAACATTGGATTATCGCATATTTTTCGGCAAAATGCGATTTTTTGTGGTAAGATTTGACAATGGGATTTATTACCGTTGAGGATTATGCGTGGATATAATCCACTGCGCAAATTGGATATGGTTCAAGTGATTATCGCCGTAAGGATACAATGAACATGGCATCCCATGTTTAACCTCAAAATCTTTTTAAAAAATTCCCGTCACTTTTCTTGAGATAGTTGGTGCATTTGGGAATGATAATTATCAAACAGTGACTATTTCTCTCGAATAGTAACAACTATTGAAATCCAGTAGCAAATATTCAATACAGGTCGGTTCAATATACTTGGGAAAATGTCTACAAATGTATCCAGTATTATTGCTCGTACAACCAAAATTATTTTTGCTGGAGGTCATAAGTTTGTTGATGTTACTTTTATATGATTGCAGGTCTTTCCCGCAAGCAAATTATATCGAGGTTTTGATCATCCTGTATTGTATACCTGATCGACAACATTGACGAAGTTGAATGATAACTTGAGTACCGATATAGCATCGCTCTGATCGAACGATGACTATCAATGAATTTCATGACGAGGATAATTGATTCGTTCAGTACCGACGCTGTCAGCCTGATCGAATATAATGGCATTACCTTATCTATATATATACATATTCAAATCGGCAAAGTCGTATAACACTCAGCTGGTATATATACATAATACCCATATAGAATCCTGAATCTAATGCCACGAGCCACTACCGTTCCATTCAACGGAATCATCATTTCCTCCAAGATTATTATTCCCTCGATCTCTTCATCCCCTTCCACATGATCTTCCGTAACGAAATGCCAACTTCCACCCACTGAATCCCTAATCGAAGATTGATCTGCCATTATTATCCGTTAGGGTGGCCGAGCATCCCTCGCGCTCTCTCTCTCTCTCTCTCTCTCTCTCTCTGCCTCCCATTTTATCACGGTTCACTCCTCGCAAATTCCTCCCCAACGTGGATCACCCTTCATACGATAGTCAGGATTGTCATATACGCTCGAGGGCTCTTTTCGCGCGTGAACATACAGAGCCGTCTTTATATATTCATCGTGTATATCGATTGTTCTATAATGTATCGAACGAAAGGGTGTACTGCAAGCCACGAGAAGTATAAGATGCAAAATTACGGTGGACCAGCAGGTCCTGCGATCCACGATGGGAGTCTGCATAACGTGTGAATCGAGAAAAGGTTCCGCATGTGCGTGGGCCGACAAAATTGCCGAAAATCCCTAGCCCCATGTAAACCTGAGAAGGAAAAAAAGTGCGTATCGCAGCACTTGCGGCCTGCTCTCGACTGCGCAAGAGATGAGGAAAAACTGGCAGAGTTTTATTGCATCAGGCTTATTAAATGGAGAATGGAGAGGCAAGGGCCACGCGAGAAATGAGCCCGAGGGGGAGGGATACGACACAAGAGGAAGTGTACGATGAGTCTAGCGAGGAAAAGACAGAGGGGAAGAAGGATGCGCACCTTCGAACTAAGTACTTTGAGAGAAGGTAGATTGTTAGGGATTTCTCCCCCCCCCCCCCCCCTCTAATATATATATATATATATATATATATATATATATATATATATATATATTCCTCTCGGATACTCCACGAGGCGAGAGAACTTTCGACGAGTGAGCGTGCAAGCTGAGAAGCGCTAATATGTAATACCAAAAGTTTGTCTATATATCCGCGGGAATGGAGAGAGCCCACACAGCGGGAGTGCGCGTTGTGGAACGTGCGGGGGAATATGAAAAGACCTTCGAAGACGTTTACGTGTGCTTCCCACGGACTCATCCCCATCCATATATCCACCCATCTCTCTCTCTCTCTCTCTCTCTCTCTCTCTCTCTCTCTCTCTCTCTCTCTCTCTCTCTCTCTCTCTCTCTCTCCCTCCCTCTCTTCCTTTGCCTATTAACGTCGAGATTTTATCTACCTTGTGATATTGCAGATGAATTATTCTACGCAAACATGATATTCTATGACGACGTGTTGCATGAGAAAGATGAATCCCTTTCTTTATGCAATTTCTATGTTACACCCTCTGCGCATGATTTTCAACCTCGCGCTTCGTATTGAATTTCACGGCAATCGTGAAAGATTGATTTGGCTCGAGTGCAAGCAAAAATTTATCTCAATCGACGAAGATATATATATATATATTTGCTGCTAGCGTATACTTTTTGTTTTTTCATTCATTCGTGCCGCATTGGTTTCGAGACTCTATCCGATATGAAATTTTCAACTCTCTACACAGAAATCCAACCGAATTTTCATCGATTCTATATATGGAGCTGTCGTGAGGAATTTCACGTTTCATTATTATATCGCGAAAGTATGTATAGATTATTCGTCGCGTTTGGCTGCATGAGAGTGTCAGCAAAACGCTGTCTCCCAATGAAATCATTTTCGGCTGTCAAAGAGTAAATAAAATTTTTGCTGCTATGGAAGTTTTTCTGGATCAGCAAAAGTTAGGATACGAACGAAATGAGCCCGGAATTTAACTGAATTCAGCAAAATCGAATGTACAAAAAAATTCAGCTACCACGAACTCTTTCCAATGTCAGAGGAAGGAAAAAAAAAATACAAAAATTATCATCACCATTCACGGTAAATCTTCTGGACAACGAAAAATGTATTTCACACATGCAATCTGACAGATATAATTTCAGTACGTTCTCCGATATTGTACAGTATAGCGGAAAAAAAAAAAAACGCGTTTCATCCATCAAAAACCGATGTTTTGGGTTGTCAGGGAAAAAAAAAATGTCGATTGTTCCCTGGGGCAAGCAATACGTTACGACATAGTGACAGCTGTCAATGATTTCGTCGGGGCAACGTTCCTATCTTTTATATCTTATTTGATACCAGCATAGCATGTCCAACACAATTTCCCCGTATAAGCATTAAATCCCCGTTCGGATTAGTCGTGCATCCATATCAAGTATATGCTATAGCGGACAGAAAGGCACAAGTCCCATGCGACTTGACACGAGGAATGGAACTTTTCATTTTCTGGCAGTCGTTATATATATATATATATATATATATATATATATATAACTGTGGATACCTGTATGAGTGCCCGTTTGTAACAACCGACGATTTACTTGTTTGCCCCTGAATTGGTTTCGACGTTTAATTTCGACGCGAAACCTATAATCAAACTTGTTCTGGCTTCACGGCACAACGAAGCCTTTGATCCGGTGCAAACTTTACATCATTTTCAACGCGCTCTTTTATTTCACATATACCGCATATGGTTGTTTCGTGACAATATTTTCTCGTTCTCTCTCTCTCTCTCTTTCTCTCTCTCTTTCTCTCTCTCTCTCTCTCTCTCTCTCTACCACTGACAGTTCCGGATACTGATTGCCAGCCAGCCTCAATATACCATGTAGGTAACTATTCACCGCCACTGTTTATACTATTGCGATGTTTAATCCTTTTCCTCTATCTCTCTTTCTCCAATTCAGACTGGGTTAACAATATGCGCCATTTAATTCCGTCTGTTTTCTCATGACAAGCGGAGCTAAAGTACAGTGCACCAGGTACGGGGGGAACTCTCCTAGGGCGGCGGAGAGAGTTGACGTCGCCGAAACCTCGGCTAAGTAGTCCCCGGAGACTTGTGCGCGTATATATATATATATATATATATATGCCAGCAACTTTACGGCGACGTGTTCCTATTTCAGAACTCCTACCGCGCTCATCCGCGCGGTATAAGATACAGGAGAAACACACGCGCGCTGTCTCACACTCGTAATATTGTCTCTCGCCCCCCATGACACACGATTCTACACCCGAGAACCATTGGAAATTTCGTCAGTCAATAATATTATCCCGTGGGAAATTTGGATAAATATGCTAATGGCGCTTACTCGAGCGAATGAAACTATGCCCATAAAGTTGAAAAGAATTAATTATCCGTCCTGTCTGAGGCATTATTTTCAAGCAGAGACTCGAAATGGCACAGTCCCAAACGCAACGTAATCCTACCAGAGCTGGGCAAAGTACCTGTAAGTACTTTAATTAAAAAGTACTATGTATAAGTACTCGTGTATACCATGTACGAAGTACCGCAAATACTCGAAGTACCATGTACTTCAAGTACTGAGTACTCGTAGTACTAAACATTTGAAGTACTTGAGGTACCAAGTACTTGAAGTACCAATTAATTGAAGTGCAAAGTACTTGAAGTACGCCAAGTATCAAATTCTTTATAAATCTTCAGGTATAGATCTCGTAAGTATCGTGTATTTCAAGTATCAGGTACCGGAAATACTTAAATAAGTACCGAGTAATTCAAGTGCTGCGTAATAATAAGGCGTAATAATAAGGATAATAAGGCCTGTCGACTAATTAGGCCCAAGTAACAAAAATCGTATTTAAAATAATCGCTCTCGCTCAAGGCGACACTAACAGACGCCTACTGCACGAAGATGTACTTAAACAATGATTATTCTTAAAACCTGTTGATTAAATTGAATATTTTACTAGCCCTTATTACCCGCAGGTACCTTACTTGTGATACTAAATATTTGAAGTACTTGAGGTACCGAGTACTTAAAGTACCAAGTACTTGAAGTACGTCGAGTATCGAGTATCAAATGCTTTTCAAATTTTCAGGTATACATCACGCAAGTTCTGTTACTTATATTTAATTTCTTACGTACTCTTTGAACTCATTTGATTTCGATTCGAGTACTTCTTGTATTGAAACATATTTTCACTCAGGTTAGGCAGATTGGAACAGAAACATTTAAGCCAAGAATTAAAAATAATTTTAAAAAATAGCATTGGCGATTGTAATTAAGATTTATTTAGCTTCAGGTTTGAAAAAAAAAAATGAAGAATATAATACACGGATTATTAAAAACGGAGCCATGCATTGACAATGACACCGTGACTACCGTAACTTGAGCCTTTGAACGATCATTCCTTACGATCTTAACCAAATACGGCGCAGAACGTTCCTCAATTATATTATAGTATATAAGGCGTTATAACATGTAACCATCAGCAAGACGTATTCAAAAGTACTTCATACTTGCTACTTGAAAAATTACTTGAAGTACAGGAAAGTATACTTGAAAATTTAAGTACAAATACTTGAAGTACGTGTAGAGTACTTGGAAATTCAACTACAATACTTGAAATACTTTAAAAGTACTTTGTACTTCAAGTACTGTACTTCCAGTAAATCTCAAGTACCGGGTAATTAAAGTACTGCCCACAGCTCTGAATCCAACAGATTAGTCATTTTCAATATTTAATTTATTTCTCTGCAAAGAAAAAGCTGCAATTCTTAAAAAAGAGATATGGATCGTTCGATCGAACATGTTTCAACGAACAAAATACACGATCGAATTAATTGAGAATGAACGAATAACACCTGAATTCATCGTCGAAAAAACTGGAGCATAAAACAGAAGCGTTACGCTTACGGGGGAAGGGAGGATTATCGACGTGAGAAGCGTTGTTAATAAAGTTATCCAATTTGAGGAGTGAGATTAACCGAGTATAATGAATTTAACACCGTCACTCTGACCGCGAGCTCTAACATGGACAAGACAATAAAAATCAATGTGGCACACACACACACACACACCCACGCACCGTAACGATATTATTCGATCATCGTTCGGTCGCCTGTTATTCCGTTTCACGTTTCGGCGGCTGATAAAATTGAATTTACGCAGAAGGAAAATTGACTCCGACTCGATCGGAGATCGTGCAAAATTATTATTATTTTTTTTTTTTGCTTTTTTCTCGCTGCATAATACACAGCCCGATCGTGCCGTTGTCATTCAATCAGTGCCAAAGCATTACAAAAGGTAAGATATGTCGTTGCTACGATATTTAATGGACAAATTATAATTACGCGAAGCATCGCGAGCGGTTACATCGAGATTTGGCGATTCGATGCCTCAGCGAGATAAATGAATATATATATATATATATATATATATATATATTCATTTATGAAAAATGCATAGGTATACCTATGCATTTTTCAACTCTTCACTGATGAGCTCCATGATGGTGAAACGCAATTATTTCTCAAGTTCTCAAAGACAATGTGTTGCCAAAATTGAAACGTCCATGACTCGAGAGCCAGCTTGAGCTAACGTCTTAAAATTTTTCAAGGGGGGGGGGGAGTAAAGTCGTTATACTAGTCCCTCTTAATTACTTCGTGATAGCTTAATTGCTTTAATTTTTGGCACAATGTTTAAGTGTAAAATTACATCTTTTAAGCAATGTTTCAGTTCATCAGATCATATTTAGCGATCGATTGAAATTCCTCTTCGATAACTTTTGGATTGTTTGCTTATAATTGCATGACTATACAGTAATATTCGGCTAATTGGATCGCAAACCTTTCTCGAGAATGAGAATTCATTCACACGAATGAATCACGAATAATTGATTTATAATACGCATATCTCTCCGAGTCAGCAGCGAAGATTTAACAATAATAGAACGCATATATTTCCATGCATACGTTATATTGCTTCAATAAATATATAGTATATGTGTGTGTGTGTGTGTGTGTGTGTGTGTGTGTGTGTGTGTGTGTGTGTGTGTACGGAGAGTAATTGAAAGCTCAGATGAGCAACGCACATAACTTTTCGTGGATATATATGAGTACTATATGTACCGTATATATGACCACACATGCTAGCGTTATATAACGTTAGGAGCCATCTGAGTTATCTCATCCCTCGGAGGTCTGGTAAGGCGAGGGAAATTGTAGAAATTAGATTCACTGAATAACCACCACGTATACCATGAATCAACTGAACGTGAGGGCGCCTTGAGGCTTAAGCCCGCAATAGGCGATCCCCACGTTGTAAAGCGTTACTCCGTACCCCACCGATATAGAAGGGGCGTTTTGGTACTGCCTTATATATGCCTCTATGTCCCACTGATGCCACCAACACTGGACCATCTAATCCAACCCTCCGGTATAACGCTACATCACGAAAATGTATTATATGCCCTAAATATATTTAGCACTCTTCTCTCCTTCTCTCTCTCTCTCTCTCTCTCTCTCTCTCTCTCTCTCTCTTTATCTACCAATTTTTTAAATTGAGTTTTTCCCGAGCGTGGCAAAAAGGGGCTATTTAGAATAATAAAAATATCAAAAGGTCAAAGACCCTCGACGAAAAAAAAAAAAAAAAAAACAAGTAGGCTAGTTTAAATTATTCCAAGACGCGAATTTATCAAATTCTCCCTGAGATAATGCTGAAATGCTGCAGGCTATGTTCATATAAAGTACAATGTTTATATGGAAATAAATTGTAATTCACGACCGTCCTTTGAATTTATTTTTCCTCACTGTGAAGAAGAAAATCGTCGATGAAGTGAAAAGATTGTTTGAAAAAAAAAAAACTTATTATTTGACTTTTTCTGCATTTAAAGACTCCTCTTCGTTGAAACGGGTTTTTTTTTTCAAATTGTATTTATTTCCAATGTATGGCGTCCTTCGCCTTTTACAAACCCCTCTCTTACATTTCCATCTCTCTTCCTTTACTTCGATATAATACTATTCCTTAACGGGTTTTTTTTTTTATTCCTCCAAATTATTGCTTATCTCCGCGTCTCTTTAGCCCGATATTCCCTTTGAGAGAAACGACCCCTGAGTTTCGACGTTTCTTTTTATGTCAAATTTTATCAAATTTCAAAACACCCTTTCACGATTTTCTCCAAATTTAATATCCAATCTCCGCCGCGATCACTCATTCGATTTTTATTTAAAAAATTTTTTCATAACGCGAAGCTGGAACGAGTGCAATTAGTCACAACGGTATGGCCCGTTTTTTTTTTTTTTTTTTTACGAAAAATCAAAAATTTCATAAAATCTTATCCTGGAAGATTTTCGTCATGCTCAACAGCGGAGCTTCCTCCATTTAGAGCCCCATTTACGTATTTTATCATAAACTAATCATGCGCAGTTTGCACAAGTTTCATTTCAATAGCGAAAAAATTGTTAAACAAAAAAGTAATAATAAATTTCCATATGATCCACAGACTCATGTGCATCTATCGAATTTTCTCAAAATGTGGCTTTCCTATCATTTGTGACATTCACAGGGCACTGCGGTATCGAAATATCGATATTTCATTCACGAAAAAAAAAAAAAAATATATAAAAATAACGAGAACACAATTTTCCCAGGGCGACTTTGGGCAACCGCAATAACGCTCGCAAACGCCATGGCTCATCGAAAATTCCAATGAACTTTGACCACGAAATGCTCGAGAATGAAGCGACGAGAGAGCGAGAGAGAGAGAGAGAGAGAGAGAGAGAGAGAGAGAGAGAGAGTGAGAGAGAGAGAGGAATATCTCGCGAATGTCACCAGTTCAGCTAGCGAGAAGTAGTAATCCACCGTGCTGAACAGACACGGAATAAGAGCGCGCGTGTGTGTATACGCGGCGTCGCGCCAGTACATATCCGGTTGTTACATCGTGCGGCATTAAGGTAAGAGGACGACCAACAATATGTACATGAAACAGACGCGCTGCTATTTCATATATATGTGTGTATGTGTGTGTGTGTGTGCGTGTGTGTATGTGTGTGGAGGGGGAGGGGGTGTATTTACGACGAAATTCGCATCAGTAACATACGTATATCGGAGAATCAGGAGGAGTACATGTGGCATACAGCAGGCTGGAGGATGAGTTGTTCCAAAGGGGATGTGCATGTCGGGAGGAAACAAGACTGTATATGCGCATACACAGTACAAGCGTTGTGTCTATACGTGTACTACCACCATCAATACATAATATAGATATATGTATACGTAAGAGGATACGAGAAATCGCGCTAGACGCGTTTATGTATAGATACATCTACGAAGCGAATGCATAGGGACTCAGCACTGCCGAATATACGGTATGTACTCAACGATATAATGCATGTATGCATGCAGCGATCGCACGAGTTTACATTTGGTTGGGATATTCAGCCGAGGACGAGGATGCACACGTAAGAAGTTCGAGAGAGAAAGAGAGAGAGAGAGAGAGGGAATGCAAGAGAGGATGCAGTGAGTGGCTGGTAGATCCTGGTGCTCTGCTTCCACTCGCGAATGGTACTTCTGACTTGCATAGGTATATACATATATATACATATATATATATATACTCTATGTGTTGCCCTCGTGATGCCACAGCTATAGGAATCGATATCCGTACGCTTCAACCCGTTCGCTACGTGCCCGCGAGTATCCTAGCTGTATCACAGCCTCTCTCTTTCTCTTTCTCTCTCTCTCTCTCTCTCTCTCTCTCTCTCTCTCTCTCTCTCTCTCTCTCTCTCTCTCTCTCTCTCTCTCTCTCTCTCTCTCTCTCTCTCTCTTTATATATATATATATTTCACGATAGTTAACGAGAGGTATATACAGAGCGGTCTATACTCGCGATCGGTAGATGCGTTTATTAGAAAGACGACGCGAATTCTACTTATACATGGGTCATTCTTTAACAATTCGGGGTATCATTTTGACCCCGCTCGTTTTATCCGATGCACTTTTTGCTATAGCAAAAAGTTTTCTCCATGAGGTATGCCTCATGGAGAAAGCTTTGTAATCGTGAAAAAAAAAGTTTAAAGTTTTCAATATTGGCTACTTCAAAATTTGCCAAAACCCAGAGAGATGAGCTATGTACATTTGAAAAAAAAAAGGTCTTGCGGTTTATTTTCCTTATAAATTGTTTATCATTTTATGGTATTTTTAATCGTGCATGTTCACTCCTCGGTTCATTGATGTAAATGCATTGCCGTGCATTGCACGAAACAAATAAATCATAACGACTAAATGTTGAGAACAAAAACAGCGATCGCTAATTTCACACTAGTCGTTGCTTTTGCATTCAGTTTTTATCATTTTGTTTTTTTTTTTTTTCATACAATGCACTGGAAAAATCATCATTTACATTGTGAAATAGAGCATGAATGTACGATTAAAAATAACGTAGGTCAGTTTTGTTAAACAATTAATAACAAACAGCGAAATTATAACGAAATAAATTATAAATTATAAATTATAAATTATAAGCGAAATTAAACAAAAGGCTTTTTTTCAATGGTGCGAGGGATGCACGCATCTCTGGCCAAAATATATGGGAAAATCGTATATTTCGTGATGGAATTTTGAATATTACGAAAAATTTCTGTCATCGCGAAAGCTTCCTTAAGCTTTTAAATATCATCCTATACGAAAAAAAAAAAAAGAAACAGCGAAAATTGCAGTATAAACTGCATAAAAAAACAGCCTATTTAACGTTACAGTTGTAACAAAGTTACAAATTTCTGTCATCGCGAAAGCTTCCTTAAGCTTTTAAATATCATCCTATACGAAAAAAAAAAGAAACAGCGAAAATTGCAGTATAAACTGCATAAAAAAACAGGGTGACCTATTTAACGTTACAGTGCAACAGAGTAGTTTAGCTCCTTTCCCAGAAAAATGACGACTTTTCCTGTGCACACTGAGATTTTGACAGTGTACACTGGTTTGTTTACAGTTTTATATTGTAAATAAATCAGTGTTCCTGGTAAAAAAGACATCAACTGTGGAATTCACATGTGACAGCTGGTTTTTTTTTTGTATGCAAACTGCAAAGATAACAGTGTACACTGTGTATTGAATAGAGTGATTTATTCAAATTTGCAGTATGGCAAAGTAATTTCACTCTTTATTCGACAGTTCGTGACTTCATCTGTGCACACTGAAATTTTGACAGCGTACAAATTTGCATTGAATACAGTGCAGTACGGTAATAAAATGTTTGTCCCGCTTCATTTTACTTGCGCGCCACTCTGGACCCCACTTAAAGTTACAGTGTGAAGCTGTCAATTTTATTGAGTGTTTGGCTATACATTCTCCGAATATTTCCGTTAGAACTTGTCTGTTTCACGCGTGTATAACACAGTCAGGCACAAAGGAATGTCAGATGAGACACGAACGTGCGAATTTCTGCGAGGCTAATTAAAGAAAAGTATGTTCTTACTCAATTTAATCCACCTAAACTAATTAATCGATATATCCTGAACAATGATTCACATTTCCAGGCCTTTTGTGTAAGCCCCACCGAGAAAGATTACACGAGTGTTTGCATGAGAGATGTACGTAGTGTTACGTCGGTGATTCGGCAATGCAATAAAAATTACTGTACAGTGAATAAGTGACAATCTATAAGTATGTGCAGATTTTGTAAAATTTTATGGTTATTTCATTGTAATTATGTCGTCTTATTATAGTTGCTCATTAAAAATAATTATGTGTCATAATTTGATGTGTTCAATTGTTCAATACCTCTTCAAATGCTTTAAAAAAAAATCACACATTTCTTTAAAGCTGCTTTAACCATTGGATTAAAATGGCTCCGTAAATTTTATTTTCACAGTTCCATTTTGTGCTATTTTTACAGTGCCCCAAATTGCATATTATACAATTTTGGGCACTGTAAAATTACGGGTTTCATGAAGTTTATATTACAGTGTTAAACTGTAAAAATTAACTGTATTTTGGGCAGTGTGTTTCAGCAAATATCGCTGTGCAATTGCTCGAGACCAACCTGAACTTTTACTTGCATTGATTGTCAATGAAGGATAATTTTTAATAAATAAGAGTAGGTCTTCTACTATGTAAAGTGGTTGAAAATAATCATTATCAGGCATACGAGTTTGTCAATATTTTCAGTTTGGACTATTTTTTTTTTCTCATAAAAGTATAAAATGGATGAATTTTCGTTTAGATTGTGTATAAGACAACGCTGATTCGAAATTAATTTTCTTCTCCCGTGTACTATTCGTTACTGACGATGGAATGCCCCATATATTCAGATACAGAAGAAGCTGTACTGGATGTCCTGCATCAAGCGCAAACTACTTCGTCTTCTCACACTTGTGCGACGACTCTTCCCTTCTCGTATCGCGCCATATCATCCACTTGGATCTCTCTCTCTTTCTCTCTTTATCTCTCGCTGTTTCTCCCTTTCCATCCGCAGCAAGCTTTCCTCTAATCGCCCAACAAAATTCAATTTCCTCGCGATACCAACGTCGACTAGTCCCCACAAACTTCGTCAAAGTAGCGAGATTTCTCTCTCTCTCTCTCTCTCTCTCTCTTTCGCATGGCTATATCGCAACCCCCAGAGAGACAAACTCTTATATATTCGACCCTCGAGTTTCGCGTGTCTCGCCCCAAATTCTTCGCCGTTGACGTTTTCGCATAATCACTCGCAGACATCTCCCTAAATTCCTCCTCGTCTTTTGCTGTCATAGCCGCACGCACTTTTTTTTCTACACATTTCCCCAACCAAAACGATGAGCTTCGAACGAAATTCAATATTTGTCGAGAATAATCGCGATACGGTCGTGATATAAATTATTAACTCGAGCGAGGAGCAATATAATTAGCAAATGTTTTTTCATTCTCTCGATGTATTAATAACGTTTGTAGTGTTTATCATTGAAAGGGACTCAAAAATCGTTAAAGCTTTTGGTACAATTACTCAGATTTCCTCGTTAATAAACAAAACAAAAAAGTATCAATATTGATTTCGACGCTACGGACATTTGTTCATTTTTATCTCCCCCCCCCCCCTTCCCTTCCCCCTGTTCCATTTCATATTTATTATTGCTCCCAGATCTAGAGGCTCACTGTGGGAGATTTTGCAATTTCGTTAAAATGTTTGCACGTTTCGTAAAATCGCGTAATGTTTGGGCGAAAAGAATATTCCAGTAAAACCATCAATTCACCGCGGATATATACGAATATTTTAGCACGCGTGTGCTCGATGTGCAGATAAAAATTTCGCGTATGTGAATTTCTGTTCTTTTTTAATTGAACACAGGGCTAATATGTAGCGTTCGAGCGAGAGGATATTAAAAACGATTTTATAGCCACACTTTTTATTGAAAATAACTTTTCCCGATGAATTTTATTTTTATGTTTTTATTAATGCACCTGAAGATTTTTTTTAACGCGCGTCGTTGATAATTCTTTTGTCATAAAATTATTGGCAAATTCTTTTGCTATGGGAATTTTTTCGAAAAATATTGGGCAAGTTTGGCACTTTGGATTTCGAGGAAATTTCATTGATGATAAGCTGAGAAACGATCTTGTGAATTTTTAACGATACATGTGCTGATCGAGGGAGAAGGATAGAGAGAGAGAGAGAGAGAAGAGATATTGTCGATGGTCACTGTGAGCATACAGATAGTAAACCAGTTAATTTGAATTAGAGTATAGTGACAGAGAGGTCATTGCATTAGTCTCGAAATAGAGATGATTGAATGTACGTTTAGATCCGATCGATTAATATATTGTTTCTCGTAACATTCACAAACGCGTAATTCAAGCCCGCAACACGCTCGATCGCCCATTAACCGTTGCCACACATGAATACACACGCACACACACACACACATGGGTCGCCCGGCTTATCGTTCTCGTCCATACACCCCGTGTGTCGCGATCCATTGGCCGCGAAAAGGCAATAAAGGGGATGAATTGAAAACAAAAGAAAGAAAAAAAATGAAAAAAGTACGGAAAAAGAGGATTAAAAAGAATAGCTTTATTCGCGATAATCCGACTCGTCTGGGCGGGAATGACGCCAGAGGCGATTATTAACGAAGAGGGAGAGGTATATAGATTTTCGAAAATGACACACAATTAACTATATCGGGTCATATATCTATAACAGCTGCGTCACATTGACACATATTATAATCTCTAATGGATTATCTAATCAGCTCGAATCTCGTTCATGTCAAATATATTAATAGTGCGTCGGATCAATAACGCCCTGTTTCTCCCCTGATAACGTCATATTACGCGTTTCATTGTAATTATCGTAATTATCATCGGCATCAACTTTTCATTAATCTCACGATCGTTTCGTCTACATATCTTCTCAGCGATCGCTCTTTTTTTTTTCATTTTCTTTTATTTTCTACTGCAGAGGGAGCTTCATTTTTGTGAAAATCATTTCTCAACAAGGAAGCTTTAATTTTACGAATTTGTTTTGTTTTTAAATATTACGGAAATTAGAATAACCAACGAAATCCTAATAGCTGTCAATTTTTCGGGAAACTTCTGTTTTTCCCATATAGCAAACCGTTAAAAAAAAACATTACTGATAGTGCGAAGCATCTTTGTTGGACGATTTTTGTTTTTTTTTTAGTTCTACGATATCAGCAAAGGTTGCTAAATTGTTCAGCTTGATTATCGAATGTGCGGAAAAATTTTCATCACGTAAAAATTGTTTCTACAAATAGGATAGACGTACCAGTTGTGGTCAGCACTTTATATCGTTTTGTGGTCACTTTGCATGTCCCTCGAATTTTTTCAAAGTTTCAAGGCAGTGTATTCACTCTCTATCGAGCATAATATTTCGATATTCGAGATGTTTCCGCACTACTATATCGATTGCTTTATTGAATATCTGCTAATTTGTTTCGACGAGGTATGACGAAATGCGTCAACGCTGAGCGATTTGTGTAGTTTTCTTGTCAGAAGTGTTAAATGTCAGCTGAAATACCTGAAAAATACGCGGTGGCCGAGAGTGATACATTCAAAATGCGATTGTTCTATTTGCGGCCAGCTTACATATATGGCCACAAATAGAGCAATGCCACTTTAGTAATATGTTTATAACGCAAATAAATAACTATTTTCACCTCGAATCTGCCCTCACTGATTTTTCTAATACTCCACGTTTATAGTTTGTAGCGTATCCGTATCCCAATTCAAAGCTTGTTAGCCACAACTGGTAAACTTCAGATGACCAAAAGTAGTACAATTGTGGCCACAAATGGTGAAAATTACAGCTACAAGATAATTTCCTATTTTCTTGTTCATCATTATTCATCATAAGTTTAACTAATTATTAATATGTAACATATTAATAATACAATATATAACATATTAATTAATACATAACTTTGACTAATTATTTCCGAAAAACTAAATGGTAGATCATTCTAAAACTTTCCTAAAATATAGGGGCTGTGCTTGTCTACTGATTTTCGGAGTTTCGTTAAAATCCTTAAATATTGTTTAAAAATCGCAGGACAAAGTAAGCCATTGGCGTGCGTACATGGATGATAAATGTAAAACTTTCTAATTTCAAAAGTAAATAATTCGAATATGAAACGTCAAATTTCCTTGAAATTTAACACATGTTCGGATAACATGATAACTAATACGTGTAAAAAGTTTCAAAAAAAAACGTTAAAAAGGAGCTTACCACGAGGTATATACCTCAAGTTGTATCGATCACTTTTTCAGTTCTGAATTTGCAATGATGTGAGCAATGTTCGTAATTGAATGTTCGAAAATTCTTAAAGTGGCCACAACTGCCTACCCTATTTATTTCGTTTTCATATACTCGAAAGGATCTTTGCTGTATAAAAATTTTTTTTTTTGTCAGTTGAAACCGTAAGAGAATCATATTTATAGATGAAACGAAAATCATACTTGGATGAAAATCATTGGAGGATCGTCCGAGCAATACATGGGGATCAAAATTTGGCACGCGAGTTGAGTACTTATAAATTAAAAAAAAAATTGCCACTGACATTAAAATTATTCAGCTCGAGAGAAATCAACGAATTTTTTCGTATCGTATATGTTCGAAAACAAAAATTTCCGAATGATGAAAAATTGATTTTTTTTAAATCACCTCGCAATCGGAATGACGGGAAAATGATTGAAAAACTCCGGGGCCGCTTGTAAGATATGGATTTTGTGAAAACGGATGGTGTATATACAAGGGCGTGGAAAAAATCGGAAACGCGATATGGCACTTAACGCGCGGCCCCTTAGAATTACGAGAGAACGTAAAACACAAGTGCATTGGAATCCGATGGGATTCGTGCTCACGCCTCTCTCTCGCCTGCCTAATAGCACTCATGTGCACTCGACTTGCACGACGTAGTCTTTAATTGCACGCAAGTTTGCCAACGCGTTTACGGCATCTTGTCCCACGAGGGGACTACACACACACGTATTGTATCTTCATTTTTGTTTAAAAATTTTCTCACATTGACGAGAATCTTTTAAAAATTATATATTCGTTGTTCAGGGGTTTTTTTTTTTTTTTTTTTTTTTTCAAAATCCGTTGCTGATTTTTTGATTCCATGCATGGGAACTGGCTATTTTTCCCAGCCAATGAGTAAGATTCGTTTTCAGGAGAAAAATCCAGGTTCGAAAAGAAAACAAAAAAAAAAACAAGAAAATCGATCAATTCCCAAAAATTATCAAAGAGAGCAGAACTTTCATTATTTCGTTATGATTCATCGTTGAATGGACGAGGGACGAAAAAAAAAGTGTAATTTAAAATTATAAAGGAAATGAAAACGCGACGCGTCGGTTCTCGTTAGCGGAAAAATAAACGCACATTTAAAGTTCTCCCGAATGATGTGTGAACTCAGAGAAGAGGAGCTTTTGTCTCGGATAATTTGACCCTGACTTTTGCTTCTTGCATATTTCATATTCGTGTGCTCACAGTGAGAGTTTTGGTCGTACGATGATTGTTATGTGTGCCTGACGTTCATTTTCCCGCGGGTCGTGGTGAAAAATATGAAAACTTGAGCTCGTAAAAAATTGAAGTAGTAATTAGAGGGTGTTTTGTGTGTGTGTGTGTGTGGCCCACGCGGTGTCGAAATTTAACGAGAAATTTATGACGATTGATAATAATGAAGGACGATATCGAACGGAGAAAATTTCGAGGTGAAACGAGTGAAATAATGAGTCCCGAATAAATATTTCGTTAGTGACATGTAATGAGCACGAGTGAAAAAGTGTTTATTATTATAGGAGAGATAAATGGCGATAACCCGAGCGGGGCAGCGTCAAATTACTCCCGTACGAACGAAAAGTATTCGAGTATTCACATCAAGAAAAGTTTCGACAAAGTTTTATTTGTACAATATAATATGTGGGCGGCTGATGTCGATGTAAATTAATCTTTTTTTTTTTCTTGTCAGTAAATAAAAAAAAACTGTCCAAACTGTTAATATCATCCACACGTTATACCGATCGATATAATGACAATATATATTATGAGCAGAAAATATCTTGCAAAAACCGGAAATAAATTCTCAGCTGTAATGACGAATCCGTCGATAATTATTCTAGCTAAATGCAACTTTTTGTAAGACCTCATCTCAATGTTCACGAATCTTCGATCGTAAATCATGAAAAACGATATCGAAGCTCCGTAGCACACAAAAAAGGAAAAAAAACCAACGAAAAAACATCGTAATAATGAATTTTCAATGACCTTTCATGATTTCTACGGGACCTTCATGAGGCACGAACAAATTTTCTCGCAATTGCATGAAGCTGCAAATACCGCCGAGTACCATCGCCATGATTTTTCAATTTATCATAATTTTAATAAAAATTCGTCAATTCATATTAATTAATATTCTAATGATTCGCGTCGTGTTTTTTTTTTTTTAATGTACAAAAAAACACGTCTATCTCCCCTTGAAGAGAAAACAAAAAAAAATTATCAATAACTAGCTGACCCGACACAGACGTTGTCCTGTCCAAATTTCAATAAACTCGTTTGTGATCGTTTTGCGAATGAAAAGCCAACTACGTTTGTTGGAAAGATCGCAAAACAAAACACAAAAGTAAAGACAGATGTAAATTATATTTCAATCAAGGCTGGAATTCGAGATTTTTCTCCAGATATTCCAGATTTTTTCTTTCAATTGAAAACATTCAATTGAGTTAGTTTCATCCCGGGAGCATAACGAACAAAACAAGACAAAAATCAGCCAAATATGTCGTTCCTATCGTCAGTTATGATCGATAGTGCATACGAAAATTATAATTTTTCCAGGACCGTATCGAACAAACAAAAAAAAAAAAAAAGAATTACGCATATCCATCGTTCGAATCATGAGTTATACGGTCTTGAGTTCATACAAAAATCTCATAGAAAAAAAGCACTTTCAGTTTTTCCCCAATTTTCCGGGCAATTTTTTCAATTTTTCTTTCCCTAAAAACCTCATTTGAACTATTGCGAACATTAAAAGAAAAAAAATTAGCCAAATCGGTCCAGCCGTTCTCAAGTGATGCGCTTACCAACGTGTGCAGCATTTAATTTTTATTTATATAGAAAATTAATTACGAAGAAAAACCCAATTTTCCCGGAGCTTAATTAAATCGAAGCGTCAAAATTTCTCATCGTTGTCATATGGCATTTGTCAGTCGCGCGAAATAGCCCAGCTCACATCGTTATACCTATGTTATACATTGACTCTTTTAAGGAGGTATTATCGTTTCTCACGTGAAAATTATTTTCCAACTTAGCTGCGTGAAATTTTGTGAACACGAAATTCAGAACAAAATCCAAGTTGTGGTGAAATTTCACAACGATTTACCGTTTAGAAACTGAGATATTTAATTTCAAAATCAAATTTTTCTATACTTTTAACACATGTCTTATGGCGTGAGGGGTACCAAGGTTAGGTTTTTTATTTTTTTCTGCGTGATATTCCAACTTTCGTTGATGAAAAACGAACACATGCAACTTTGGATTACAGGTAATAAATTGATGTACTTTAAATGTAGGATTACCGATTAAATAAAAGAGAAATATCGAGTTAATCGCACTGGTTTCTGAACGCGACGGACTATACGAGCTAATTGAAAATAAATTTGGCAACGCCGCATAACCAACTCAAACTATCGCACGCATATATGTGTGTCTATATATATGTATATATATATATATATATATATATATATATAGATCGGAACTTGAAAAATAAATGCAAAAAATAAGCAGTGAAATAATTTCACCATTTGCGGTTCGATCACAAAATAAGTGAGGTTAGGTTCACATGCTTCACGCACGCACCCATACAACTCTGACAAACGACACACGCATTCTTCCGCTAAGCGATGTTGCCACCTAAACCTTCTTCGCCATATAACTGCTAGAATCATGCAAGTCTTTTCTTATGAAAAAATGTTTTCCTAACAATTAAAGTGTTCAAAACACAAGCATATTAGTAATAAAAAATGAAAATAATTTTTTTAGTCACTATTTAAAAATAAAAATTTAGCAGAAAATCCAAACACTATTTTGACTCTGAAGTTTCGATAATACCTCCTTAATGCCAGACAATCTTCCTTATACCCCCCCCCCCCCCCCCCCCCCCAACCGAATTACTATTACGAATTAATTACACGGGAAAATCCAACTTTCCATCAATCTGAATCGATCATCCACACACACATATGTACATGTATATATAAGCTCACCGAAAACTCGTCCCGCTGTAACATTCCCGATGACAAACCAGAAGAGGTATGCGCACCAGATAATCCAATCGCGTCTTCTCACATCCATCGTTGATTAAAAAGTTTTATCAAACTTTGGGCAATGGGGGTGGGGGGAATGTTAACGAGCAGACGACGGGATCTCTCTCGCGCGCGCTCGATAATTAAACGATGACAATGGCGCGCCAGTGCTTTGATTTTATTTGCGCTCGACAACGATTCGATCGTGCATCAACGCGTCTGAGCTTTAACTTCTCAACGAATTATTCCGACAATCGCGGATGTTTTTAGAGCCAAATAACGCCACGGTAATCCCTCGAAAATGCCTCGAGAGCTTTTCCAAATTGTGGGAACCTCGTTTCGTCATTGTTCGCATTTTTTTTTTTTTTTTGTTTTTTTGGTCCCAAAAAAATCGACGACTCGAGGATTTTCTATTTTTTTTTTATTTTTTTTTTTTTATTCACTTTTCAAATCACACGCGGAAAGAAAAAAAAAAAAAAAGCGTTATTCATCGATAGCCCGACGATCGGCAGTTCCGTTGAATGGAACGAGGACGAAAAACCGAACGCGATATATAGATCAGAGTTTGTATGCGGACAGGTGCATTATACAGGCCGAGCACTGAATTTCAATCCTATAGAACATATTCGGACAATCGCATCGCGATACAACTGAATCAGACACGAATGTATACGCGTAATAATATTCCTGTGAGATTTACAACGCGAAGACCGCGTTTTATCGCTGATTGTAGTGCTACGTCGCGAAACCGTGCATATGGTGTTAATAAATATTATTTATAAAATCTGATTGCAGGCAGTCAATATTTTGCGAACAACGATCGATGGCTTCGTTCATTTGAACGAAGACGATCGAGGGTGGAAAAAAAAAAGTTTTTAAAACATCGAAAATTGCTAAGTTTGAGTAGCGTTCTTCGGTTTTTTTCGATTTTTTTTTTTGCGTTTTCATGAGAACAGCTGTCCCGTTCCGAGGCTTATAACGCTGATTGTCTTCCCCGATTCGATATTTTCGCAAAACTTGTTTTATTTATTTATTTTTATTTTTTTTTTTTTCACCGTCACGATCTGTACGATGGTAAATCCATTTATATATTTGTTCCCGCACTTTGATAACGAAAATATTTCCCTCGAATCCGTCGATTCGGTGGCAAAATTTTCGATGAGCAGAATGAGGAGAAGGAGAAGGAGGGTGGTCTCGTTGTTTGGGTATGTGGCAATTCGCGAGAGTCCACGTTGAGCGCGAAAGCAATCACATCGAGAGCACTTTTTTTTCGTTTTTTTTTTTTTTTTTTATGGCACTCTCTCTCGCTCCGCGTGCAATGAAAATACACTTTTTTTTTTTTTAACACTCTTCGCGGATAAGAATCACGTTCGGTGTATCTAAAATACAAGTACCGTGCAATGAAACTCGGAAAAAATGGGGAAATGATGGCAGGGCCGTGAGGGGGAGGGGGGGGGGGGCAATCGGGAGAAGAGAAAATTGAGAAAGTTTTTGGCGAGCCCCGGATAGACGAGACGGGGGACTATGAAGAGGGAGATAGAATCCGGATGTAATCGTCGAGGAATCTAAAGCGATCGTCGCGCATATCGTTTAATCGTGCGTACGCCCGGAGCTACTTTCGGCAACTCGTTAGTGCGGGCACAGGCAGGGGAATATGCCCATGCACCAACACTAACGAACGTATATATATATATATATATATATAGGGAGAACAGTTTCGGATCTGCCGCACTTGTTGCCGACAATTATCCTCTCTCTCCCGGTTAAGAGAAAGAGAGAAAGAACTCGAGGGATCTCCAACGAAAGAGACTTTTCGCCTCCCCTGGATTCTCGGTGGCCGAAGCTTTCGTGCTTCGCGAGTGTTTAATGTGTCTCTGCTGTAGAAGACCAGAGTCGCTACGTGATTTGAAAAAGAATACTTTTTTTTTTTTTTTTCTTCGTCTCCTTTCACGAGAAGCTACAGCGTGCTATCGATATTTATCGAGCAATAATTAAAATGAAAACGATTCATGGATATAATCGTGGCAAGTCCTCCATGCACATAAATTTTATCATTTTTCTAAAAAAAAAAAAAAAAAAAAAAAAAAAAGGAATGACCGAAAATCTTCCAAAACTACGAATTCACTGCCGCGCCTTTTTTTTTTTTAATTCGTTCTTCAGCGTTAATTTTGTCCCATTATTACAAATTCTCAATTATACTCGATTGTCACTGAATGAATTTTTTTTTTTTTTTTTTCATTTCTTTTTCGGACGTTAGAAAAATATTTTCCAAATTCTCGTCGAATATTTTGTTACTCGAGTTAAATTTGTCGTATCGAGGAAAAATCTTTCGTTAATTTTCGCAAATTTGATTCAACCGATGAAAATTTCATTTTTTTTTTTTTTTTTACCATTCGAGAGAGAACGTCGAATAAGATTTGGCAATTGATTCTATAATCGTCAAGAGTCGGCTGATGATCGGCCGATCATTCCGAGGTAATTTTCTGCCATTGGCAGTCGATAAAAGTACATAGATGTACACTCTATTGTATACTGTACATGTATAGGGTGTGATGAAAGTACTTTAAGTGAGCTGGAAGGTCGAGAATCGCGGGTGTAATAAAGCTGAGGGTAAAAAACGGAGCTCGATAAATGACGCGATCAGTCATCAAACGGATCTTTTAGTGAACACTCTGGTATATCAATAAAGACCCTAAAACGGTCATTGCTCGGATATAACTCTCTCTTTCTTGATTCTTATTATCGCGTTAGTCTTCAAGAAATCAAAAATTTCCGTGACAAACGATGACTTTTCCCTTTGTCAAGACAATCTCTCAAACATTCTGCGTATATTCACTCGATTATTATACATCTCATGTATATGAATAAGCAAAGTCATCAGGCACCTGTGACAATGGAATAATCCACGCGATTCTTCTTTTGTCCGTCTTGTCAAAGAAGCCCTTTGACTCGACGCACTTTGACTCTCAAACTCTCAAATTTTTTCTCATTCATGCACTTTTGTCGCGGACAATCGTAAAAACGAGCGCAATAATTTTCAAAAATCAATTTACGATGATGAGAGTATAAAGACGAAACGGAGAACGAGGGAATGAAATATTATGACTACTCGCGATCTCTCTTCTCCTCTTAAGAATAATCCGGTCTGAGCTATCACGGTCTTTGACCACTTGAAACCTCTGACGCTCTCTCTCTCTCTCTCTCTCTCTTGCTGTTTATTTTTCCCCACGTGTATATGGCATAACTTGTACGTGAAATCTGAGATTCTTCAAGAGCAAATGGACCAAAACATTCCTTCAATCTACAGTCTCATTGACACCTCGAAGACAAGGAGACCAGGGATCATGACGAGAGAGCTTTTCTTACGTGTGATAATCGTGAAACGAATTGTTTAAACTTTTTATTTTCTCAATCACTTTCGAGCTACTGCAGCTCGATGAAAGACGAGAAATTCGATGCAGGAGAGAGGTAGAGAGAAACGTTAGAGGTGGATCTTGGACGTTTTTTTTTTTTTTTTTTACGAACAGTTGCAGTCGCTAAAGGGACAAAAAATATATATACACATATACATACATGTATACATGTATGTCTGCGTTTATATATATATATATCTGTTACTTTGGTCCTTCTCGTCTAACCGGTTTCGCGGGATCTTCGCCGAGTATATACCCGCTGCAACGAGAAGGGAATACCTCTGTATCTTTTTTTTTGTTCCTTTCTTTTTATCCTTCGGAGGTTTTTCTGTTTTTTTCCCCTTCAACCGCACAAACACCGCGAGCCGCTGCTCCCCAAGGGACTGTCCTTGGTGGCAAAGGAGCGCGAATTAAAACGACGTGTTGCAAGTGGATAATGCGTACACATAGGCAGGAAAGTCGCTGTGCCCGTTCGTTCAGAATTATATCTTTACCGTATATATATATATATATATATATGTACCTATACGTTTGTCAATGATAATCGGGCTTTATGAAAATTGATGATTCGTCATCGTCCCCCATTTTTACTTTTAACTTTTTTTTACTATCGTTGCCGTGATTGTATCGATACGTTTTTATCACTCGGACGGGATAATCTCGCGCGCGCTACAGAGGGATCTCGCGTGGGAATAAAATTCGACGTTGGAGAGTGTCAAGGATTCTCGTATCGCGAATTCCGTTTTCTCTCTCTCTCTCTTTCGTAGCCGATTGTCGATAAATATATGTATGTATGTATATATTTTTTTTTGTGTGTTTTTAGGTGCATGTATGTATATATATATATATATATATATATATATATATATATATATAGCTAGAGAGAGGAGAGCAACACGCCCGCGATTCGAGCTGCGCTTCCCGCAGAATCACGATTCGCACTGGTACGCCATCGAGCGTTGAGAAACTTCACCAAGCTCCAACTGGCATTCTCTCTCTCTCTCTCTCTCTCTCTCTCTCTCTCCTTCTTTCTCGTCAACCCACCACCCTCTCGAGCTCGCTATCGCGCAACCCCATGGGTTGTTTCCGTACTAAACTCGCGGTATACGCCAGAGAGAGAGAGAGAGAGAGAGAGAGAGAGAGCAGAGAATTCGTTCGCACGCGCGCGCATGTCCCCCTCTTTCTCTTTCCACCCGCGCTTAAAAAAAAAAAAAAGCAACGGGGGGGGGGGGGGGGGGGGGGTTTTGGCGCGGGCGCACAGTGTCTATGAGCATCGAGCACCCTTGAATCTTTCGTGTAGGATGAAACGAGGAAGAGGGCGAGAGAGAGAGAGAGAGAGTGGAGAGAGGCGAGAGGAAGAGGCCGAAGGGACGACGAGAGATATTCGTAGCAGCGAGCAACCCTCTCGCGACACACTCGCACTTCGCATTCGCTCGACTCTTCTTGTCGCGTGTAACGCGTCTTGCGGATAGGGTGACTGAACCAGTGAATGAACGCATAAGCCTTTTTTCTATTTCGATAAAGCCGTATAATTTAACTTATTACGAATTTCTTTATGAGCTAATTGAATCTTATAGAACAATGTTCACAGAATATTAAAAAAAATATTCGAAGTGCCCTGTTCGCGAGGATTTTGTAAAAAAAAATTATAATGAACGAAATTACCAATTTCCCAGTGAATGAACAAAAATTCCAATGAATGAATGCTTATCTTTCCAGTGAATGAACGTATATAATGGAACCAGAGATGCGTACGCATACTCGTGCGTTTTGAGGTTATGAAAAGCCTTTTCAACGCTCGTTCAATCACTGGAAATAGGTTAAAAAGCTGGACCAGTGAATAAACGGCCATATATCGCAAACAATATTGGGTTTTTGACCAAAAATTCATTAATATAATTGAAGCTTAGCAATGTATAATGTTGAAAAAATTATTGTATATCTTTTAAAAAGATTTATCGAGGTGATATGGAATACTCTGGTATTCGATGCACAGTCAGATGGTTATAACAACATGGCTGTCTCTTATGAATATGCGCCCCAAGTACGAAAAAAAATCCATAGCATCGCAAATCTTTCACAGCGTCAAATAATATCACTGCTAGATGTTTTCTCAGAATTTTCACTTCATTATGAATACAAAATTCTTCATAATAATAGAATCATATCTCTGCCGTTTAATTAAAATACTAAGTCTGTTCATTCACTGGTAGGTGTTCATTCACTGGTTCAGTCACCCTATGCTCCGCCAAGGGAACTTTTTAGGACGCATCGTATCTCGCTATATACATGTAATTCGTGTACACATTTTATATGCATATACGATGGAACGTTCATAAATATCCCGAAATTCGAGACTTGACTCTCGTCAAGAGGGCCTCGTGGCTCTCTCGCAGCTCTTCCAGGGTAGCTCATATATTGTATAAGGCTCGTTGATAATATAAGGCATTTGGATGCTTTCTATAAGAGATCTTTAGCCGCCGCGGTATGGGATGTTCAATAACGAGTATATATTCATTTTCTCAAAGTATTATCGATGAAAAGTTTGCGGAAAATTGAATAATTCAATCGATTCGGCGATCAGATTTTTTTTTTTGGAGCTTCGAGGGCAACTTTGGGCTTGAAAAAACGATGAAAAGGTGAATCGAGCGAATATTTATGTTGTAAGTTTTAAAATCGAAGAAATCACGAGGGGAAAAAAAAAAACGACGAAGGAATAAAAATCGCGATAATTTGGGCAATTTTTTTTTGTAAATATTTTATAATAATATGACATCACAGATGGCCCAGTGAAACATGACTGTCACCAACGTCGAACTTGAAGGGAAACACGAAGAGGCAAGGTTCGAGTTCCCACGCTTGGCTATAAGGCTTTAATGCATACGTAGAAGTGGAAAACCATCCACACACCTCTTTCCAACACTTCTATTCTAGTCTCGTATAGCCCCTATCGTTGACTTTGCGAAACGTTTATTTTTCACCCTTTCTCTCTTTCGCCCTCTCCCTCTTTCTCTCTCTCTCTCTCTTTCTCTCTTTCTCTCCCTCATGTGCGTATCGAATTTCTATACCCACGTATCTTCGTCCTTATCTCCCTCTTTCGGTCTCCGCAAAAAAAAAAGAAAAAAAATCGATCTAGGGGATGAATTTTATAACCCTCTGTCGTTGCGAATCTTTCGATCGGCCGCTGCACTTTATCAAGCCTCATTTTCAACGTGTATTCGATTCACGCCATTGTCAGCGACAATTTGTCGCTCTAGTTGAACTATACGCAAACCATCCCCGGACAATTGCGAACGAAAATTCTTCCCAATATTATTTACAGCCTTATTTCACCCTATATCGAACCTAAAATTTATAGCCTTTAGGCTGAATGAAGAAAAAGAGAATTGGGTCGAAAGGAGGATGAGACTTTAGGTTGGAGGGAAAAAAAAAACCAAATAGGATCAAATCTGTTGAAAAAATTTGTCATATTTTATATTCTACCAACACAAATTCGTAAATTTGAGGCCATGAGCTCGTCAGCTTCGTCACTGACTCTCGAGCAAACTGTCCGGAGACAAAACGTACAAAAGCCCCCGAGCTTTCCTACGATTAAATTACGTACGATAGTCCAACGCCTCCGGTTAATCCAACACATACGAGAACGAGGCAGAGAAAGAGAAAGACAGAAAGAGAGAGAGAGAGAGAGAGAGAGACCCACGAATTTATAGTCTCCTGTAAATTAGACTATTTTATCGAAACTTCTCAGTCAATGATTTTTCGACCGTTATAATCTTCGATTGTTATTAAAATATTCGAGATTTTAACGTCACAGTATTTTTTGGAATCAAAAAATTTATAGATTTGAAGGAGTTCACTTCAATATTGGAATAAGCTAATATAGGAGATAACGTCTCACGGATTTTCATTAATGGAAATTATTCCCTAAATATCCATTTGGACGGCAATGAACCTACAAAATAGAGGCGAATCTTGCGATCTCACCGCGAGTATAATATCATGAATAAATAATTCGTCATTCAGAGTCTTGAATTACCAAATCAACTGGCAAAAGCCGATACGAACGGGCTTTATTCATATTTGATGAGTCGTAATGCGACTGCTCGTCGGTCGATTATTGCACCTAAATATTCCGTGACCGCGAGAGATTATTATGTTAATATCGTGAAACAGCGGTCAATATTTTGGTTCAACTGAAATTTAAAAAAATTCTACCGGATCGAATATACCACACTGTTAAAAATTTCTGTTTGAAATTTTATTTAAAAAAAGTGTGTCAAGCAATTGACATATACTTTTTGTATATTAAAATTCAACGATTTAAATGATCGAGTAATGACCCTTCGACTGCACATATGAGGTCGTTTTGAACCCACTTTTTGTAATCCCACTTGATTCATCTCCCACTTTGAACGAATGTTTGGGCACTTAATTTTTGTTTCTCTTAAAAAATAAATTTTGGGGCCCATAAAATAAGGATCATTTACTACGAAAAACGTCTCTACAAAAAAAAAAAAAAAAAACAAAAAAAATGCGTATTTATCCAAATATAACGATCTGTAAAACGTGTGGGTTCCGATCGACCCCATCTGCAGTCGGAGGTTCGTAGCGGAAGTGTGCAGTCGAAGGATTAATATGCGTAAAAAATTCAAAACCATCATGAAATTTAATATTCAAAAAATCCATTAAATTTCACATATAAAATTTTTCATGTGAAAATAAATATACGCTATTATATATCAAATGTATCTCTTGCAAAATGGTTCCATAATACGCATATTTTGTCGTTGTTATAGGTCAAAGAAGGGTTACACTGGAAAAAAAAAAATCCTGCACGGATTACACGATGAGATTTTATTCTCCTCGATGGAAACTCGAACGTGCGACCTACCTACCTGTCCTACTTATCTACCTAACACACTATATCAACTATGTCACTGTTAAAAATGTTATGAAATTTACAATACTTTTACTGTACCAAATTAATTGAAATTCACAAACATAGTATGTGAAATGTAAATCCATACACAACGTATCGCTAAATCAATAGAACGATATTAATTTTGCTACATTGTGTAGAATTTAATATACACAAGTTTGAATATTGAAAGCCCGTAAACGAATTTTTCGAATAACGTTATGTAATGCTACAATTTTTGTTAATGATAATCACAACTTTTGTATATAAACTCATTCATCGGTAACGATGTATTACAAAAATAAGACAACTTTGGATTTTAATTGTAACCGAATGAAAAATACAATGTATACGTGATAATAAATATTACGATACGTAAAATATATATCCACGGCAATTGTCTTTAAAAACTTCAAAGCAAAACTGAAATCGAAATTTCATATACAATGAATTCTAAATTACAAAATCTAATATGTTCGATCCAATATGGTAGATCGAAAATTCGGAAAATGTAAGTTATCAAATTTTGATCGAGCTTTCTATTCAATGGTTTTCAGGTCACTGAACACGAATTTGAGATAGGGATTACAAAATTTCAAACGGAAAATCCAACGTTGCGGATCGAAAATTGTGAAAATTCAATGTAACTGGTAAGCTTTTGATGGAGTTTACAATTTAGAGTTTTTTTTGGATTGTTGCATAAAAATTCGAGGGTCTGATGGTTCGCCGAAAATTTGGTGTTTCTCAATGTTTTCACTGGGAAATTTGGTGATTATAAGATAGGTGGCGGGAAATTTGATTGTTTGAAAAATAATCTTAACAAATAAAAGAGTTTTCTAAATATTTGTTTTTTTAATCAACTTTTTTGGGAACCCAAAAGCGTACTCGTACTCGACACACAAATCCCCTTGAAAACAACGAAAAATTCATGATACTCAAATTTTAGAAAGTTTATTCGAACAATTTACTCCGAACTTCGGACAAATACTTTAAATCAGTAACCGACAGTAGAGTGGACGCGCGGTCGGTGTGCGGCTCTGGCGATCTCCCATGTTAAAGCAGTATTGGCCGAGGCCACTACTTGGATGGGTGACCGCTTAGCCGTGCACTGGCTTGGCGCGCCGACTACCGAACGGGAGGCAGTTTTACTGAGATTCGGATGGTAACATATCGGAAACTCAGTAAAAATAAGGCCGTCTGTATCGGCATGGGTTTTCCGCAGTTTCCCCATGTCCACGGTGAATGCGATACAGCGTAGCTAAAAAAAAGTAGCTGCGGATGCTACGGAAGTTAGGTTAGCTCAGCGAAGTGCGGGCAGGGAGCGGTAGGAGGAATCAAATGGGAAGGGTTAATACGTAAAAACCCACAAGGGTTTTTACGTATTAACCCTTTTACGTATTTTACGTATTTACGTATTTACGTATTTTACGTATTTTACGTATTTACGTATTTTACGTATTTTACGTATTAACCCTTCCAACGTATTATTACGTTGGAACACAAAAAAAAATATTTTAAATCAGTACCATTTTTTTTTTTTTTTTAATTCTTACTCAGCATTACGTAAAACGATGTCCCGAGGGAATGACCAGCCGAATTTTTGAGATACGAATTTTCAAAAATGAACTTTCGTAAAATAAAAAAATTAAATTTCAAATGAAATGTCGTATCTCAAAGATTCGTTATCAGCAGTCTTATGATCAGGCAAGAATTCTTTTACGTACAATTCAATAAAGTTTGAAATGAATTGCAAAAAGGAGAAAAATGTTCCTTCGCTCGAAGAAAAAGGGGGGACTGATTTTGAGGCTGAATGCCCCATGTATGACGTATATACAGGCCACCTATAACCGAAATTCTGGGATCGTTGAAATTGGAACAGGAAGGAGTGTGAGCTCGATCCAGAAAGAGAGAGAGAGAGAGAGAGCTGTCTCGCTCTCGTCCATACTTTACTGCAGAGAAAGAGAAAAAGGATAGAGCAGGAAAAGGGAGTTCGAGCTAGGCCACCTTAATCCAATGTTTTACAGGTTTACTGATTGCGGCAGAACTCTCGGTGCGCGAAATGTATGTCGTCCCTTTCCGCTCTCACGTCGTCGTTCTTTTGCCTCTCTCACTCTCTCCCTCTCTCTTTCTACTAAACCGAGCTACTTCCGGTATACTCTCTAGGTGGTACAGAAAATCGAATCGTAGGAGGACCTACATCGACTGTCCTAATTCACCGGCAAATAAACGCATCATTGAGCCACCGTGGCCTTTTACCAATCAAGCATACATACGCGAAATATACGATACATATCGATATATATATATATATACGTACGTATTTATGGGAAGAGAGATAATGCACTATTCGTGCGGAAGTTTGGACGCGATTCTCGGCATAACAATCGCGAGAAACGAGAAATGGTTATAGGACGATAAACGCTTCGATCTTATTCTCTCTCTCTCTCTCTCTCTCTCTCTCTCTCTCTCTCTCTCTCTCTCTCTCTGGGAGAGTAGACGTTTCAATCTCGGCTCTGTGCTTTATTACTTGCATTGCCCAAACTGGGTGTCAGTTTAAGTTTGCGAGTGCGTCGGTGGATGGGTCGCGGTGGTGCGTTTTATTGGCCGCAGTAACTTTGTCAGACGAGTGCAGTGTCGGTGCTTTTTGTACATTTTTTTCGCTTTGTCTCGTTTGATGAGGACGCGACGTTGTGTTACCGCGTCTCTTATCTGCGCATTGTAGACGGGTATGCGTTAATGTGTTTAGTCTATCCTGTATTGGTGTGCTGTGTAACGGTCTTACTTTGCTATTCTATTAATAGCCTACGCGAACGCTCGTTTAAATTGTCGTACTATTGTGACTTGTGTGTGTTCACGCGTGACGGCGATTCGGCTTAGTATTGAAGCTATGAACCGTAGTATTCATCATATATGTGATCGCGCATTCGGCTGTCGTGATGAGTGTGTGAGCTCCGTCTTCTTCATAACAGGCGTCTATACTTCATGATATTGTTTTGGACTTGGACTCATATTATTATTTCATCATTTCGACGTGTGTATGCTGGCTTCGACTAAAACTGACTGAGAGTAATTATTACCGATGTATCTCTCGCTCTCTCGGTTCTGCTTGCCTATATTTGCGCTGACAGAAGTCAGCTGACCAGGCTAGTTGAATTATATTTGTCTCTGATAATTTCTCATTCACCCGAGAAATTATGTCAAATCGTTGTTCGCTGTGCTCTCGACTGATACGAGCGGGCGAATTCGCAAAGTGTACCGGAAGCTGTGGTCGATCATTCCATGCTGCTTGTGCATCAGAGGTATTCGAGCACGAATTCACTCAACCCGATTTCACTCAACCCGACAGCATCCAAGACTTTCGCTGCGATCCTTGTGCCATGCATCGCTCAGCGATCACACCTCGTTCACCCTCGTATGTGGATGCTTCGCAAGCTCGGGCTCACCGAGGCTCGCCAAGTGCGTCTCTTGAGGATGCTTCGCAGGCTCAGGATCACTGCGGCGTACCAAGTGCATCTCTTGATGATATCATGCGTCAGCTTTTAGTGTCGGCTGCCTCAACACGCGATCTCAAACAACAGCTAAAATCGTCGAGTGCGTCAACAGACTCAAAACTCGAGCAAATTCAAGCTACGTTAGAAGGAGTCGAGCTTAACATAACCGAACTGCGTAATCACGTGTCTGATCTGGCGATTACTCAAGACGCCTTGGCAACCAGAATCTCCGCTCTTGAGGAATGTTCTGAGATTGCTAAAGCAGAATCCGCTGAAATTAAGAGAGAGAATCTTCAGCTTAAAGCTCGAATTGGTGATATCTCTGAGCGTATGGCAAGAGATGTCTCTGTGCGTTCTCCATCTATTTCAAGACAGCTCACTAGGTCTGCGGAGTTCACATCCGACATTATCATCTCCGGCGTTCCTTCGTGCATCACCGACTCACCCCGTATCGTTGCAACCAAGGTTTTCGACGCATTGGGTGTAAGCGATCTCACCATCGACATTCTCAGTGCACGGAGAATGGAGAGCAAATCAGCAGTTGCCGGTCCCAGGAGCCATCTTGACCAACATCTTCCGACGAAACAGTCTTTTGTTGTTTCGCTTAAGTCTACTCGAGTGAGAGACTTCATCGTCAGTAAAAAACGCGAGAAGAAGAATTTATCAGTCAATGAGGTGTTTTCCATTGACTCGGTTGGCAGCGTCTTTGTCAATGAGTTACTTCCATCCGACGTTTACCAACTCCTGCTTCGTACCAAAGCTAAGGCAAAAACGGCATCATATAAGTACGTCTGGGTGAAATCGGGACGAATTTCCGTCCGACGTGGCGATGGCCAACCCATCATCGACATCAACTCTGACGATGATTTGTCCAAGTTAGTCTGACTAGTCGGAGTTTCATCTTCCGCTGCACCTGCCAACATTGTGACCACTACCTTTGAGTCTTCTACCGTCGTGTCTGCTGCCATCGAGCCACCTATCTGCGGGTCCTCCTCCATCGAGTCTTCTACCATCGGGTCTTCTACTACAGAGCCTGCCATCATCGAGTCTTCAGGCATCGGTTCCGTAGCTACTTGCAATTCTTTCTTCAAACACCTGAAAATAGCGCAATTTAACGCAAATTCTCTTCTCGGTCATATTGACTTTATCCGACTCTACTTCGAAGCACGCAAATTTCACGTTATATCTATCTCTGAAACATGGCTTCATTCTCATATAGCTGATGATCTTATAAAAATTACCGATTACTTTATTATTCGAAATGATCGTGAGGGCAAGGAGGGTGGAGGTGTTGCGTGCTATATTCACAAGTCTCTAAAAGCTAATGTACTTGCGGCATCCCCAAGCCAGTTTTCTAATGCTCCCGAATTCCTAATAATCGATATTCGGTATCAACAATCTCAATCTTTGTTATTTACATCGATGTACAGAAGACCGAAGGGTCTTCTCTTTCAAGACTTTCTATCAGTGTTTCAGCGCTTCACGCACTCGTATAGGAACATAGTCGTAGCTGGGGACCTGAACTGCAATCTCATGCGCGATTACTTTGAATCTAATCATCTTCGCGACATTGTCCGATCCAATGCACTGCACATCGTCCAGTCCGATGCGACCTATCATACAGCCATAACCGACTCATGCCTGGATGTCTTTATTATAGACGATCCAAACAAAATGCTAACGTTCCGTAAGTCTGAAGGCCCTTTCATTGCCGGTCACGATCTGATAGAACTAGATTATTCGTTTGATGTTTCTATCGTTCAACCACGACGGCTAGTTCGAAGGAACTATAAAAAGTTTATCGCAGCCAAGTTTCTCGCAACCCTTCAAGACTTTCTGCTCGAGCGGGGTGGAGCATCCTGTGCATCATGTACGTCGTCGCAAGACGTGGATCACCTCACGAATATCATATCCTCTTCTCTCATCGATTCGCTTGATATCCATGCTCCCGTTACCTGTTTCTTAGTTAAAAAACCTCCCGTGCCATGGTTATCCGATGATCTGAGAAATAGAATTCATGATCGCAATGTGCTCTATAAGCAGGCAAAGAGGTCTGCCAGCCTACTTGGGTACGAAATATATAGACACGCTCGAAATGTATTATCTGCGGATATCAAGGCCGCCAAGAGCACCTTTGAATATAATAGCCTCGCGGAAATCCGTGATCCCTCGAAAATGTGGAAGGCGCTCACTCGATTAGGCCTTGTTAAATCTTCCCTATCCTCACCATTACATTTCTTTACCACCGATCAACTCAATAACTTTTATTCATCCATCTCCAACTCTGCTCCTCCCTGCACTATCGAAGACTTCACCATCGCCACTTCTTCCATTCCCGAAAGTCAACTCCTTTTTTCACTTTCTCCTACTTCTCCCGGAAAAATTCTCGAAATTATAAACAGCTCCTCACCTTTTTCCTATTCCGCAGGTCCAGATCGCATTTCACTTTTCTGTGTTCACGCAGCTTTTCCGGCGATTTCCTCGTTGCTCACTGCTCTTTTCAACGAGTCGATTCGGCTTGGGTACTTCCCTTCTGCATGGCGTCGTGCTTTCATTCGACCGTTGTCGAAGATTAGAACACCGTTATCTCCATCAGACACAAGACCGATTGCCAACCTCTCCGAATTGTCTAAAGTTTTTGAGAAGGTGGTACTCCAGCAAATCAGGTCGTACCTCGACGTAAACAATTTGTTAGATTTAAGGCAGTCGGGTTACCGGCCGAATTACAGTACTCAGTCAGCATTACTTAGAGTGGGTGACGATGTCCGGCGAGCAATCGACAAGCGCATGATTACCATTCTTATCTTATTCGATTTCAGCAAGGCTTTCGATACTGTTTGTCATTTGCGTCTCCTCACTAAACTTAAATCATTCGGGTTCTCGGAGTCGACGCTTTCCTGGTTCTTCCACTACTTGACTGGACGAACGCAGTCGGTGATCGACGATGAGAATCTTACTTCGCTATGGAGACCTACCACATCAGGTGTACCTCAGGGTTCAGTCTTAGGTCCGCTTTTATTCTCTATGTTCATTAATGACATAAGTCGGTCACTTAACTATTCCGATCATATGATATTTGCTGATGACACGCAAATTTATTTGTCGATTTCTCCGTCGGACATTGTGCACGGGATTGAGCTTATAGCTGAAGATGCAGCTGCGATTTTTAATTATGCCAACGCTAATGGCCTTAAGCTCAACCTCTCCAAGTCTAAGGTTATGATCTTGGGCAGCGATGCCTATGTCAAGTCGATTGACCTCCACAGCATTGGCCAAATTATTATAGATGGAACTGCTCTTCCCTATGTATCGGAAGCTAAGAATCTAGGTGTAGTTATGAGTGCGAATCTCACGTGGAATCGTCAAATTGCCGCAATCTCTCAGAAGGTACATTACACCCTTCATAAACTCAAGTATCACAAAAATTCTTTATCACGGCAGCTTAAAGCGAAACTTGTCACAACTCTTATATTTCCCTATATCGACTACTGCTGTCTGGTTTACCTAGATCTCTCTGATGAACTTAATACTAAGCTTCAGAAACTCATCAACTGTGCAATCAGATTTATTTTCGATCTGCGCAGGGATGACCACATAACTCCGTATCGACACCGCTTGAGGTGGTTGTCTGTCCGAAATCGCAGACTTTATTTTCTAGGCTTATACATGTATCATATTCGTTTCCTTCGTCCAGCCTCCTATATAAGCGACCTCCTCGAAGTCGTGGACCCTTCACTGCGGCGTTCATCACGGCATCCTTATGCCTCGACCTATTTTCACATTCCACTTCATCGGACCGCAGCCCTTGCAAATTCTTTTAGTATTGCCGGAGCTCAGTTCTGGCACACTCTTCCCCCTCCCATTACCTTCTGCTAGTTCCATAGAAGTCTTTAAGTCTCTCCTTTTCTCCCACTTATTTGAGAGTGAGTCTAGACAGTGAAAATTTTGGTATATTCTTGTATATTTTAGTTGTATATACTCGATTGTATATTGTTGTCATATTTAATATCGTATATCTTGTATTTCCACACTTTTCTGTATATTTTGTACATTTTAGTATATAATTCGAGAGAGTATATTCTACTGTTACATTATTTTTTAGGAACTTTATCTACTGTCACATTATTTTGTAGGACTATATGTATTCTGTACTTGAATATTATCTTCAATGGTCAATTCTGACTAACGTCGATCATTGTGTAATGCGGATAGATTTAGTTTAGTTTTAGTTCATTCTGTCGTGGTCTCAAGTCCTAGCTTGCTCTCTTATAAAGTCATTAATTGCTTATTCTAAGATATTTTACTTGTAATATTTTTCATGTGAATATTCAATGTTGTTCTTAGTGTACTACTTTGTCCAATCTTGTAATTTGTTTGCCCCACAGTTAAACTAGGGCA